>VZTX01020714.1:27689-248192 GCA_013400915.1 Pardalotus punctatus | reverse complement strand
TTTTTTTTTTTTTTTTTTTTTTTTTCTTTTTGGCCGTGTAATTGTTGGGTTTCTGAACAGTTTTGTCAGAACCTGGCAAAGAAATGCATCCATGGAAGAAACTGAGATCTGAAATCATCCTAAGGCCTGAAGTAAAGTGCATACTTACAACTCTGTGCTTCACTATCAATATTTATGTGTTTTTCTAGAAGTTTTTATAAAATGTTTTCATGGAAAACTCTTCTTTCATTTTTCTAGGCATTATGCCTATTCCTGCCCACTGATAGTATGTGTGTATACTGTTAGTTTCTGCATGTAGTGACGTGAGCTTGGTGAGGTGCACAAACCATGTGTTCTTTTGAAACATGCCTTCATGGAACTTCTGGGTTTCTGAGAAAGGATGGATAGGTGCAAATTACAGTTTATGAATATATAAAGTAGAATTTTTGTATAAATAGTTGCTGTGGAAGAACTTACCTTACTTTTTTTACTGACTCTACAGGCAGAAGTTTTCATAGGCTCTCACTGGATGCAGCTTTTTCTGGCCACATGCTGCTCAGTTCCTTGCTTTTGTAGTGGAGATCAAAAGCTTAGAAAAGTTCCTTTGAGCTGTGGCCAGTAATATTTACAAAACAAACAATCATTCACTGAGACTCTGGATGGCTCAGGAAGCTCTGCATGTTGGCCAGTGTGCTGGATGCAGAGGGCTCAGATGAAAACCACAGGTCACATTTGTAAGATGTGTGGTAAGGTGTGACTGTTGCCCTGTTCTTAAGGGAAATATTCAAATGGTTGTTTGCTGTCAGTGTCATTATAAAAATATGTCCAAAATAATACCTGCCTCTAACAGCAGGATTTCTGAATTGTACTGAGGCCATCAATGACTTCCGCAGCAATAAGTAAGTGGGTTTACCTTTGCTCTCTGGTTCTGTATAGTTTTCTGTATAGGCAGATGTAGATCATTAGTGTGAAAAGCGATGATCCAGTTCAGAAACAGATCCTGATGAGATTAGCCACTTACATAAAGTGGGATTTTATTATTTTCTATTATATGTAATATCATAGAACCATATTAAAACACATCAATAGATACTTTGTGAGTAATGAGCATGGCCAAACATCTCTCATCAGTCTCAAGAACCCGATTAGTTACAGGAGCACGAGGACAAAAACAAACAAAAAATCTAAGACTTTACTGGATGTTACTTTACTTTAACATAGTAAAGTAACATTCAGTTCTAATGGGTGGAGGATAGATTGAAGACCTGTTGGTGCCAGGAATGGTGGTTTGTGGAAATGCCTGTGTAGGCCAAGTTCTCTCAGTGGGCTGTAGCCCACTGTAGAGTAACTACACTGTAAACTAGTAAAGAAGTGGAAGCAACTTGAGCAGTAGGTGAAGCCCTTCTAGTCAAAGAACACAGCCCAAATGCTCAAACTTCTCTCAGAACAGGTAAACTCTGGTTTGCACCTATAGATGAATGTGTTGTGATAAATTTCACAATTTGGCATATTCCTTGAAGTCTCAGTTTAGGAGTTGGTTCTGGTTGTTTGAAAGTAGAACATTAAGTTGGTTTCTGGATGAAGACATCTGATGGAATTTGGAGGTGTCTAATAGAAATCTCTGTGTTCTCCCATATTATGTCTTGTTAGGAGAAGGAATGTTTTTACCATGGAACCATTTAAAGTAACAGGAATGAGCCTTGAATCCCAGTTTGCTCGCTGAAGAAGTGTTCAGGATCTCACTTGGCAATCCATGGCTCATATAAAAACTTTTGCTAAGACTATTTACAGAAGTGAAATTTTCAAATGAAGCAGTGAAGTCCCTAAATCAAAAGATGGCAAGGATAAACCACAGGAGAGACCCTCTGGATTCCTTTGGGTGACCGAATTTCATGTGTTTTGGATTAAAGAAATGATGCCTAAATGAAGGTAATAAAAGGGAGTGGAGATTTTTGAGGCTGCTTCTTCCAGTTCACTCAGAAAGCACAGCTTAGTCTTTATAGTCTCTGCACAAGTGTTTATATATTCTGACTTGTGTAAGAACAGCTTTCTGCTTGAGTATTTTTTTACTTTCTGAATCAAAATTAAATACCAGCTACAGCCTTTTAAATATTCTCTGAAAGAAGATGTCTCTTTTGGGGAGGCAAGTTTCTTATTTATCAAGCCTTATGGTATTGTGGGTTGTTCTTTTTTTCCCAATAAGTACTTCATAAAGAAAATCCAGATCAAGCTAACTCAGTAGGAGGGATTGAAAGATCACAAATGAGAAGAGATGGAGTTCTCCTTTGTCCAGTCAAGAGGAACTGGGTACTCCTATTTCAGCACTTCTTTCCCAGTATACCCAAGCCCTGCAATGGTTGAAAATGGGCTTTAGATTAAAAGTGACCTTGCTTTGTGGTTTTTGTGCATTCAGAAAGAAGTTATCTCTCTTGCAAATGGCATGTCCTTGCTACATCTGGCAAGAAAGTAGGAGAGTCAGCAAACAGAGGCTGTTCCTTGTGTCTTACTGTGAATTAGCATCTCATTTTTCGATTGGCTTCCTGTTATCTGTCAGAACTGTTGTGTAACTTCACTTCCTCAGAAATAACTGTCTCTAATGAGTATCTCAGAGTGAAGTGGTGGTTTCAGCTTCCTTTTGACTGAGTTCCAACTTAAAGGATAATGGATCTTTCTGTTCTATTTGGTTGGTGCACTCCATGCTCGTCTTCATAATTATTACTGAAATTGCTGAATTATTTCCCAATGCATGCAGTGGTATCCTCTGTGCTGTAAGGATAGTTTAAAATATTCAGTTACTAGCTTGACTGTGTTAGATGTTGCAATGCAAATGCTGTCCAGTTCTATTATTATTTCACCTTTGTTTATACCTGATCATGCTGTAAACAATTCCAGATAGAAATTAATCATCATCCTTGTCCTGAGGGATCTTTTCAGGAAGCCAAGGAAGTAAAGCTGCAGAGGACAAAGCCATGCAGCACAGAATTACATTATTATTATTATACTTTCAGAGTATATGCTTAGTAGAGATAGTTTCTCCAAATATGATTTTTCTGTTGTTCTGTTGGAGAATGAAAAAAAAAGAGAAAGAATAAGGAAGTTATTTAGCAAAATTAAAGGAAACTCTCAGCTTACATTTGTAAAGCCCTTTTACTTATCTGCTTTGGCTGATCTAAAAACATTTTAAATCCTATTTCCATATTTGCTTAAGCTAGGCTACTTCAAAGGACAGGAGTATCAAATTCGAATATGCAGTTTCCTTTCAGAATACATGTTCTTCAGGAGATGAGTGTCTGAACTAGCTGTGACTTTCACATTCCACCAATCTCTTCTAAATAAACACAAAGCTGGTTTAGTATATAATAGAAGAGATGGATATCTATATGCCTGTGCATATGTATATCCGTGTAGATAGATTAATTGATAACCACACAGAAGTCTGCAAAAGAAGTCTTTTGCAATTGATCCATTGGGGCAATTTGGATGAATAGTCATTCCTTTTATGTTTTTCCTTGGAGTTGTTATGATTATCAAATCTTTTTTCATCCAAGTGAAATACTTGACTTTGGAAAATTGCAGCCTAGTCTGTGGTCAACTGCTCCTTGGTTTAAAACAACAACAATAAAACACCCAACAAAACCACAAAAAAACCCAAAGTGGTCTTTAGACCCAAAAGCTAGGCACCAGTAACTTCAGGTGCATTTGTCCAAGACAGAATTTGAAGATGGAGACACTAGTCATAATTCTGAGAGAATATGTGTAAAAAAATTTGCATATGTAAGTGTTGGCAACTTGGAGATTTCAGGCATTATCAATTCTTTAGCTGAACACATCACCCACTTCACATCTTGCTTTTTGTGGTATTTGCAATCCTAGCACTAAAACATAAAACTTTCTAGGAGATCATTAAAAAAACTTCCTAGGCCATGGTTCTCAAAAAGCATGATAACTTTGAAAATTTTTTTTATGGATTAAATATCAGGAATGGTGTCCTCCTGAAACACAGCAGAGTAACAGATCAAGGTTGTGGTTGGTGATAAATTATATGTGGTAAATGTTGCTGAAGGAGTGACTCGTGTATCCTAAAGAATATGAGGACAGCAGATAATTTCCCTTATTGTATGAGGCCTTCTCTTTAAAGAAGAAACAATATTAAATGATAAGCCAATCTAAAGAAACCTTCCAAAGGAACATTCTGGTATGATTAGGTCTCTTTTTAGTAGCCTGTGTAGCATCAGGGCTAATGACAAAGCTAGAATTACATCAGCACACAACACTTCAAGTAGGAGATGTAAAGCTGCATCCCATACAAACTTATATCGCTGTAACAAAATTAATCCTTTGAACATGCAGGATACAGTTTTGCTCTGCTGGATTGTAAATGTTGGTAATAATAGCCCTGCTGCCACTTTATACACCCAGCCTGCTTTTTGTTTGATTTTGTATCCTTAAATTTGTTTATTGCAGAGAGCATTTAATTTTTTTTTCTATTTAAACAAAATAGTCTGGAACCATAAGTCCTAGATGATGGAAATAATTTTTGTTCTCTACTATTATAAGCGATTCAGTGTGTCCAATCACAAAAAACACTATATCATGCTTGAATAGATAATTATTATATTCTTTAAGGTAATAGATAATTATTATATTCTTTAAGGTGCTGTTTCAGCACTGAATGTTAGCAATGTTTAAAACCAGTGTCTTTGAAGAAAAGACAAACCAACAAAGGTGACTAACCTTTAGGATCTAAACTTCAGTTTTGAAATAAGTCAATACCAGTGCAAAATGACTGGAAGTTTCCTGTTGCTTGTAAATCTGGTCTTGTGTTTTTATGAGACGTGATGAGGTCAAACCTTCAAATAGTAGTGGTTCCAATATAGTGTTTTCATAGGTATTTTTATCAGAGGACTAAGAAGTCAGAGGGAAAAAATTATTGTGTTCATAAATACAGTTTTTTCTAGCACTAGCATTGGATTTCTCTCTGTGAAACACTTTTCTTTCTAACTCTGCTTGGTATCTTATCAAATACAAAATCAGGGCTTATATTACATTAATCCTGAGAAAGAAAAAAAAAAAATCAAAGAATCTTCAATACTGGAGTTGCTACACATTCTCTCCTCCTTTTGTCCTCACAGTTTAAGAACTTCGATTTAGCTAATAAAGTCAAAATTCTAGAGTCCATCTTCTGAAAATGTAAAGGATAATTTAAAATGCTCACAGACAGATGCTGGTAATGATTCTGGTTCTGCTTATTATTTACCCGTCAAAACAACTGTAGATTCTGCATCCCAGCCAGAGTTGTTGTGTAAGGGGGAAAATGAAACAAAGCTCACTAAGGTCTCAAAAAGTTAAAAAGTGATTTCTTTAATAGACATGATCTTCTGCGAACAAAGGGCAGAAAAGTCAGCAGAAAAGAGTATATATATTGTGAACTGGAAAGAAATGGGTGTCTTTGAAATTTAATCCTTTGCTTTGCCTTAAATCTAACTGAAGCTTTTAGCTTCCACCACATGTTTACATTGGAAATCTCTCTTTGTGCATAGAGAATTTGCTCTCTTACGAAATTACGTCTCAGGGGAAGGATAATTTAAAGCCATTTCTATTTGTTATGTCTGTGCTGAGCTAGGCTATTAGGGGCTGTTAATGCTGGATAAAGTCAAAACCTACAACTGCCTTCATCTGTGGATTACAGAATCTGTACAACAAATTGCATGCCGATATTACCAGAATAAGTAACTATGGGCAGTTTCATGTTGGAGCCAGCACTGGCATAATTTTATAATGTAGCCAACATCAGTGTTGTGCTGATGATCACAGATGTGCCTCTGACTTCACTTTATGGAGGCTGTTTTTAAAGTTTAAGTCTGATGATAGCCAATGTAGGTTTAGGTTTCTAGATTAGGAGCTCTTGCTGGACAGCCTAGGAGAAAATGTGCGTTGTGGGTTTTGTAATTCTAGACCTAGCATCAAGTTATTTTGCATAATTACAAGTTCAAGAATAACCATAAGCAGGGGACAACTTGTACATTGTTCTTGAGAAGTAGCCACAGATAGCACTGAAAGTTGGAGGCACATCACTAAGCTGAAGCTTTTCTTTCTTCTGTGCTTGGGCAAGAGAATGATCATGTAACAGTATAACATGGGCTTATTTTAGCTATGAATTACAATCTCTTCATTACTTCAGACCATAGCTTAATGGATTTTATGTCTAGGAGCCAAGAATCAACCCATTCATCATTCATGTTTACCTGCTTCTCATTCTCTCTCTGACCAACAGTTTGAGCTTATTATGAATAATCAGGACTAGAATAATTATGGAAGTTTTATGAGCTTGCATTAGTTTAAGGTGCTTCAATTTCAACTTATCCAAATAGAGGTCAGAAGTTGCTCGACTCATTCAGAGACATTACGTGTGAGTAGAGCCTATAAAATCTGGTCCTCTATCCTGTAGATGGAGTATGGAAGAAGAAAGAGAGGGTTATACACATTAAGGGTTTTATCTGCATGCTTTTTCATCAGAATGATGGGGAAAAAGAACTCAACCAATTTCCAATCAGTGCTAAGTCAGTGGTTACCACTGATAATGAGGAACTGATTTCTGTCTGCCAGATATGGCTGTTAGTTATTTTAAAAGAACTTAATGTTCTTTTAAAATATACATTTGGGTATATTGTTTGCTGTGGGGTTCTCTTTCACCTCAGAGAACTCTGTTCTTAACTTTCACCTGAAGGTCCAAGGGAGAAATAGGGAGCTGCTCACAAAGTTAGCATGGCTGCAGTGGGGCAGCTGCCGGGTTTCACAGTGAGCAGCATATGAAGAGAACCAGGATGCATAAAGCCAGGTACTTCTCTAGCTGTCAGCCACAAGCATTTGATGAGATAAGGGAGTGAGTGAAGTCACATATGTCTCTATCAGAACAAGGGGAATGCTAATTAGGACCTGTGATTGCAAGTCTCAGTTTTCTCAGCTGCTCAGTGGGAAAGGAGACTTGCACAGTGCAGGTATTTCTAGGCCTTTATGTCACAAGGCAGAAACTATTCATTAAAATATCTGTAAATCCTCCAAAGATCTGTTCTTAATATTAATTCTGTGCTTTAATCCTTCTGATTTTGAGAATATCCTTTCAAAAACATTGAGGAGGGCTAGTTTTATGATTATCTCAGCTATGCTGTGTTTGTGTTTCTTGTTTGTAGACGTTAGTTTAATGAAACTGAGCAAAATTCTTGAATTTATACCTTCGTAGTTTTGAAAGGATGACTGATGTTCAAAGGGGAAACTATTTGTTTCTGTGTTGTTTTGTTAATCAGTTTTCTTTTGGTTAATTTATTTTACTGTAATAATTACAGCATGATTAAATTTACTTCTTGTTGTTTGGATTTCTTCCCTTTTTGAAGGTAAAGGCAATTTGGACAGTAAAGTTCAGTGTTGAATGTACTGGGACCTGATCAGGAGGCATTGTCATGCATTCCCCATTCTACATCAATAACAATTGCAACATGCACTTCAGTAGAAGTGGGGTTATTTTAATTATTTCAGTTGTATATTGAACCTTAATGAATTGGATTACACAAAATGTAGAAATCAGTATCAACTGTGATGTTTTCCTGTAAGAGAAATTTGAAAAGTTAATGAAAGGTGGGTATTTAAAATTAAATATAAGTTGCACATAAAGTTCAGCTGGAATGTTTTATCCAATTGTCTTATTCATTACTGCTCATTTGTAAGTTTTGAAAATAATTACATATTCAACTCCTGAAAGTATGTCTTTTTAGAAACCAAAATTACAAACATATAAAGAATGCTCTGTTCTTAGATTTTTTTCTTTATTGTTTTCATTTGCTGGGTTTTTAATCAATCCAATACAAATAGCGTGGTATGTCCATATAAACTTACACACTTAACTTTTGGCGCTCCTCCATGTAATAAACTGCATTTGCCTGGGAAGGATAACCTAAATAATGAAACCCAGGGACTGCTTGTTGTATATGGGTGCTGTGTGCAATTTTGAACTTGTGTTCAAGGCAAAAGACTCAAGAAGTTAATGAAGAGGGAATTAATCTTCCCTCATGCTCACTCGATAGGGATCATGGGACTTTAGGTTTTTAGGAGATAGAATAAAAGAGATCTTTGCTGATAGTGGTCATAAGGCTGAAATGCTTTTTTTCTCTAGAGAGCCAGAACTCATTTGCAACTTCCTCTCATTTAAACTCAAGACACTTCAGTTTCCTGTTTAGTTTGTATCTAAGTGGATTTTCTTTTATATTGTAGATAGTTGTTTGTGTATTTTTTGCTAAGGGTTATTATTTTTTCCTTTAGCTGCTGTCTTGGGACTTGCCTGAACAGTGTTGCTTTATTGAAAAGGATTATGCAGTACCTTGGCTAGGCAATCCCAGAGGAAGCAGACACTGTATAAAATGAAAACAGTGTCTCCAGATTGCCACTTGCTGAGTCTTTTAGCAGGGATCTGCTTGAAGTAACCTCGTGGAAGAACTAAGTTTTAGTGGTTCTTAATATCTGCAGCACCTCTTGCAATGACAGAACTTGAAGAATCTGTATTCCTGTTAGTGCGATAATCATAGTGAATCTTTGAGTCTGGCACCCAGCTGCTCATGGTCGTGCCATTTTTTTGTTTGTTGCATTGATGTCCTGCATCAGTCTGTAGCTCAGCGCAAGTTTGTTTACATTCCCTTTGCAGCCTTCACTGGTTTTTTGTTTAGTGAAGCGTCTGTGAGATTATCTAAAATTTTTCTGAAGACATAAGTCTTCAGATTTGCCCTGGAATTCCTGGTGGAATGTGGAAGACTTCATTAACTAAACTGCCTCATGTTACCTGGCTTCAAGAAAAAAGGCTGTGCTTCTTTCAAGTCAAGTAAAAGCTTCCTGTGCCATGTAGCACTTCTAGTGGGTTTTTCTAATGTGTTAGCTATTTTAAGCTCTGTGGTTTTTTCCTAGAAGAGAAAAAACTTCATGGCAGAATTTGGTTTTCATAGATCACATAGCCATTTATTTGGGAAGCTTTGTGGACAGGAATGGCAAAGATTGCAAAGTGTATCGTAAGTGTTTCTTTCTGTAAAGGAAAGAAGCCAAACTGGCTCCTAGGTCTGTTTCAATACAATAAGTGAGTATGCTGCTAGGCAGTGATCAGGAAGAGGAGGATAAACTAGCAGTTGCTTCTCACTGAGATACACTTTTTTGCCTTTCCAAGTCTAGAGCTGCAGCATTTAAACTCACCTGCTTCTCTATGATGGCTCTGCAAGAAACAGAAGTCTTGGCCAGTATACCTTTCTTTTTGAATCCTTAAGGGAGACACCATTGATATATTTGTGTTTAACTCAGTTCTAGAGAAATGAGCTACTGGTCTTGTTTTGTGGCAAACTAACAACTCCATGTATTGCATATGTACATGTACTTGTGAGGAACTGCTCCAAGCAGTAGGGAAAAGTTGCTACAATGCTGAAGTGAAATATGGAGAGGAGCTCACATGTTCTGTTCAACCTCTAAGCAAGTGCCATCATACAAGTGTTCATACTGGAAAAATGTAGTCTATTGCTAGAAAAAGAACAGTCTTCTCTGGATTACCCAACTTTGTTTTATAGTAGATTTCAATTAATATTTTATTATGTATCTGCATATGCAGTGAGGAAAAAAGCTGGAGGATGTAGGCACATGAGACAGAAAGAACATAATTTGGAGAGAGAAGAAGAAAGAAAACTGACCCCCTGGCCATTTTGAGAGTTTGAAGTTTGCTACTGAGCTCAGTATATTGACCTAGGATGGAGAATTCTGCAAACTATAAATCTGGTTTTCTCAAAAAGCATGTTTCTCAAATCCCCTGCATCCGCTGAGGGCCTCTTAGTAATGTTGTAAAAGATCTGTTTTCCAGAATGGTTTGTTTCCCATAGCCATGGGCAAAGGCACCCAAGCAGCTCTTGTTTGATTAAAAAGCTGAATTATTTGCTGGTAACTGTAAACACAAACAGCTGTTTTCTGAGACACAAAAATGAGAGCCAGATTGGTACTTCTGCTGTAGGACAGAGTTTTAAACAATTCACTAGCTATCTGTGAATATTTCCTTTGGGAAAGTAATTGGGATGGATGTTAATAAGTGCTGAATATAATGTATTGTATTTAGCTCACCTTCACTCTGCCCTGACTATTTTTGATGCAAGATGATCCACCAGTCCTAGAGCAGAACAAAAGCATCCTGGTTTGTTTCAGGGGACTTGAAAATACAGTTAAAAAGACAAACCTTACAGAATGAGTCAAAGCTGACTGTTTTCCTGTTTTGTAGTGACTTTGTCTGCATTGCTCAGGGGAAAGAGGAAGACCTTTTCGGGGACCTTATGTTGGCCTCCCTTCACTTAAATGATTCTCCTTAGACTGGTTTTGTTGATTTTTATGATCATGCTTTTCTACCTGCAGAGTACATAAGCAGTGTGTAACTGTGATGTGATCTCCTGGGTTTCAATATTTATATTTAGTCTGTTGTAGTATTCTTTGGCACTTAATCTGAAGGTTATGGACTGTCTTTCCCATGTCGTTGTGTAGCTACTGTGCTTAGCAAATATTGTTCCATAGATTGTGCAATTGTTTTAATTAACTTTGTGGTGTGTAGGTGCTTATTGAAGTGACCATCAGCAAGATAAATAGAAAACATTAGACAATTCCCTATCTGAGGTTACTAAAGGCTGTGTACAATCCTGCTTACCAGGTCAGTACTTTCTGTTCGTGTGATTTCTTTTTCCTTTCACTCTGAATGGATGGGGAAAACCACTTGTCTAATTGTTTGCCAGGAACGGGTAACATGAAAAGTAGGATGTAAAGCCCAGTTTTATTGCAAAGGTTTAACTTCCCATTTCTCAGAAGCTAACTCATACCTCTATATTGTGGTTGGGTTCCTAAGCTCTCAGATACAGTCCATGTATCTGATGACACTTATGCATTTATTATATACAGACATTGCTTACATATGCTCACAAGTCTTTTCAGAAGCATTCTGAAGTTACAGGACTAGGCATCTGGAGCCCTGGCTTCTGTACATGGCTTCACCATCAACTTCCTGAAGGACTTAAGCAAAGTTTGAAAGTGGAGTTTTTTTACACAATTACATTGGACAATACATAATTCTGTTCTGGGGAATAACAAATGTCAGTACAAATCTGTGCTGCTTTGTGGATTCTGCTCTCCCCTATGGACTGTGAGCTAGGGCTGCTGAGAGCTCTTCCAGCTTTTCACTTTCCTTGCTACATGACTCTGTGTCCTGGATATATTTTACTACTTTTAATCCAAGTTTTGTTGGTTTGAATGTGTTTAGCTGTTGACCAGCTATATGGGCAGTGCTTCTTTCCTCACCTCCATTTTTTACTGTGCAGTGTAACCTGTGGCTTATAACAACCCCAAAGCTGTCTTTCTGCTGATTCCTCTTTTGTATGCACTGTGGATAATGCAGCTTTTCTAGAGAGACCACAAGACTTGATTCATTGAAGTTGTAAGAACTGTCAAAATCTTGTGACAGAAGCGGAAAATTTTGTTGACATTGGAAAGAGAGGTGGCTGGAGCTGTAGTCCGGGTTCCAGCTGTAGGGGCATTTCTATTAACTAAAAAGGGATTCAAAACCTTATACAGAGCTGTTTTTATGAATTTAAAATAATTAAGAACAGTTTTGTTTAGCCCTGGGTATTTCCTGAATGCCTTTGCAAGTCAGACAGTGTAGTGCTGGGCTTAAAAGCTTGTCTTTAGCTTGAGTTGTATTAAACAAAATAGCCAGAGAATTTCTCATGGAAAAGTATATTAATTTTTTTTTAAAATAAGTTGCAGTTAGTGTTGCTGTTAGTAAAGCAGCTATATACTTTTGAATTACAAATATAATGTATTTTAGAGTTGTCTACGACAAAAAAACCCTTGCATATGCAATTTTCTCTATGCACTCCCCAAGTGTCTGAGCTTCTCCTAAATATTTAAATACAAAAATAAGGTTAGTGATAAAGCTCTTTTCTTTTTCAGCCTGTAAAGAAGATAGTTGTTTCAAAGGTGATTTACTCCATGAACTTTCTGGTGTTGTTGTTAGAGGTTTTGAAGAAATTCAGTGAAAGCTAAATTGAATGTTGTCTATAGTTCTGAATATAGTTATATCCATGCTATTCTCTCTTGTTCCAAGAGATAGTTTCCTCCCTGGTGCAGCCAGGAGCATCCTCTTTAGCTCTGGCAGCCTAGTCTGACTGTAGGCACTGCAGAGAGATAATTACTCCCGTAGTGTTGACTGATATCCAAATATCAAGGCAGAAATCTTGAATTGGATGCTGAGTGGAAAAATGAGTTAGGAGAAATTCAGATTCCTGAACCAATGGACTTCCCAAAGGTGCTGGACTTCACATCTTGGTAGAATTTAGCCTGATCAAAAATACTAGTCTTGTTCTTTAGAGCAGAATTGAATATAATAGAGGATGGTCTTATATTTAGGTGTAAAAGACTAAAGATTGATCAAATGACTGGAAAGAAGGTTATGAGGAGCAAGTAAAAAAAGAAGAGACCATAAAGACTAAATGAGAGTGTTTTTTATTCAAAGTAGTATGGGGAGTGCATGTACTTGCATACTGTATAACTCACCTTTGCATCTCCCAGTATCTCTCATAACCAGAAACTCAGTAAAGGACATAGGATAAGCATTAGCTATAGATGCTTGTCTTCTACACCAATCCTTTCTTGTCCCTTTTCCCCAGTGCTTCATTTACGTGTTTGTTTCTCTTTCGTTTGTTCCTGTCTACCCTTCTTCCAAGTGAAGCAGGATTTTCTTTTTCCTTACTAATGGTATGAAAAAGTACAAATGAAAAGCAGAAGGTCTGAAGCATATCTTCAACCATTAAGGTTGAGCAACCAGCCAGGTGGAAAACCCCCTTGTGCTTGTGGGGAAGGGTGTCTTGCTCTCTCTGCCGAGATTCATTTTGTTGCTGACTGGGCTGCAGCAGGAGCTGCATGGAGGCATGTGAAAACGCCTCCATGCTGTGCACCAGGATGGCATGGTGGGGATGTTGTTGGAAGACTGGAGAGTGAGGATGCTGGCCCTCCCACAGAACTCCCTCTCTCCCCCTTCCTTTTCTTTTGCAGTTGCACACAGCGCTGTGGCTCGGAGGTCATTTGTTTCCCACAGCTTCACAGACCACTGTAGCAGAAAGGGAGACAATGGTCCCTTACAAGGGATGATGTGAGGCCTTCTTTCATCTCTAATAAGCCCCTTCATTTGCACTGTGAGGCCTGTTGTGTGTTTGTGTGCGTGCACAGTTCCAGTGTGAACTACTCTGCAGCTTCCACTGATACAAAGCAACCAGGTTTTTTGTTTTGTTTTTTGAATGGACAGCTCTTGGTGTGTTACAGCCTGAGGTGGGTTTTCTGTTCAGTGCAAGCACATCAGGAGACATCCCTTCTTCTTTTCACATAGCTTTTAAAATCTAGGGCCCATCTGGTCAGCATCAGTCGTCAGAAAGACTGAACTCAGAAAGCAAGGAAAGGAGGGGGGCAACTGTCCCCATAGCTCCCCTGTGCTGAACACAGAATCTGCCTATTGCTGTGCTTGGGCATGGTTGGTGACTTAGCATTTCACAAGGGCTCTGTGAGAACAACAGACTGTCCCATCACAGAATCTGCAAGCAGAGGGGCAATTTGAGACCTTTTTCTTCTCCATTATCCTGCTATAATGAGTAGAAAAGAAAAAGGAACAAACAGTATGATGACATTTTAAGGAGCAGGAGTTTGGAGCAGTGGTTCTTTTAGTTTGAGGTACCATTTTTACTATGTCTTCTGCCTGGTCCTGTGAAATCTCACTCTTTGAGCCACACTCTTAAGTCTGGAGAACTTTCCTGCCTACATGAAACAGGAAATTTTTAGCTGCCTTCTGTGCAGCAGAAATTTTGTGCTCCAATGTTTCTCCCCCATCTGAGCCTGTATTCTCAGACTTGGAAAGTAGGTTCATGCTGTTCATGAGGTTTTTCCTACTCTCTGTCCCCTTTCACAGCCTGTGCTTAGTCTGGACAGCCCCTTGCTGCAGTTGATTCGAAGGGCTATCTGTGAGGCCCTGTTCAAATTCAGTGCAGGCTTATTTTAGGAAATGGCTTTAGTAATCCAGGTCTGCTAAGGCTTTGTGTCTTTTGGGTACAGTATTACTTCAGCCAAGGGAAAGAAAGTCCATATTTTCACTTGTCTGTTTGGCTGTTGCAGTCTTTGGCTACTTAACATCATTCAGCCTCATGTTTCAGCCCAGCATCCCTTGATATTGTAATGGTCCTAGTGTGAACCTTTTGCCTAACCTTGAGACCTGGCCTCTCTTTCCTTAGGTTACACAGGGTACCTGTTTAACAGAGCACAGCCTGGAAAAGACATCAAAGTACACTAAGAAAGAGTTAGGCAAAACTGGCAGACTCAAATTTCAGCTATATTCTTCTGCATGTTTTTTCTCCACAGAACAAGTATTTTATATTACAAAAGGTATTTCACTGACTCTGGCTGAGCAATTTTGAGCAAAATTTGAGACCAATTTCTTGAAAATGTTAGATGAAGAAACAGTCAGTTAGACGATTCCAGGCAAGGCAACTGGACTTTTAGAGATTCCTGGGCATTTATAAGCTGGACAGCTGAGGGGTCAGTATACAAACTCATTTTCTAGCACTATGCAGATGAAAATGAACCACTTTTTTATAACTTTCAAATAAATAAGATAGAGCAAGTGTTAAATTGCCTTCAGAACAATGTTTAGTTGATTTTAGTGGCATTGCTTTGGCAACTGGCAGACACTCCACAATGATACAGCAGTTTGGTCTTTGAGAGACTGAGATTTTTAGGGAAAAATACAGGATAAACTTCATTGTAAAGGAAGAAATGGACTATCTTTGGAGAAAGGGCGTCTTTCTGCTGTGTCATAAAAATGAGTGTCCATCATTTGTTACTTTCAGACAGGTACAGAACACTGAAGGATAGATGAAGGTAGCATGCAGCATTATGCATAAATGTGTTTGTATATCTTCAGTTTTGGTAGATGATGTGTCAGAGTTGAATGTTTGATCTGGAGGAGAGGTGATATCTCTAAGACAAATAACATTTTTCTGAATTCTTCTAACATTTATATTTTCATCTTCCCAGAACTTGCAAGGAAGATGCACAGTAATGGAATTGTAACTTGTTGTCTAATTTCGCCATGATATCTGTAAATATGTCCCTTTCTTCTGCTCAGATGCTGTTGCATAACTTCTTGCAACAAGTATTGTCTTATGGAATACATCACTTGACCTTTTTGCTTGCCTGAGCAGAACAACACCAAATGCACTTTTTTTCAGATGATGGAAATACAGTAGCTTCATTAAGTGATGCTGTCATGGCAAGGGTCTAGTTATTTCTCTAGTTGTGAATTTAATTAAAGTATGAATTAATTAAATGCTTGTGAACAAGAAGCACATACCTCTCTAACAGAAGTAAAGAGAAATGGGAAAAAAGGGGCATAAACTGCAATTACTTTAAATTCATTGATAGCTGGGGTTATAGAGCGCAGTTAACAGGGATTTCAAATTGCTATGGCTATACTATCTTTCTTTTAGTGTAAAGACCCAGAAAGTCTTATGCACGCTATCTGAGAAGACAGGTTATTGTTTGCTTTTAAGGTAAAGTGGAGAAAAAAAGTCTTGAAACTTGAGGATCTCCTGTAAGTATGAAGAGGTATTTCTGAGAATATGAAGAAGTATTTAGTGGCAATGTACTGGAGTTTCCAGTTGATCTCCACAGCCCTGTTAAAGTATGAAAATATCCTCCTAAAGGATTCCGAGCTGATAAAGGAAGACTACAAAAACCTCCACAGTGAATTTTACTGAATATGATCAACACAGGCTAATAAAAAATGATCAGAAACTTGAAAAAAATTAGAGTAGTTCATGGAGTACAGGTGCAGTACATAAACACGTCTTTGCTCTCCGGAGTTTCAAGGAGCCTTGAAAGACAGTCTTGTGGAGTCTTTACCTATTGTGCTTTCCAGCTGACATACTAGCATAAGGAAACCGTTAGAGTTGCTTAGAGCTGTCTATAAATTATGCAGTCTCACCTGACAGACCTTTGGACTTTGAGCAGATGAGAGGTAAGAGATGTGATGACTTGTGGATCAGTACTCAATTAATTTTTTGCAGTATTGTTATTCTATCTGAGTCCAGTTTTCACATATTTAAAGTACACTCTTTTAATAGCACTATAATGTCTTTCCTGCTGTGGCTTCCTCACATGACCTGGAGTGCAGTATGTTCATTGCTTTATGCTGCCCTGTCTGTCTCCTCATGATGCTTTGCCAGCTCCAGCCAGTTAACCATTTCCTGCTGTCACAGCTTCAGCCATCTCCACCCCACTCCATTTCCTGCCACTGACCCCATTTCAGTCATGGCTCCCCTCTCTAATTTTTGTTCTCTCTCCTCCCTTCCCTTTCCACTGGCGTATCTTCTTCCTTAAGCCATCCAAAAGTCAAGTAAGTGGGTTATTGTGCAAAATACTCATTCCTATGTAGTAACTGGCTATTAGTTATACCTTGGAGACCAACGAGATGTTCACAGTGCAAAATTAAATAGTAATCTGAATACTTTAAAAACTGGATTACAAAGGGGGAAAAATGAACCTGCCCTAGTAAGAGGGCCTGAGATATACTTGGGACAGCAACTTACTCACAGACCAGCAACATAATTTCTTTTTTCTCTTTATGCATTATAGTGGTGTCTACAGACAAGCAAAATCCTCCTGTTAGATTGTTTTCCATTTAATCCATCCAACAGTCCCCTTCGATGAGGACATGTTTATTCTGAGCAGGGTGCATGATTCATCACCCTTGGGAGATGAGGCAAGGTTTGGTGCTGATCTCAGACAATTTTTCTCTCCTTGCTCCCCACCCTCCCGCTCCCCCCACCCCGATGTGTGAAGCAGTTTTGTACTAGGAAACTGTATCACTGATAAAAACTTTTACAGCGAGCATTCACCACATTATTACTTTCCATGCCATAGAGAACTTGTGCTATTGGCTAAGAATGAAGGCAATTTATTAGAAGTTCAATTGAACAAAGCAGAGGGCATAGTAGATGCTGAGAAATGTTACTTTGTTGTGGAGCCTTACTGAAGCTAATAAGTAGTCCTGTCCTGGGTGGGAGTGGGAGAAATGCAGTAGAGGGGAAAAAAAAAAGTAAAGGTACTACTACAAATGTCTGAAAATTCAGTCACACTTCAGATCCCTTGAGACTGCAGTTTCTTTACCTCTGGGAATCAGCTACATGAGAAGAATCTGAATCATAATTTTTGAAAGAAACATAGATTTTTATCTTGCAGAGAGTGGGATGTAATGTTCTGCTGGGAAAATTAACACATGCAACAGACTTCCTTACTGTACTGGAGCAGGTGGGACTTTACAAGTCCCACACACATATGTTTGATGTGATTTTAACCAATTAAATGAGGCATATAAAAAGAATGAATAGTCAAGTTATTAACATTCTGTCTCTTGTCCAGCACTGTCCAGTATTAAAAGGAAATAGTTATAGCTGAGTTGATAAATCTTTATTTCAGTGTTACTTATTCTGGCGGTTTACTCAAATGGAGAACTTGTGCATCCCAAGCAGTGCACTCTTCTGAGCCAATGCTGAAATGGTGCGTGTCCTCCGCAGTGAGCCACTGCTGCTAGATATGCCAGCTTTAACATGGAAAGCAGAACTGAGATACAAGAACCTTTAAAATCATTTAAGAACTCAGGCTAGCAAAAGAAAAGCAGCATGTTAATTCCATTAATGTGGCAAAACTCCCATATGGGTAATAGCCAAGACTGTGCAATGTGATTGCCAGAAAACTCAAAAGGTACACAGAATTTATTTGTATGTTAGAATTCATTGCAAAGTCAGTTAATCTGAGGGTTCATTACAGTGTACTTAGAGCAGTCTCTGATTTTATGGCTTTATTTGGTAATTCTATTTGGATGAAACTACTTTTCAAAAGAACTTTGGTTTAGGTTTTCCAGGATGTTTTTGCATCTGTGACTTTAAAAGAGAAATCCAGAAACAGCAGCAATGCAGGGCTAGTGCCTGCCTTGTAGTTACACACTTAATTTAAAAAAAAAAAGAAAAAGAAAGAAAACTCAAAAAACTACCCCAGAAATTCCAAACCAAACCTAACCCACCCCCAAACCTTCCAAGCTTCTGACTGTTATATCAGATGTTTAATAATCACTCTGTATTCTTGTAAACATCTTGTCATAACAAAGTTTTTGCTGATTTTTAGGATAGGTACTTAATGTAATAAGTCACCTTTGAGACAGAGTTCACTGCATTGTTCTGCATCTATTTATATTCTGGGTTTTTTTTGCCTTGTAGATATGAGTTATTGAATACAGTTTGATTCACTTCTTACTCCAAGCTGCTAAACAGTACAGCTGTAGATCTGCTAAGCAGGTATTGAGTTACAGCCCCAAGTACAGCAATTAAAAGTAGTAAATTGTGTGCTGTAGAGAGTGTAAAGGAACTTTATGCATGGACTGCTCCAGCAGATATGGTCAGTTTTGCTTTATGTTCATGATTCTTTTTCTCAAATAAAGTCTGAGTCAAAGTACATAAAATCTGAAATATTTATCTGCTTGCAGATGAGATTAAAGATGGAGCTGTGAAAGACATTGACTTGAAAAAACCCATAACATCTAAAGCAGTAAAACTTTAACACATTTACAGAGAAACATAGTTTTTGGCTGATTGTTTTTAGAAAATAATTACTAAGATTCAAGAACACTGATGGAAATATCAGTGCTATGTTGTGCGAACAAACAAGACTTGATATTTTCCATTCGTGTGTCTCATTTACATATATGGTTTTGAAGCCAACAGCAAATTTAGGATGGAAAGGAACTGAATTCTTCCATTCTGAGGTCATTATCAACCCTGATATAAATATTAACACTAACTGTTTGGTGTGTTCTGAGTTTGATATGTTACTGTGTTAGGCCCAGAAAGCACTCAGTTTTACAAGAGAATGAGGAAGTTTCTACATATATATTTCACTGCAGAGTTCTGTCCAGCAAGTGAACATGAGTTTATTTCTCCTTGCCTGTTCCTGAAGGTGGTGAGCTTGAAGTTTTAGGCAGTGAAATGATGGCCCATATACACCAGGGTAGTGCTGGAAACACCCTGCCTCTTTGTTTTCTTTCTTTTCTCCGTGAATGTTTTTCTCTAGGGAAGAAAAGCTCAGAGAGTATAATGGCTAGAATGAGAACAATTTGGCTTTTTTGTGGCAAATACATACCTTAGTTTTTAACATTATATTCCATGTATTTTCCTTTTGATATGACAAAACGCTTATGGTCTGGCAAATTCCTTTACAGTGCTCTATTTACTCCTCCCTCTCTGTTTGAACTGAGAAGATACCATAGAGCTATGTTAGCCAAACTCAGCACCATTGGTATGTTGGTTGTCAAGAGGAAGACTAAAGTTGAGGTGTGTTGCACTAATGGCAGCCTCCTGCCACTGACCACGGCTTTCAAATCCAGTCTTCACTCTGTGAAGAGACTGCCACTTATAAACTCAAAGCAAAATATGTTGTATGTTTGTAGGTTTAACCACACAGTAATGGCTTTGGAGAGCATACTAATACAATTAAACGTTACTGGTGTTTGAAAACGGTTTCTGTACCTTCTGTAATTTCATCAAATGTGCAATGGTTATTGCTTAAATAAGTCACTGCATCTGAAGAGAAAGTCTAGAGAAGCCAGTGGAGAATGACTAATTTCAATTTTTCATTAATGTCTTCTTGGTATAGTGAACTGTGAGTGTTAATTGACAAATGACTGTGCTGCCTCTGGCTCTTATCTTGCTGTGTCTTGTAAATAAAGTTGGATTGGGCTGAAATGATCATGATAAGCTTTTGTTGGGCACAGAATAATAATACTGGTTGTTCAATAAGCATCTTATTTTCTGCTAGATTAGCAATGAGACAGTCACTGGGAGTGACATAAAGAGGTGCTCTTTTTGCTGAAACACTGTCTTTCACATGAAGCGCAAGTCTGTTATTTTCACCGTTTGAACTCATTGAAATTCCCATGGCACTTCTTTCAAGAGATAGGATATAACATGCCTTGGCTAAATTCAAAAAACCTGATCATGCAAGCCCAGCCAAGTAATTTGTTTCTCTTTGGCAGTACTTGCCTTTAAAAGAAGGATTATATTAACACTGACTAGGGACATACCAGGAAACGTGGTAAAGTTTATTAGTATCCCTACAAATTTGGGCACCTCTTCCTCAGCTTTATGCTGTTTCTGCCACTGTAACCTTTGAATGACAACAAACGTATTTGAGCCATAGCTGTCCCCGTGTATCATGTACGAAATATATCCACATTTAGGGTCAAGTATCATGGAATTAAATACCAGTTCATCAGTAGTAATTACCAGTTCTTTCTATGGTACTCTAGGGGTACGTTATGTCTGCATGTAAGCAAAGGTAAGGGTTGATAATTTATCAGAGATGTGATACCCTCTTGCTCAATTTCTGTCCGACCTTTGGTGATGTGAATTGGTCTTGCAAATTGCTTCTTCCTTCTTGACAGTCATTTGGTTATAGTATGAACAGTTTTTTTGCACTCTCCCAGCCAACAATGATCAGATGTTAGAGTAGGAGACTGTCCAGATGACCTAGATTACGGTACAACTCCAGGTAAGAAGGAAAATTTTATAGTGGCCTGGAGGGAGGGAAAAGAGAAAGGCAATTGAGAGGCAGTTGATCTGCTTTCCAGTAAAGGATTATGACTGTTGTTCTTTGTAATAGGATGGCTGGTAAATGATATTTCTTGTTGTGCAATAATTCCTGAGTTTTCAGAAATTTATTTTAAATTGGAATGGACAGACAAGTATTTAAGTGTCTACTCAGAGTTGCATATTTTTTGAAAAAGCCGTGAATGTGGATGCCCTCCCCTATTCTTACACTGCCTAGGCTGTTTCCTTGGAAGTCCTAGGCCCTTGGTCTGAAGCTGTCCTTTGGGCAGGCTGCCAGAGAGTGGGCTGGAAAGCAGCACGGTTCAGCAACAAATCTTCTTGGCAGTATCAACATGACCTGTGTCTGTCAGAAGATTTACTGGCATGTACAGGTTTTCACAAAGCATTTATTCTTGAGCAGATTGACTGATTTTAAATATCAGGAGGTTTAATTTTTTTTNTAAAAATTTGGGGGTTTTATTTTTTTTTTTTTTTTTTTTTTTTTTTTTTTTTTTTCTTTCCTTTTTTTTTTTTTTACTGGCCCTGGTTAGGAAATATTGCCAGCATAGTCAATGTTGGAGTGTAGAATATGCAAGTTGTTCATTTGTTTCAGGGAGCATTAATGTAGGTTAGCCATGGTTTCAAGCTGTTGATATACTTCTGTTCACCAGCAACGGCTGGAAACTACAATTTGAAACTAGGCCCAAATTTCCACCAAGGGTGTTCCTACAAATCCTACTGCCTGCTGGAGCAGCTGAGAGTCCATGTACCTATCCACAGGTGGAAATTAGAAAGCTGTGATACAAGTGTGCAGTCAGTAGCAAAACTTTGAATCCAAGTACCCCTCTTTTAGAAAGTGAGCAAGTACAGGAGAGCACTTCCGTTTTCTGGGTTTTGGTGCATGCGCTGTCATTTTAAAAACAAATCATGTTTCACTTAGTTGGAAAAGTGAATATCTTAACCTCTTGTCAAATTCTGCTGTGTTTCCATAGTAGCTTGATATTGTTGACTGACTTCAGAAGTACATGGTGATATAGTTACATGGCCTCATTTTTGAATTGACCGCATACTATAAACTTTATTTTACCTAAGTTGATACTGGCAAGATCAACATTTAAACCTGTATATTGTTCCAAAATAAATTGTGGAAATCCTATTACTCATTTACAGAACCAGTTATTAAATTCCATGTGATTCATTTCATTCAGAATTTTTTACAAATTGCTTTGAGGATTAGTCTTCCTTACTGAAAAAAAAAAAAAAAGTTAGAAGTTAGGGAAAGAATGGTCTAGTCTGATTATTTAGTTTGAGCAATTGTAAATCTCTTCCAGTAATTACTTTGCTGGAAGAACTAAGACACATTCGTTAGAACCAACATAAAAGACTTTGAAGAATGGTTGGCCTCCAGTAGGTACTAAATATCTAGACATTCCTTACTCCTGGCTGAAAGCTTTGCCTGTCTATGTCGATAGTAGCATGCAAAATGCCTCACATCATGTGTACCCCCATTGACAGTCGTGAAGGTTATAGAGTTTTGTGATGGTCAACAGTATCCAGGAGGCACTTTCCTAACTACTGCTTTCTAAAGTTTTCTTTTTATCATGATTATAGCATGATAATTCAATGAAGAATCTCGTTCGGTTTAGAATTATACAATGTGTAATATATATGGCAAATGAATGTGTAGAGCACTCTTTTGTCATATCTGAGTGATACCAAATTAGGCTACTTAAACTATCACTAACTTGCATCCATCCAGCACCTATAAAATGGTTATGGGCACTGCCCTTCAGAAAAGAATATCTTCTTTCTTCTAAGAAAATCCAGTGTCACTGTCACTATGTGCTTTCCATGTCTCCCATGTCTTGATGGCAGGCTAGTTGTATTTGTTCATGCAGAATCCTCAAAGAGCAATTCTACATCTGCTCTTGTCCTTTTTTCCTGTCTTGATAATGTGCTGATAATAAATAGATCTTTCCACTTCCCCAAACCCTGTTTTATGGAGGAAATTAATCTTTCCACATTATTTGGGCCTCCAGATTTTTGTTGACATTTTACTTCCTGAAGGAGTTTGGATGTAAGGCTCTGTGAGATGACTCTGTGCTCTCATGGGTTAGCTCTGAATCTCACGTTCAATTCACCTAGGCCACTTGTAGCCTTCTGTCAGTTACAGAAACTTTCTAGCTCTGCAGAGCTTTTATGAGAGCTTATGTAAGGGCAAAATTCAAAGTTGGCTTCACAAGAAGGTCAAGGTGTTTAACAACATTCGCTAACACCCTACTTAGTCTATATTTAGTCCTTTCTTATGTATGCCAAGTATATTATCTTTAATCATACTGTTACTTGGTAACAAAGCTGATCTCATAATTATTCTACTTTTTAATTACTGTTCTTGTTCATTTGCTTTTCAAAGTCAGGGGCTCCATGGTACGAGTTCTGCTTGAGAAACATTTGTGGCGCTCCCCAGGGATTTTATTCCATCACAACACTCAAGTTGTTTTACCTACTCCTAGCCCAAGTGTGAAGAAATCTGAATTGTTTCAAAGTGTAATGTAATCAAATCATGGAGTTTAGGCCTAAGGTAGGATAGGCAGGTCCAGAAGACATGAAAAAACAACAGTTATTTGTTTTTGCTATGTGGCATAGATGGCCTTCCCATTGTATGTCTCTTTTGTCACATCAGGCAGAATGAACTTGCCCATGGCATTGCTTTCCAGAAGAAGTCAGTTGGCTTCATTGATTCTGAGATAGACAGTGAAATCACAGGGCTGCTCTTTGTACAGGTCAGTTAAAGGTATATATGAGGTAGAAATGCCTGAAAATACCTAATTGGTCAATGACTAAAGTTGCTTTACTTTCTGCCAATTAGGTTATGCTGGAAAACAGCCACATGCTTCATATCACTGTATGTGCAGTTTAGCAAGTCACCCTCTAATTCTATTGCTGTTCAGTGCAACAGTAGCATAGAAAGGACAGAAATGTGTCACAGCTTAGGGAACAGTCCTTGCAGGGTGCTACAGGCATAGTCATCAGCCAAGCAGCCATTCCCTTGGTGAAACTAAAAAAAACAGGGTATTGTTTTTTTCATGTGGCATATCGTGCTATTTTCGTCTGTCAAACAGTACTATTTATTTCCAGGTTAGAATGGTGTGACACAGTACTTTCTGCAGATCTTTGTTACCATCTTTCATTTACATGAACACAGCAGCTTTTCAATGCAAGTTGCAGTTTTTTGAGATTTTGTGTGACTAGACCAACTTCCAGTTGTGCTTTGAGTAGTGTTTGTCTTTTGCAACTCACTCTTGCTTTCCTTTTTCCAGAAAAAAGCAACAACGTAGAGCCTGCCTATGGCGAGGTTTTCATGTAATGTACTCTCTACATTAAAAAGTACTTCTGTCCAAAGCAGTGTTCTTGGCCTAGAAGGTGGTGAAAGTCTAAAGCCCAGGAGTTAATTCTACAGACACAAACTCAGGAAAGATGAATTTGTACAGGTGAATTTTAGTGCAGGAGAACACGGTTTACCTCTGGAGCAGGGCTGTCAATAGTGTCTTCATTTTGGATTTCAGAAGTTGTTTTAGACACACTGGATTAGGGATACAGGCCTGCCTGCAGATGAGGACAATGAACTTTGGTGTTCCTTGGAGAGCCAGTGTAGCGAGTAAGGAAGCTGTCAGTAGGCTCTGCTGCTGGGGAAGTGCTGCAGGACTGTGTGCACTCAGTGACCTGACAGCCAGCCATACTGAAGGGCTGCCAGCTGGGCAGAAAGCAGCAAAGACGAGTGTCACAATCTCTTGTGGCACTGAGCTCCATAGACATGGAGAAAGTAATATATGTGGAGCCTGCTCTTGGAGGCTAAGCAGCAGTGGAATCTAAGTGGATTCCTGATCTTTGGCAGGCACAAAGTACAAATACTGTTTGGTAGAGTTAGGACAGAAATGTCATAGACAAATGTGCAGTCAGTGCCTTCAGCTCAGAACTGTGTGAACATCTGAGCTTCTGTTATGGAGTTAATTTAGTCAGGTCTTTCTCAGTCTGCAGAGAACTGGATAGGTGAAGCACTATGTTTGTGGAGGTGGCAGTGCAGCTCCAGGATTCACTTCAGTGGAGCACCTGACTGCAGAAATTGAAGTTTTAGAAAAGGTGTTGAATAATGATAGTGTGTGGTGTTTTGGACTATATTTGTACAGCTTGAATATTTTCTCATACAATTTCTTTGGCAAATTCTGGAGATTGCCAGGACAGCAGAGCAAATCTGAAAGGCAGACCTCTGCCCTGTTCTTTCTCCATCTCCCCTCACTGTCCAAGTTCCAGTTTAATAGGCTTGATGTTGCTATGAGATCATCAGTGACTTAAAAGTATTTTCTTGTCTCTTACAAAATAGCATCACTGTGGCAGCATCATGCACAGAAAGAAGATCAAACAGTTTTCTGAGGAGAGACTGTCCTTTCCCTAGTAACCACTGCTGTTTACGCCACTGGGCCTTTGAGTAGAGTTTGCCACGAAGGTGAAGATACAACTCATTGAATGAGGAAGAGCTAATGAAACTCTCGTCAGAAGGTAGTACCATCCAAAACTTTGGGAGGGAAGGCTGCTAATCTCTCAGGTAT
This sequence comes from Pardalotus punctatus, assembly GCA_013400915.1. NCBI lineage: Eukaryota > Metazoa > Chordata > Aves > Passeriformes > Pardalotidae > Pardalotus > Pardalotus punctatus. The sequence goes on along the minus strand of VZTX01020714.1, from coordinate 222,877 downwards.
CAGAAATCATCTCCTGGTGCCAGGTGAATTTTCCTTGCTACAGAGCCAGCTTGAGCTTACCTGTGAAGTATCATGCTGTTAATGGGAGAATATCCCAGGTTTACAGTAATCAGTAATTGCATACAAGTGCTTTCCTAGCTGACGTGTGTTGTTGTGCTGGCACAGTACTTGAAGGAATGCTGTTATGTTGTTGGAAATTACTTTGGTCGTGCAGCAGGGGACAGTCTCCTGTTACAGTCTGTAACAAAGCAGTGCCCAGTGGAGCTGCAGTGCTGGCGCAGCAAGGCGTGCCAGGTTCTGCCTGAGATGCAAACCAGAGTCCCAGCTGCTGGTAGCTGCTGCCATCTCGCAACACTTTGAGTGAGAGCAGAAATGCCAACCCTCACCCCCTCCCAAGCACAGCCCAGGCAGTTATTTTCTGCCTTCTGGGAGTAGCTTAGTAGTTGAGATGCAACTAGTGCTTTGAATATCCTGGCCTCAGGTCTTGACCAGTGGCTCTATTTCATTAGTGCGAAGAATTACTTGCAGCCATATGTGTTTAAAGTACATTTATTAAATTCATTCTTGTAGGGGGAAAAAAAAAGCATGTAGTGTTTTCATACCTGCTGTAGGCCAACAATAAGTGCTTATAAAAATCCCACCAAGATTGCTTATACATCGATGGGAGATGTTTTGATTATTTTTTAAAAGCAGATAGAGGGGTTTGTAGGGCAAGAAAACATGTGAATCACCTTAATTCTTTAATTTTTAAAAATTTCCTGTAGATCATCAGATACCTGGCTGGGGGGGGGGGAATCCCATCTTGATTCAGTTTTATCGTCTGGGCTATTACAGCTGTCATAAGTTAATTCTCGAGTTATCTTCTCTGCAAGATAGCTGTGTAGTATAACGAATTAAGATTGAGCTCCTTTTTGAAATTTGTAATCTTGTTGAAATGACAGAGAGCTCATGTGGCATACAAGGTCACTTGCTATGTTATATATAACTTCTTGTTTTCATCTCCTACTGTTCTTGCAGGGAACTAAAAATGTTTTAGACAACAGATGTGGAACACTTAAAATATTTGGAATGTGTGGGAATATACTGAGGGACCACCTGTCCTGCAATGTGAAAGACAGAATTGGTTTGTGAGCACTATTGGTTGCAGAGCACTATTCTTGCAGTGAACAGAAGGATTCTTATATTAAAAGTAAAGCAGAATGAAAACTATGGGCTGGGTTGACTTTACTCAAGGAAACATGGGGAAGAAAGTTGAATTCACAAGTTCAATACTTACTAATACTTAGCCAATAATCCACATTTGAGTTTCCCTTAAGAAGTGTAGCCTGGAGCAGTTACTCAGTCTCAGGAAGCTCATGGTTAAGAAGAAAAGAAATATAATTTATCTGATTTAGCCTAAAATAAGGTATTTTATTTACTGTTTGACTACTTCCACTGGTCAGATCCTATCTATTTAGTTACTAATTAACAATTACAACTAGTAATGACTACATTGGTTATCCTTTGTGAAACCAACAAAACCCACAAATTATTTACATATTGTAGAAAACTGTGGTTTTAATAATAACTTGGATTTGTAAGGATGTCGAGGTGGTTTGTTCCTGGTGTCTATTTTTCTACACTTTTACTACTTATTGACTAAAGTAAAAAAATGCTGTTTCACAGATGAGGGAACAAAGGCACAGATAGGATCAGTATGTAGCATTTGCATTTCTTCATTTGGAGTTCTGGCATGTGAGCACCCACAGTTCTTTATTATCTTTTTCCTTCAATGATTTTTAAAAAGGAGGATATTAAAATTGAGATGATAGCCACTTCCCTGCCTAAGGGAAGGATTGTGAAGATAGTTAATGTTTATACAATTTACCCCCTCTTTCCCTCCCTGCAACTGTTGAATGCAACTGCCATTGCTCTGGTCCCTGCTACAGTGAAAAGGGAAGGTATCCCTCAGTGCTTCTGCACATAGGCAAGCTTTGGCTGGGAAACAGTCACCACATCGGGCTCTGCCTTAAACATGAAAATGATACATAAATCAGAGAGAAATTCAGAAACGGAGATTCATCTCTTGTGCTGTGGACTTTGGAAACAGTGAAGTCTGGTTACGGTTAATAGCTCAGGTTTCTCTTTTTTGCATGTGGATATGAAGCTGTCCTTCAAAACTGACATCTCTGTCTGATAGCACATATCCAGAGTTGGTGAATGAAACAGCTGTTGATGCACTCTCCTGGTAAGACCGATAGAAAAGTCAGGACACACATTAGCAGTGTTTCCCACAGCAGGTACAGTTCTCCCTGCCCTCAGATATAATGGCTTGCCACTGTATTCTATGCAAACATATTACACATACTGTGGGAGCCACAACGTTAAATTTCTCAAGCTTTTTGCATGCAAAAATTCAGCATTAATTATCTGTTTTTACATTTAGAGTTCTTCATAGTTTGCTGGAGGGAGGTCTTTGTGATTAAAGGAAGCAGGTTTCATTGAGCCAGACTTGAGCTCTGGTCTGTCCTCTTTTTCACCTCCCTTCAGGCCAAAGACCAACAGGTTGAGGGTGACCCCTTCAAGAAGTTTCACCAAAAAGGAAGATGAGAAAGGCTGGACGGGCTCTTTCTAATGCTCTGTGCTGGAGCCAGGAAAAGGCAGCTGTTTCTAGCCTTTCTGATATTTGGGTGTTTTTTTTTTTTCCTCTTTCCTGGTGGCTGGGATCTGGGCTTGCTGCCATATCTGTTTGTCTGTCTGTCTCATGTTGTTTTTCTCAGCTTCAGAGGCCAGTTGCCCATAGTCAGTTGCTGGGAACAGAGGTTGTTCCTTGTATCGTCTTAACTCTCCATGCCAGAGTGTTCATGCTTGAATAGGAAACAGCAAGATCTGTCAAAATAGCCCTTTTCTTTGGGGCTTTGAGGCTGCATTCTCCATGGCCATCTGTTCCCTTTCACCCTTTTGGACAATGTTGCTATTTGAAACCAACCACTCTTTGCTCTCTCCCTTTCCCCTTGCCCTCCCCCCTGCCCCCCCCAAATCTGGGGGAAAAAAAGTGTTTCTGGCCCTGACTGGCCTCTAGAGAATTCAACCGTTTTGTAGTCCAAGGATTAAAAGTGGTATTTTGCAATTTTTTATATTTCACTGACTTTAAAAATTTTAAAACATCTCAGGAGAGAAGAGTCACTGTAGTCATAAGATCATTTTGGATTTATGCCTAAGTCTCCACAGAGCACTTCAGTGTCCTGTCGCTGCCTGATGTACACTACTGTGAAAATCTGGCACATCTTGGAATATTTTGCGTTATGGCAGGAACGGAAGGAACCTCCTATAGTTAAGGCTGTATAACTGTTTCCCTTCTAACCCTCTGTCTTCAGTCAGTAAAGCTTATCGGGATGAAATTTTCCAGTCTTGGCTGTGGTTCAAAATTGAATTTATTTGCTTAATTCAGATAAAGTAAGTCATTCCTTTTTGAGAATGAGATTAAGAAAAAAGCATATACCTCCTCCACTACAGGATGGGCAACCGTGCTGTGAAGAGAGGGACTGACTAGCTGAGAAGCACCTGGAAAGTCTGTGTTGGTCTGAGAGTGAAGCCAGATCCCTGTAATCCTCAGTCATTTTAACATCCTACATGTTTTATACTGCTTCTGTGTGTGTGTGCCGAAGTACATAAATATATATATGTATTTTCAGCATGGTAGATGAGTCAGTTCTGAACAGTGAGCCCTGTGGTATCTGTCTGTACTAAAATGTTTTGCCATACATCTTATGGTGAGAGGGAACACATTTTCTATACGTGGGTATGTTGGCTGTGTAATTTAAAAAATGTGAAAGTGCCTGATTAACGTATGTTCAGAAGCTACTCTAAGTTTTGTTTTGAAGTTACTCTCAGTACCCAGATGCATCTGGTAGGTCTATGTGTAGAGTTTGCTGGGCCAGCCCAAAAGATACTTTCTCAGAGAAGAGGTTGCATCCTTCATCTTGTGTCACAGACCACACTGCACTGAGAAATAGACACAACCAGAGAAACCTATATTGGCGAGGGCAGGCTTGTGGTTAAATACCAGTTAAGACATGCCACAGTTAACCTTGATGATACTCATTGTGAGAAATAATTGAGTCCATTGTTCTGTGTTTGATAGGCAGAGTTGAAATTGCACATAGCATTTTTTTACATTTAATATTTTCTAACTTTTATGTTCTTAGTCATACAACCAAAACATTCTTCCAGTTCAGATTTTGTAATGGACAGTATTAAGCATTTGGCCAAATCTGAACTCCAGATGTGAACAGCTGTAATTTGCAAAAAGTCGTCTCTAGCCCCCAAATGTTTGGCTGACCTCTGTTTCCATGTTGCAGACTGAAAGAGGATTTTTTCATTCTGGAATTTCAGTTTTGATAACTGACTCATGATCCAAGCTTACATCTCTAAGATTGTTGTTTTTATTTACACCTAGAGGGAATTCTTGCAACTGTAATCTGTGAGACCAGTGTTAAGAATGCTGAAGGCTAAATTTTCAAAGAAATTATGATGGTGATCATGCAAAGTAAAGCAGTTTGCTCAGTTTGGATTACAATCTCGATTTGAAGTACTATTTAATACTGATTTTTAAACAGTCCTTGTGGTTATCAGCCCCCCTGTGGAATTTTAATTATTGCATGTTTCAACCCTCTGTATAAAGAAGTTGTCATTCACTAAATTTGAAAGTTGTATCTTTCAAAATAATTAAAAGTAAAAGATACTACTAAAATTCTCCTGTGCTGAGGAATGAAAAGGACATATAACTTAATTCACTAGTTCAAAGCCATGTAACTAGTCTGTGATCAGAAATTGTTATTTGTTTAGACATTTTATGCTGAATATATTGAAAAAATCCACCCCAGTATAGGCTGACTGTCAGTGCTAGTGTTAATTGAGCAAACTCAGGTGCTGCCAGTGACCTGACTGTAGCAGCACAGTGCTCTCTGTGGCTTCTTAGCAGAATGTATTTACCAAGGAAGACCTTAGTGCTCATTGAAAACTAGCTTGCATACACTTACTGTCCTTTTCCATCTGCCACATGGACACACACCATCAGCCTGCTCCTCGGGAGATGGGCAACCATGTCAGAAACACCCTGGGTAAGTTAGTGTTAATTGGTGCTTCTGTTGGCCACTTTGCTGGTGAACTCATTGTGCAACAGAAACTGGACTCTCTCCCTCCTACCTCCATCACCCTTCCACACCCTGATTCTGAATTCAGGATTCATTTGCAGACTGGCTCCTACCTTGCCTGGAGTACTGCTGCTTTTGCCTGCACTGTGGCAGTTTCCCAGGTACGAGAGCTAAATTGCTCATGACGTTGTTTCTCTACCGAGACATATTTTATGGAAAAAAATATAGACATGGGAATAAAATCTGTCTCAGACCGCAGCATCCTAACATGACCATATTACTGTGAACTGCATTCTGAAACTCACTGCAGTTTCAGAGCTGTATCTCACTCTCCTCCCCCCAGCTATATTAGCTTTTGTTCTGCCTTTCTGGGATTCAGCCATTTAGGCTTCCAGGCTTCAGGCTGCTATGTTGGAAGGGTGAGTGTGACAGCTGGCTTATTCAGTTCTAGTCTGGAAAATTCGGAAGTGACAAATCCAGATGTTGGGTAAACACTAGCAGAGACTGATGAAGTTTAGCAGCTGAGATTAACCATCCTGGGAAAATCAGATATGATAGTGCCATGGCTGTGTAGGTCAGAGGGCTGAGGCTTGCAGCATGCAAGGCTTCAGTTGTTCTGACAGTGGGATTATAAATCTCATTTTTTTATTCAAGCCTTAAGGGACCTACATACATGTAATTCTAGCATTCTGGTCCCTCCCTCCTACATACCTTCTGATTAATATCATGATCTGTTTAATTCCCAGAGGGAACTTAACCTAAAAAATTACAGCAATAACTTGTAGCATGATTGGTGAGGTGATAATTAAAAGCATTTTCTGGATCACAGGGCCCTAGCATTGCCAGATGCCATGATTGGGCAAGCTTTGTTTTTCAACATTTACATCCTTTGTATGTGCAGGTAGGCAAAATTCCAGATCTGGGTTGTTTGGGGTTTGGTTTTTTTTTCCTCCCTTAACTCAGTGATTTGTGATTTTATTTTCTAGTCTTGGAGAGACAGGAAGAAATGACTGCATAGGAGAGGTTCAAAAGAAGAAGCTGCTTTAAGTTTTAATGGTGAGCAATGTGGGAAAGAACTCTGGATGCTAAGAGAGTGGTGTAAATTAGTATTTTAGATTTTAGAAAAGGAGGGAATTTCTCAAAGAGCACCATTAGAAGGGAAAGGAGGTTTAGCTGAGGGATAAAGCATTTATCTTCAGTTACAGAAAGGGATTTACTTAACTGCTTTCTTCTACTTGTTCTATTTGTTCCGTCCCACCAAAGCACTACTTGTTCTGTCACTTGCAGTACCACTGCAGCAATGATAGAGAGCTGGAAACTCATCACTTTGTGTGTGGTGTCAGGCCACAGAGGCAGAACATTTTCACTGGTAAAAAGAAAGTATACGTTCCCAAGGATCTCAACTCCACAATTCCCTGATTTGGGCCCTGTTTCAGGTGTTGTAAACCACCAGCTGTCTTCCCACCTCTACAGATCTCCTGAGACCTGATCGTTTTGGTCATGGCTGGTAGATTGTCTGGCAAGAAATCAGACCAGCTGGATTTTTTCATTTCTTAATGTCAATTCCTTTTTTAGGTCAGCAAGCAGGAGTCTCAGTACTAGCATATGTGTGTTTCTCAGCTCAGAAGAGAATTGACATGAGTTCACCAATCAGTTCAATGAGGGAATGAGATCTGTTGTAAAACACATAGCAGTAGGCATGCTGGTGTGGGATTAAAAGTAAACCACCATCTCTCCCGTTCTCTCATGGACCCTTCTTAACTTTTGAGCTGTACAAAGGTCCCAGTTGATTTTTTGGGGGTAGAATAATGGTTAGTATTACTTATTTGAAAAAGCTTCTAATGTTTCATGGAGAATACTCAAAGTCCTTATTTATACACAGTTTTTCTGGCCTGTCACATATTTTGGTGTATTTTCTCTTATACCTTAGGTAAGATTCTTTGTAAGTGGGGAATAATTATCAGCAGCTAAGAGACTTGTAATCTGCAATTCTCATGAAAAGAAGATCTTTAGGTCAGGAACTATCTTTTTGTTCTCTATTTGTCTAGTGATTTGCATCTTGAAAATGAGAGCTCTAGGAGTTGTCGCAATAGAAATAATGAATGACTTGAAAAAAGATAGCAGAAAGAACCTTAGTCTTGATCTCATATCAGATTAACCGTGTGAAAATCATCCAGAGTGTGTATACATAAATACATAAATATGATAAACAGAAAATGTGAAAACTCACCTCTTTGGGGCATATGAGATAAACTCTGTTGTCCAAAATGAGAAGTGAGCTCATTCCCTTTCTGTCTCATTCACTGCTGACTCTCTCAGAACTTTGCACCTGGAGTCTGTAACTGGCAATTTTAGGTCCCTTGATGATGACAACTGAATCAAACAGCCTGTTTAGTGTAATCTCAAGTAGGCACATAACTAGGGGTGGTCAAAAAAGTTTCCAATGAAACAGGTTTGGGGTTTTTTTAACTGGGAATTAGTAGGGGGTTTACACTTAATTGCTTTGCTTACTAAGTATATTTTGATGACTATGCTATTTTAAAAAAAAGGAAAACTAAATTACATGTAATTGATTACTAAACAATTTCAACTTCCAGATAAAATGTTTTTACTTAATTTTATTCAAAATTTGAAGTAAAATGGAGTAGTCTGGGGTGGTGGTGGTATGTGCAAATGGTTTGTACAGGTTTAGAACTAAGAGGTTTTTACAAGTAAAATTGCCAGATTTCCTGTCTTAATAAAAGGAGGAGAATAAGCGTTTCAAAAGTTAGAATTTTCACATGGCTAGTTTTGTGGCCAAGCTTGATTTTTTCATGCCAGCAACTGTTTTTCCTGCCATAAGTCGTAAATAATAAAAGACTGTATGAAGTCAATAGTATCCTTTGAGACATACCTTGGCTGACCAGTGCAGAGAGTGAGACGGTCCCCACTGTAGGGTAAGAGAATTAGAATCACCTTTTGACTTAAGAAAAAGCTGTGGAGAAGGGCTGAAAATGGCAGAAGTCAGCAGTGGGAGTTTGAAGAGCGCTGTGGTTAGTTACTTCACAGATGAGTTTGTCCTGTGGGTTGTTTTTTAGTGTGTGATGGGTTTTTCCACCATTGCGTATTCTTATACTTGTACTTTCTGAGTAGGTGACGATGGAAAAATAGATTAGGGGTTTAAGGGGATTTTTTTTTCTTGTTTTTATTCTGGTCTCATTGTTAGAGATCTGCACCAAAAATATGGACTAAATGCAATGCAGGTGAAAAGTAGTGGTCTTTGAGCTCTGCCAGTGAACCGGAAAGCTGCACAGCCTGAGCGAGAGGGAAAGTACTTTCATTCTTATTGCATGGTGTGCCTTTTTTGTTGAGCTCAGTAGTTTAATTCTTTATAAATATTTTCTTTGTACTTTCAGAGAGTTTCTTCCTTCTTTTTGATAGATCAGGCTTTTATCAAGATGGGTTGATGTTAAGATTTAAAGATTTGGGGACTTGTTGCTTCACTGTTTTGTAATTTTACTGTCATTTAGTACATCGATCCATTTTAAACATTTGATGAGAACATATCTTTAAATTACCAATTGATAGAGATTGCAAAGGGCCCCAGTGTTTGGGATGAACCTTCCAGGCAGTGATACTTCCATCTGGAAAGAAAAAAATCTATATGTGAGAATGTAGACAAGGTGGAACTAATTGCTCTGTGCAGTTATACCAACAAGGAACAGGTTGTTCTTTTAAATCAAGAGTATAGTCACATTCTGCCTTCTATGACTTCTTGCATTTAAAAAAACTATTTTAAGAAGTTTCTTTAATTTTATTCAAGATACTGGTCTAGTTATCCAAATTTTCATAGGCTAAGAAACTAATGAAACGGAAGTGCCTTTATTATTAAATCGCCTTCCAGCATATTTGCAACATTTGGGACTTGGTTACATGAGGATTTAGTCTCTAAAATATACCTTCTCATATGCAGAGGACAAGAAGGTCTTTGAGACTAGCTCTGTATTTTCAGTGTCCTCTGGTTGGACATAACAGAATAATCCCAGAAGCAGGACTGAGCTGAATAGCTTTACTCCTGCTGTTCCCTCCAGTGAAAAATGGAAAAATCCTGCCTATATATGTCATTCTTCTTACTGACAGGGAAGTTACTTATAGCAAGTTTGTTTTGATTGCACTGATGGGGAGAAGCAAACAAAATTAATCTAGTTCTCATGTATAAGTAGGGTCAAGTGTTGTGGCCCAGTTCTGCTGACTGCTCCTTCCTGGGCACTGGGGCCTGGTGCAAGCCTCTTCTGCTTGGAAGTACCACTGCAGGCCTCAGTTGAAGAGTCACCCTTTCCTCTTTGTTTTCCCCCTAGTAGTGGAGAGGCATTTACTTTGCATTTGACTCAGACCACAAGCAGCTTTATTTTCACTTGTGACAGCTGTTCAGTGAGAGTGAAGCAGCCAGTTCCTCCTCTGTGCTCGCAGTCCAGAACAGATATGGTCTCTGCTGGTATATCTGCCAGTGCTCTGAAAAGTTCAGTTTCACAGGAGACAGTAGAACAGGCATCTCATGCAGTCCTTGGCCTGATGTGCCATTTAATGATTAGTTTAATGCTATTTCTTTTTGTGTGAGGAAGGAGGGAGTGTTTACAGGAATTGAAATTACCTGTTTTACTGGAGGTGGACCTGATACAGAAAGCAGGGAGTTGTTCAGACATCTTCTCCCAGCCTTCTAGCATTTACCTTCACCTCCTCATGCTAGGATCCCATCTCTGTGCTTCTGGACGCCCAGTACCTTACCGCATCTGTGTACTGAGATCTGTTACCTTTCTCTCATCTGTATGTCAGCTCTGTTTTCTTGCTTTCCCTAATCCCTGCACTCCCTGTATCGCCTGTGTCCTGAACAGAAACCATCATGCCAGCAATGACTGGAGTAAGAACTGTGCTTTAAGCAGACTGAAGAGACTGGAACTGCTGCCCATCAGCTGCCTGCACATTGCAGCTGCTGTGGAAGCATCCACCTCACAGCATGGGTAGGAACTCCATACCACTCTGAAGTGGTTCAGATTGGAGAGTTTGGGGACCTCTGAGCAGAGACCAAAGTCTTATGAGCCTGTTTTCTTCTTGGGCCATTGTTAGTCTGATACTCCCATCTCTAAGTATGAAACTATCAGGGTTTGGAAGCACAAGGCAATGTGCGCTGAAAAAAAATCGGTCTCTCTGAACAGCGTTATTTATCCACTTCCTTTGTCCAGTTCATTAATGTCAAAGTAATGATTGAAATAACAGAAAAGATAAGTTCAAGGTTTTTTTAAGGCCATGTTTCAACATAAATCTGTTTTCTTAACATATCCTCTTTCCTTCCTCTGAGACATTTACTATCTTTTTGTGTTTAGATCAAGAAGAAGGAATGCAGCATGTGTTGTCACTGCCCTTGAACTTCTTTGGAAAGCTGGCGCTGCTTCCTCCTCTGTTTGCTTCACATCTTGTTTTACCTCTCTGTCTAATGCATCAGTTTGCAGGAGGATCCCTTATAAAATGGAAACTTTCCAGTGAAGCATTCCTTTCCACCCTGTAAAAAGTCTTTGCTGTAAATTTGCTCCAGGTTTACTAACTACTTTGCACCAGAGTCATAAATTTTAATAACTTCACAGAAGAGGATTTGCCTTCTTCAGATAGGGGCTGACACAGTATGGCACAGTGCTCTTTCTTTTGTGTAAGAAAATGCATTACAGCAATGAGCTTGCTCTGAAACAACCCTTACACATAGAGCATTTCTGTTCACTTTGGGACAGGTTTTAGGCCTGAAGGAATGCAGAATTAGGAATTGCTATGGAGTGATATCTCCATAGTGTAACAGCAGCAGGTTACAGGCATTTAACCACTTAAATGCCTGTCTCAGGATTGCAACAGCAAGGTGTTACCTAATAGCAGAGACGTGATTTGAGGCAAGTTTGGGTGTGAATTTTGTGGCTGTTTTATGCGAACACTAGCTACTTCTGGAATATCTGTGCCCTTTGTAGTGAGGGGCCTGCAGGCAGGGGTGGGTGAATTGCTTCTTGGTGGTGTGGAATGGTGGCTCCCAGCTGTATACAGGAATACAGTTACATCAGGTGTGAGGGGAACACCTCCATACCTCCCAGAACTCACACTTAGTTGCCTCACTTCAGTTTTGTGATTCTTATGCATTTCTAGCAGGGTAGGGAAAGAAGGACTGTTGTGTTGATTGCAGCCTATTCCACATGAAAGGTTTGCAAAACTTTAAAGCTGCTTCAGTGTTTTATATTCTCCATTATCCTGTTTGTACAGTAATAGCATTTTACTTTTGTGGTGTTAGCACAAACCCAAAAAGTTTGTCAAACTTAATGAACTCAATTAAGTAACTTGCTTTGAGTCATTTTAAGGGAGTGGAACACAGACCTCACAGTACCCTGTTTTAACACTTGAGTGTGTTCCCTCCTCCAGCTGGAAAATTAAATCCAAAACATGGATGAAGATAAATTCTTCTTGTTAGCACATCCACCTTCCCAATAGAGATGGGCCAGACTAATTCACAGAATAGCATTCCTAATACTGAAGGTTCTGGTTAGATGCTCCTCTGGTGAGTTATTCAGGTGGAAGTTTGCTGCTTATCAAGATTTTTTTTTTAAGTAAAGAAAAGCAGCCAGCCTTGCTGGAAGGCAGAACTGCAACTTCTTTTCAGACCGGAACAGGTGTTCTGGAGAAGCAGGTGTTGTGCATGTCACAGTGAGCTCCTGTGATGTGGGAAGTAATTCAGACAAGCACAGAGTCCAGACTCTTGTCCAGCTATTGGCTTGAACCAGGTGCTTGACTCCTTTTTTTCTGTAGACCTTAAACATTTAAAGACCTAATGCAAATGTAATTGATGTTAATTGAACATTTATTACTTGGGGAAGGTTTGAGGCCTTCAGCTGAATCCTGTAGTGCACGGCAAGCATTCCAGGCCCTTCTCTCCAGCCTGCTGCTCTTCTCTGCCTAATGCAGTCTAATAGTGTCCTTCTCGTTGCTTGCAACTACCAGCAGTGATACAAATAATGATTATTATTACATGTCAACACTTTTGGTCTTATTCTTTACTGAGTATTTTTCCAAAATAAAAGCTTTCATGGATCAAGAAATTATGCTTTTGCTCTGAATCGTTAGGAGGGAGGGTTGGGGGGGAAGTAGCAAAGCCCACTTCCTTGCAAAGGTAAAAGTAATGAAGTGTTTTAAACCTGTATCTTCCAGAAGCTCTGCTGGGCTACAAGATGACTTTGTCACCTCAGTACAGTTTTGCTAGCACTTATAATTTAGTACTTAAAGTTAACTGTTGCATTACAGATCATTTTGACAAAACCATAAGACTATTTTATTGCAGTGTCTGGTCTAACTTTCATTGACGTAGTTGACAAGGATTCCATAACTGTCCTGGGAAAACAAATTTGTTTGCTGTCTGTTAGATGACAGGAAGTTACCCGACTTTAAATCTGTGTCTCATTCACTCATGACTTTTCAACAGTATGGACTGTCTTCCTCAAACAGTTCAATTTTCAAATTGCACATGATCATTTATATCCACATAACAAGTAGGAGTTTGTTTCTGAATTTTCAGGGGTTTGTCTGACTTATTCTGTTCTTGAAGTGTCATTTGAAGTGCAAACAAGTCACCCATCAATCTGTTCACCTTACACAGAACTTACAATAAGTAAAGATGAAGTTCTGAGGCACCGACCTGCCTGCATGTTTGTACATGTGCATGTATGGGTCTCTGGTTTCAGTCTGAGAAAGCTCGGGTGCAATGGCAGTTAAGCAAGCTGCATCATATGGCATTATTGGAAACACTTCTTTATGTTGTCATTGCTGGTTCCAGCAAAGTCCATTTTTCTTCAGGGTTACATAAAGTTCAAATTATTTCAGAGACAGCAGGATGGTAATTACAGCTAAGAGGGTCCCTTCTTTGCAAATCTTAGAAACAGTGTAGATGTCTGATGGCATGAATCAGTATTCTGATTTTTAGGTCAGGGTATTGTGGTAGCACATTCTGCTCATTTAGATTCTCTTTTTGTTATGTCATTTTACAGTGTTACTCTGCTGGCCTGCTTCACTCTCCTCCATGCCAAGAGAAAGCTGGTTTGTGTGGGGATAGAGTATCTAAAGAGGAATGGGCAAGTGTCCCACATGCATGGTGCACCCCTAGATATTTAGGAAATATGCTGGTCTCTCCAGGAAGATAGGTAACACTTTACAACATCTCATTAATTCTTGGCACTTTTTCTTGATATGAGAGGGTGAGATGGAGAACTCCCACTACAGTTGTATAAATAAATCAGAAAGGTAGGAAATTAATGCAGCAGTGCAGTCTCTTAAGTACCATTTGTAATTGCCTAGCTTAAGGAATAATCTGAGGTGACTGATGAAGTTTCAATGCTGAATCCTTTGCTGTGCCATGGTCTTGATGCAGTTTCTGTCATATTTATCTTCAGGAACTTCTGTAAGTGGGAAGAGGGACTCTGGTTGTGTCACAGCAGCCCTTGGCAACACATGGAGTCACAGCGTCAACACCAGGCTCATACTCCAGTATGATGACTTGCCTACAAGACAGGTGAGAACTTAACAACAAAGAGAGTTTTAACAAAACTACACCAGCAGTGCTCGGTCAGATGGGCTGTGTCCTTCAGCTTCTCTGGTTATGCTACTCATGTTGAAAACTTGGCACTCGAGAGCCCAGTTGCTTATTTGGGGTGGGGGTCAGTCAGTGTCCTTTGTTTTTAAGGGATAATGAGCACTCCAGTGCTTCCCTGTGTTAGGATGGGCTTTTCTGAGTCACACTTCATACAGGCATACAAGTTTCTTGAGCCATTAGTGCATTCTATGTTGTGTAGATGAAAAGTAATCCTTAAAGTGCTCTCCTGCACAGGAATTTTAGGGCAGGAGTGGAAACCTAGTCTTTTCACTGCCATGATTGTTTTGCTGTCATGCTGTCCACTCTTTGTGCCCAATTTCAGCTGTGACTGTTAGGACAGGGAGCACTCTGTTTTCTGCGACTGCTGTTTGTGAGTAGAAGCTTGCTGCCTGTACCAGCAAGCTTAACTTTGAGCAGGAGGTATAGTACCAGTTTTCCAGAAGTGTGCCTGCAAGTAGGGGAATAGTTGCCCTTTCCACTGAGAGAATTTATGCTTTTGAGTGAAATATAGTAGCATCTTCTACTGCAATCTTCTCATCTTAATTTTAAAAACTGTGAAAAACTAGGAGACAAGACATTTGGGGTAGAATTGAGGGAATGGCCTTTTTTTGTTTTTAAAAACATCCTAACACATTATTTCATCTGTCTCTTGGGATATCTGTGGTTATAATCTCTTTTGGCTTTGTCTGTTCTGTTTTTGCATTGCTGTAACTCTTTTCAAAGGCTGTGACCCTCAGTCTTAATGTTATTGATTTTCTGCCAGTTAAAGTAGAGCTGTCAGAAAAATTACTACCTGATATTTGTACCATCTTACTCCTATACCATTACTACCCATGTGTATTGAAATTGGTGCTCCTGGGTTTACTGCCACAAGACAAGGTCTCTTGCTTTTAGATTGTAGTCTTTAGAGCTGGAGGAGAGGAAGCCATCCTGTTTTATTATAAATTTATTTATTAGAAGTAAAATTATAATGATAGCACTCCTGTTTCTTCAAGTGGTGGGCACTATGAAGCAGCAGTAGTCCTCTGGACTTTGAGGTAGAAAGTTAAGTGTGTCAAATGCAGGTAGAAAAGGCATCTTCTGTATTCACTTCTAAAGACTGAATAGAAATATACTCTAACTGCTGCTGGTCTTAAAAATTTTCTTATGTACTGTTTCTTATTCTGGTCTGTAATGAGTTCTCCCTTTCTAAAAAAATACTGAGATCTGAAAAATACAAAGTCGTTCATAAATTTCCTGGATCACTTTGGAGTTACATGAGAAGTGGAGTTGGCAGAGGGTAAAGGGCAGAAACTGGGCTTTGTGCTACTTCATGATGCACAAAGTCAGCTAAAACAGATTAAGAACATTCCTCTGGTGGTGGAAAAAGGGAGCCGTTTTCCTAAAGAACATTCAGATATTTCACGTTGTTTTTCCTGATTTTGTTTGTGAAGTAATAGATCACAAGTGTATGAAAAGTTGTATTCAAGCCTTTAAAATTATGGTCTTCTTAGTAGAGTTTTCCTCTCTTCCTGACTGGTTTGATCAAGTGCACCACCTTGCTTACATGTGAAGCTATGGGCTCATTCTGTTTTAATTAAGCAAAGAAACTAAGGCTACAGTGAAGAAAAACAACCTTAAAGTAAATGTTAGTATATATTATTAAAACCAAAGTAATTTGAAACAGAAGTGTGATATAAATAGTGATGCACCTGTGAAGTCCATGACTGAAATGGGATATATCCATGATGTCCTGTAGGTATGTTCCTGTTGCTGATATCCATGTCCTTTTATCAGATAAATTCTCTTCTTAAACTCATAGAAATCTTTCATCTAGACATGCAGTTTCCAGTTAGAGGAAGGCATCTAGAGTTACCTTACCTGTCACAGCACTGTATTGATCAAATTATTATAGTTTCACACACATATGCTCCCTTATAATTGCTTTATCCACTTTCAGAAATGAAATGTGAATAAAGGTGCCTCAGTTCTTGAGATGCTGCTTCAGTCATCGTAAAGTGGTTCTGCCAGGAGGTATTGGATATCAGTGCTTTGAAAGCCAGCACTTTTTAAGGAAACTGAACTTGAAGAGTCAAAAATTACCAAATCCGTAATCACATTTACAAATTTTCATATGACTGTATTTTTTAAAAAAACCAACCCAAAACCAGCCAAACAAAAAATAAAAAACAACCCAGAAACCTGTGATTATCTGTAGTCTTGGTTTTAAAGTGAAATTTTGCCCCAGGAAATTACTCAAAGCACACAGTTGATTTAGAGATTTGGGTAAAAAGTAGTGCAAAACTAAGTTGTTCCTGCTTCTCGAAATTTGTAACCTGACAGAATCCATACTGTACAAGTAATAAGCTGTATTTTCATAGAATGATAGAAACTTCATATGGTTGGTGATTGCCCATCTCTCTAATTTGTCAAGGTCTCTCTGCAGGGCCTCTGTGCCTTCAAGGGAATCAACAGCTCCTCACAATTTAGTGCCATTGGCAAACTTAGTATTCCTTCAAATTCTGTGTCCAAGTCATTAATGAAGATATTGAAGAGCACAGGGCCAAGGATGGAGCCCTGCAGAAGCGCCCTAGTGATAGGTCACCAGTCTGATGTCACCCCTTTCACTATAACTATGTGTGCCTGACCTGTGAGCCAGTTGCTTACCCGGTGCAAGAGGTGTTTATCCAGCTGTGAGCTGGACAGTTTGTCCAAAAGGATACTGAAAGCTGTGCTGAAGTCCAAAAAGATTACATTTGCTGTCTTTCCTAGATCAGTTAGATGGGTTACCCTGTTGTAGGCAGAAATCAGGTTCAACAAGAATTTTCCCCTTATGGAGCCATGCTGGCTGTGATCAATGATTGTGTTGTTTTCCAGTTGTTTTTTGGAATTTCCCAGAATAATCTTTTCCATGATTTTATCGGGCACTGAATTGAGACTAACAAGCCTGTAGTTTCTGGGGTCCTCCTTTTTGCCCTTCTTGAAAATCAGGATAATGTTTGCCAGCTTCCCATCAGCTGCAACCTCTCAGCATTCCCAGAACTGCTGAAAATCACTGAGAAAGGCTTTGTGATGACATCTAGCTACTTGAGGATTCTCAGATGAGTCCCATCAGGCCCCATACATTTGTAGGGATCCAATTGGAGCAGCAGATCCCACACAGTTTCAGGTTCAACTGGGAATTGATCATTCTCGCAGTCATGGTCCTCCAGCTCAGGGCTAGAGGCCCTTGTGGCCCATCATCTGTTGAAATGCAAAGAATGCATTTAAACACCTCTGCCTTGTCCACGTTCCCATTTGTGAGGTGACAGTCCTCATCCTGTGATGGGATGATGTTATTTCTACACTGCCTTTTGCCATTAATACATTTGAAAAAACTCTTTTTACTGTCCCACAGTTCTGGCCAGCTTCCTCTCCAGTTGAGCTTTGACCACACAAATTTTCCCCTACCACGGCAAGCAACATCTCTGTATTCTTCCCATGTCACCTGACCTAGCTTCCACCAGACATGCACCTCCCTTTTCTTTGCACAGGGGACATAATTTGTTCTTTCAAAAGGTAGAATTCATTCTTTAGTCAGTTACTTGATCTCCTGAATATTCTCTTTCTGGATCTACTCTCCCTCTTTCTTTCCCTGGAGGAGCTGGAGCAGTGGTGACAGTCTGAGGGACTTTTCCTTACTACATCTGACTTCCAAGGTAGCAGAGCCAGCATGCTAATCCTTGCTGCAAAATCCCACTCATCAGGAGAGAAGGCACCTCTTGAGAAGCACGGGCCAAGGGTGGTATTCTTCAAAACATGGAGTGATAATGTTCAGGAGGATTCAAGCAAGTGGTTTTCCAGAAGTATGGTATCTCCTCGGACAGGACAGCCTACTGGGCTGCTAGATGCTTGTTCTTAGTCATGCAGTATTTGTTTCTGGGAAAACTCACGGACACAGTCCCTGTTCCTGAAACTTTAGGGAATGCCAGGGCAGCACGTGGCAGAACAAATATGTAACGAACCTTAGGAAATTGAACATAGAATTCCTACACAGTTGCAATTTTTTTATATATTAACTAAAAAATGCCTTTATTTCATTTGTCCAGTAGACATTTTCGAGCCAACTATCCATTTTTCCACCCCACCCTTCCTCTGTCTGGTGAACATTAATAAGACAGCAGCCAATTCAGAAGTGACATTTCTGGGATGTCCTGCTGGCCTGAAAATCAGTTAGGTTTGCTTTATTGCTAGGATAGGAACAGGTTTCTCAACAAACAAATGAACTTTGCTCTTTTGCATCCTTCTAGAAGCCAGGGTTCTGTTTTTAGTTTTCCTTCAGGACAGAAACAACACCACTGGGGAGAGCCAAAAGAGATTTCCAGTCTGCATATAAATTCATTATGTTAGCAGAACCCACAAGCATGGACAATAGCAGGAGTCTTTTAGCTATTGAGGTGGGACTGAACTGTACCGTTTCCACAGCAGGACAGTGGCACAAGAACATGTGAGAACATGGGAAAAATTAACTGCTTTGCACAAATGCCTTCATGAAGGGAATGAACATGTTTTTTAATTCTCTGATGAAAAATGCATATGGAAATGTTATTTTATTAAAAATCAGTGTTCTCCTGTGGTATTTTCTAGAAATAGCATTTAGAATCACAGAATCATTTAGGTTGGAACATACCTTTAAAATCGAGTGCAGCCATTAACCCAGCACTGCCAAGTCCACTACTAAACCATGTCCCCAAGTGCCGCATCTACAAGTCATTTAAATACCTCCAGGGATGGAAACTCCATCACTTCCCTGAGCAGCCTGCTCCAAAGCTTGACAACCCTTTCTGTGAACACATTTTTCCTAATATCTGAACGAAACCTCCTTTGACACAGCTTGAGGCCATTTCCTCTTGTTCTGTCACTTGTTACTTGGGAGAAGAGATCGACCTCTACTGACCTACAACCTCCCTTCAGGGAGTAATAGAGAGCAATGAGGTCTGCTCTGAATCTTCTTTTCTCCAGGCTAAACAAGCCCAGCTCCCTCAGACACTCCTCATCAGGCTTGTGCACCAGACCTTTCACAAGCTCCGTTGCCATTCTCTGGACATGCTCCAGCACCTTGATGTCCATCTTGTATGGAGGAGCCCAGAACAGACACAGGATTCAAGGTGCGGCCTCACCAGTGCTGGGTACAGGGGTGCAGCCACTTTCCTGGTCCTATTGCTGATACAGGCCAGGATGCCGTTGGCCTTCTTGGCCACCTGGACACACTGCTGGATCATGTTCAGCTGGCTGTCGACCAGCACCCCCATTCACTAAGCAGGTAACCCTGTCACAGAAGGAGGTGAGGATAGTTAAGCAGGACCTGCTTTCATACATCTGTTCTGGCTGGGCCCAATCCCCTGGTTGTCCTGTACATGTTGCGTGATGGCACTCAAGATGATCTGCTTCACGACCTTCCCCAGCACCAAGTTCAGGATGACAGGCCTAGAGCTCCCCAGATCCTCTTCTGGCCCTTGTAGATGGGTGTCACATTTGCCAGGTTCCAGTCACCTGGGACCTCCCCAGTTGACCAGGACTGCAGGTAACTGATGGGCAGTGTCTCAGTGAGTTCTTCCAACAGCTCCCTCTGTACCCTTGGGTGGATCCCACCCAGCCCCATAGACTTGTGTGGGTCCAAGTGGCAAAGCAGGTCACTGGGCATTTCCCCTTGGGTTGTAGGGGTATCATTCTGCTCCCCATCCATGTCTTCCAACTTGGAGGGCTGGGTACTTGGAGAACAACTGGTTTTAGGATTGAGATATGGACTGAAGCTTTCAAGCTATGCTAAGTGAGCTGTTGGGCAGGAATTTTCCTGGTAGAATGGTAAAGTGTTCAGGTAAAGTGTTTCAAATGTGTAAGTATATGGTGACTCATTCTTAACAGAACAAAACCCCCTTATGACATTCAGACTAATGCCAGACATAACTTCTGTTGTGTCCTTGGTTACAGACCAGCTGTTTCATCTTACTCTGCTTACTGTCATCTGAATAAGCATTCCAAAATCACGATGGTGAAGTAACCCTGGTACTTGCTGGACTGGGGAAGGGCTGGAAGAAAGCCAAGGGGAGTGAGGGTGATGTTTTACATTGATGTGATTTGCTATTCTTTATATGTTATATCATATTAGTAAAGCAGTTCTTTCAAAATATACGGATGTTTGGCTGTAACTTTACCAGGAGATGACTATTGAAAGTGTTGTAAAGTGTCTATCTGTTCTGAGCCATATTCTTATGTAATATGCTTATCATATGGAAAGTCAATTCTGTAAAAACACAAAGAAATATTTTTATAACTTTTTTTTAAGATAAGAGTGATGATGTGGAATCATGCAAGGAAAAAGTAATAGGAAATTTTACAGGAAAGTAGATTTTTTTCAGGTGAGATTAATTTTTTATGGTTCTCCATTATGCTTCTTTTGAAAAAATAGCCATGAAAAGACTGCAGAAGCACATATTCAAATTCTGCAAACCCTTCTATTTAACGAAATGTTTTTTTCCTAGGACGCACAGTTTACATTGGAGGCTTTTGCCTCACCTCAACTATTGATGGAATATTTTGAATCAGGACACAGTGTTGTTATGGGTTCAAATTTCCGTGCATGTTTACAAACCACATCCTTAAAAATATATAAATAAGCTTATGGGGTTTTTTTCTGATCAAAAAGGCTGATAACCCTTATGACAGAAATCTTGTGCTTACCCACAGATCATATACAACAAGCATAAGCAGCAATATAATCTTGAGTTGCATGAGAACAATATGAAACTGGACACAAGGCACAACTGTAGCATAAATAGATGGTTATCAACATAGTGTCATACTTATTTAATCCAGCAAAGTGCCAAATGAAAGGATGCCAGAAGAATAGAGATGGTTCGTTAACAAGTGTTTGGAGCTCAAACATCACCAGGTGACTTACTTTCCTGGCTTGAGTGTTTGTTCATGTCTCTCTTTGCAGCAAACCTCCTTCTTAATGAACTTCTGGGGAATGGTCATGTAGTACAGCCGTCACCATAGCCCTGTCTACATTAAATAGGCCTGAATTTATGGCCTTCTCCTCTTAACAGGACACTTTTAGAGAAATCTTTCCAGCATACTTGAACAAAAATTCATTTACTTAGATACTTACAAAACACCAATCAGTGTTATCTAGGAATCTAAATAGAAATGAAAAGACCCTAGGTCAAATAGAAAAGAACAGAAGAAAACCTTGAAATAGTTTATCTTGTTCCCTTTTCTGTCATTTCTTTAAATAGCCATTGCAAATTTTCTTAATGAGTATTATTCTAATGTCAGATAGACAAAATGTAGGAGCAGCTGTACAAACTTCAAACTGTTTGACCTGTAGTTCAAGGCATCCTAAACAGGAAAGCAGGGACATCTCTGAGGCAGAGAGACAAACTTAGTCATTAAGTTATACTGAGTCTTCCTACCGAGGCTGGTGGCAGAGGTGGGTTCTTTGTGGTAGCTATCTTTGACTGACAGACCAGTCAGCTCTCAGAGGAGACTCCTCTTTGGTTGCTGCTAACCTACACCAGTTACAAGTTAACCATCTCATATTATGTTATATTTTCAAATTACTATGCAAAAGCATTTGCAGACTGATCTCTGCAGTGCCCTTGCCAGGTGCTCATGACTGTGGAGACTGAAATCATAAGTAAGTGACTGGCCAAATCCTCTGCAGCTGGGAGCAGTGCTGCAACCTCTACACTTCCATTGAGTGCCAATAAGCTTGATCTGGCTTAACCTTTGTTGCCTTTGTTTCAGGCATTTCCAAGCCTTTTTATCTCCTGGTATTATGTAGTACCTCAGCTGTGAAGGTACTCCTGCATCCTGCTCCAACTTTCTCTGGAGATTGACTCACTGGCAGAGCTGATTTTCAGTCTCTCTTTTTAGCATGCCATAAACTTTCCTTCATCAGTGAAGGTTAATGAAACTAGGCCTGTGACTGGAGCTTTATGGCAGCACTTTTTCTCTAATTCCTTGTTTCCAGTTTCTGTTGATACCAGAGGTGATTCTTCTAAGCCTCTGGTCTAAAAGTCACCTTGCATTCCTACGTCTCTCCTCTTTGCGGACATCAAAACTGTTCCAAACTGCATGTACCCTACAAAGACAGTAGCTAGCACTTGAATTTTTGGCTTATTAAAGTGCTTGTCCAGCCTCTTATCTCTGGTATTCATTAATGCAACATTTATAGTATCATCAATATGTTTTTTCTCCCTCTTTCAATTACACCACCGAAAATAGAATTGTTACCTTGATGAGACCTATTTAGTCACAGTGATGCTATTGTTTTAATTTTTGCATATTATCTCAGCTCTGTAACTGAGGAAATAGCCTTTTGCCTTGGTCTAATTGATAATTGTGTATCTTGGTGTTTATCAGATAACAATTCTCAGAAATTTGGGCTATATTTCTTGTTCTTTATTGGGAGCCACTTAAAGGTCAGGATGGGAGGGGGAAGATTACTGTAACAAAATCTGTTCTGAATAGAAACAGAGAACTTCTGTCTGTGATACTGTTGATCCAACACCCTTTACAAACATTGTACTTACAGTTAAGTAAAACAGCATAAAAATGGGAGAGAGAAAGAACCAGATACGACTTTCAGGCTCTGGTCTGAATTGTCTGAAGAATGCTCTGTTTGTAAACTTAGGTCCCTTTGCACAGAGGGAATGAACACAAACTCCCATCCTGTTTATACAGAATCTCTTTTCTGATTTTGATTTGACTTCAGTGTGCATTTTCCCCTCAAAACAGAGTGGAATTAACCTAGGGTAGATTCTCTCATCAATAACTGAAATGTCATTGTTCCTAAAGAGTGGCAATGACCAAAGTTGTTTATCCTTGGAATGACTTGGCAAATCCCCTTGCCTCCTGTCCTCAACCAGATTCTCCTCTTTTTTTTTTTCTTTTTTTTTCCCCTTTCTTTTTAAATTTGAAAACAAGGGGCAGCAATGCCTAGCTCAACTTTGATAAGTATTCAGAAAAGTTCTGCTAAGTCTGTCTTGGAATATAGTATACTTAAAACGTAAATACATTCCTAATAGTGAAAAATATCAGAAGATTATTACGAGTGAACTGGACAACCTCAAGTAATGAAAATATAGTGGAATATAAGATTGCTAGTAGAAATAATTTGCAAAACAATATTGGGCATTACAAATGAGATTCTGTTTTACTTAAGGAGCATACAAATTCAAAGTGAAGCTAATACTGGAGTGGTTCAGTTTATCACAGAAAAACTAATTTAACACTGTAATAGTAATAATGAAAAGGGTCTGGGCTATCCTAGAATGAATCAGGCAAGGTGTTTTCAAATGAAAAGTGTTTGTACCATTGTGGAAAGGCACTGGGGACATGTATGGAATACTGTATGTGGCCTGGAAATGTTTGTTCAAGCTACTTTCTGCTTTCTTCTCTATCTACTTTCTTCCCAGACAAGGTCTGTACTAGATAGAATATATTTATTGACACAACAAGTTTGAGCTGTCATTGGTTAAAAACATAAACCTCAGATAAAGTTTTAAAACCAGACAAACTTTTTACATATTGACTTCAGTGGGCAAAATGCATGGCATTTTGTGTGAAAAGGTAGGGATCAGACATGATTCTCATGTTCAGGCATTATACCTTTTATGATTCTCTAAACATATTAAGGGAGAATCTTGTCAGGAGTTTGCATATCTAGGATGTTGTACTCTGAACTTGAGTTTTTGCTTGTTTTATGACTAAAGTCGTTGAACTGTTCTACATTGACAACACAGGAGAATGGCAGCCAATGAGTGATTTTTAAAATCTACTGTAGAGAGAAAAATGTGGGATTTTTTAGTTCAGCTTTATCAGTATATCTACCCTGAGTAGGATTAATTCATCTAGAGGAGTTTGCTCTACATAGACACTTTAATCTTTGATCACGTTAATTCCTGTGTCTTTAGCTGTGATGTAAAAACAGGCTGAAAAAGAAGAAACCCTCTTGACTGCTTAGGAATTGAATGCAGACTACTGACCTACTTTAAGGAATAAAACCCATTTTGACACACCACTGGCCTGAGAGGGACTGCGCCTTAAAACAGGGTGGGGGGGTTGATTATCTCCAATGTTGTGGAATTAATGGGAGCTGCCTGGCCAACTTTAACCTATCTACCCCTCATAATGCAGATAATAAAATATATAATTTTCACAATATTACTTTCCCTTGGGCTAATTGTTGTAACTGTTGGAAAAATACCATGGGATTTTAGGACATCTGCTCAATCAGGAATGGAAAGGATTGTGAGTAGGATGTGGCAATGTATTATACCCACATGGTGGAAACATTAGACGATACTTGGGACTAAAAGGTAAAAGGCATTATAAACAGCTACCTGAGCCGTCCTGCTTCCAGCTCTCACAGGTACTTTCATTAGGGAGTGATATGTCCTTCGGATACCTATTAACAGAAAACCATAAATTCCTCAATCTATGTTGAAGTTCAGTGTTTCTGACAGGCTTGTGATTGATGAATAACTTCAACTTTCCAAATACTGGTAGAAAGTGCTGTAAAGTACAGCTCAGTTAATTAATTACTTCTTCCTTGAGTATTCATATTGGAGCAAAACCAGCTGGGAGATAACTAGTGAGGTCACTTGTCAATAAATCCTCTGTCTCATCAAAGAAAGTGATAAACTCAGGTTGCAGAGTAGCATGTGAGTCACTGCTGAAGTTCTCCATTGGAGAGAACTCATTTGACTTAACTTGGGTTTGCAAGGCCCTTTCACATTTGTGTAACTGATGGTTTATGGTCTCTCTTATCAGTCATTTCTTACAAGTGAGTCTGGAATCGCTGGCAGAAGTTCTTGCACTAGTCTGGAGTGAACAATCAGTCTAATTTTTATCTACCATTTAATTTAATTTGTCTGTGCAGATACGTTCTGCAGTTCAGGGTGTTTACATACTGCACAGCATTGAACTGGAAGTTATCGACTTCAGGACACTTGAGCTGGCCTTGTGCAGAGCTGACAGTTGTCAAGAAGGTTTGGTTTAGAGTCTGAGCCAATAAAACCTTATCATGTTTGAGCCAGCGCTGTCATTTTTTTCAGCACATTGATGGTTCTGGTCCAAATTATATGTTTGTTCTTCACTGTACGTCACTGAACTTGTTTCTTTTAGCATCAGTCTTTATTTATCTGTCTAATAATAATATAAAACTCTGTACCCACAGTCATCTCAAGCTACAGATAAAAAAATCACCTAATCCTCTCTTAAATTATGTTGATATTTACGGCTGGACGTGGTACATTTCATAGCAAAAACAAGAGGAAAGCATTTTTTCTCCTTTTTTCATCCGTTTTGTCTTGCTTCTCGCTTTCGTTCTCACAATGGCCATCTCAATCTTCATTTGAAATAACTGAGCAAACTGAAAAGAGAAAATAGAGGTGTAAACAAGCACAAAAAACCAGAGTTTCTTACTAATCTAACTAAGCTAATACAGATATACTTAATTGGTATTAAATATATAAATGAAAGGTAAACAACTTACTATAAGACATGTACTAAAGGTTGTCATTTGGGTGCCACTGCAGGAAAGAAGAGTTTGAGGGATTGTTTTTTCCCTACAGTTTTGCCTTATTTTGTAATGGCTGCATTTTTGTCCTTTGAATATAACTAAACTTTTCCAAAGTTCACATATAGTTAGGATCCCTAAAGTCTGAATTTCTGAAGCATAATCTCCATGCAAGAGAATATTTATGAGCTGTAAATGCTACTCCCAGTAATTTTGTGAAAAGTGTGATCATTATATGTGATCTTTGCTTCTGCTTCTTCTCCAACATAAAAAGATTGTTGTTTGGGGCATGTTGTCATGAAAAATTTCAGAGCTGATGGGTTACAAAGCGGTATTTCAGGTCTTAAAGAGCTGACCAGTCTTAGTGCATCTGTGCCATGCACTGGAACAAGAATGTTTGCCTTTGCCTGCTGGGGCTTGCTGGGGATCCAGCACCGTGTAGAAATGTAAATGCAGCCTTCTCAAACAGTTCATGTTTGTTAGAGAAAAGTTTTTCTAGGATTTTGTTATTCAGCACTTGTACATTCAGCAACACAGGTGATGTTTATAAGGCCATTGGTTTCCAACTCCTTGGTAAAACTTCTCCCAATAATGTTCTTGCTACAGAAAATCTGACTCTTGTAGAAAGATGGAAATTAAATTTTAAAATAACTCTATCACCTTTTTCTTAACATCACTAGAGCATGACGGTACTCAAAAAGCCCACATATTGCATCTGTATATATTAGCTCACAGATCTGTTAGCATGACTTTTTTTCTTGTCCTTGTTGTCTGATGCCCAGTGGACTCCAAAATACACTCTGCTGAGGCTTTGCATAAGATAATAATGCTGTCTCTCGCGTATGAGCTTACTAGTGTTGTGTTAGCTTGTCTCCAGGGACTTTGCTTTTAGGAACGGAACAAAGTGAACACACAAAAAGAGTTGGAAAGGGGTTTTGTTTGTTTCATATCTAAGGCATTTTGCAGCCACTAGTGTGGGTGAAAAATATTTATGCTATGATCTAGGACTTCAAGTTGGTTGAATCCCAAGCTTTTTGGCCCAAGTCTGGGATTTTAGGATTATGCCTTTACATCAAGGAAGTACGAAGGACACTTGTTTTTACTGATGTTCAAAGCCTGTGAGTGGACACCAGGAAGAGCCCACTTCTGATGCTATCTTACAATGGATTAATTTTTTTTTCAATTTACAAACAATAATTTTGGTGGTTTTCATGATTTAGAAAACCAAAAGAAAGTTACAGAAGGAATGAGTATTGTTTAAATAAAGATTTGAGGCACATTAGAAACAGACATTGAAGTTGAATTTATAGTGGATACTTTTTTATCTGTAGAAGATAAGTATGTTGCTAAAATTATTTTAGTTATTTGAAGAATAACAGAAGTGATTAATCAAGATGGCAATGCACATGCTAATTACATACTTAAGAATGTATGTTCCTCACATTGTGCTGCTGAATTACACCGAGCTGATTTACTCCATGCAGTGACATGGGCAGAGGAGCCAGCGCCATCTCTATCTGAGCATGTGACTCTCTGGAGGAGAAAGTGAGCAGCTGCTGGGCTTCCAAGCTGTGCTCCCTACTCGCCCCATCCCCTCCAGTCATGTCTGGCAGGCTGGGTGGAAGCAGCCATGTATTCTGAGAAGAGCTGCTCTAGTGCTATTGTACTGGTACTCCCTTAGGAGTCCTTCATGATTTGGGACATAAGATCTTTGGGATAAAGCAGTGTTCCAATATGTGTCGAAAATAAGTATTGTATCCTTCAGCTTTTTCTTTTTTGCAGAACTGAAGTGAAATGGAACAGTGTGGAAGATTCTGAAAAGCTGTATAAACTTTATTTTCTGTTCTTCTCACTACTGGTATACTGTAAATCTCATGAATGACCACAAGTTGCCACATAAGAGAATTCCCATAGGAGGCTATGTTTATGTTGCCCAACTACTTTATCCAGCCACAGCACCATCCTCAGATCCCTTTCCTTGGCGCTGTTTTATTGTGGTAAGCAGGACACTCTTGCTGGCTGGCTGCTTTCCTGCTTAATAAAAGCTACAAACATTTTCTCCTGAATTACCCTTCTCATAGGACAATTATCAGGGCATTGAGCCTCCAAAGTATTATAGCACAGGAAATAGTCATGGCCAAGTTCTTGTGAAGTTTCCTGGCCTATAGAGGACTCTCCACTGGGAAAATTAGGAGAGACTCGGAAACAGAAAAGGTGGCAAAATTCATTTTACAAACTAAGAAATAAGGAATGTGGTAGGGAGACAGAAAATGCTTCTGTGGAGAGGAATTTCTTAGGATCTGGTGTTTCATGAGCTGAAGGAAACTGACTATCCTGCATTCCCTCCCTGTATTTCACCCTGGGGAACTTTTACCAAAAGTCTGACTTCAGCAAACTAAACTGGAGGCAGCCTGTTTTTGTGCAGTTCCCTGGCCATGCTGCCACAGTTCAGACACAATTTGGATACACATGTGGGATTTCATTTTCTTTTCCAATTAAAACTTGAAGTCACATGCTGTTTGCCTGGGTAGTGCAGTTCCCTGCCACTGAAGTTATTGTTATATATACCAGGCAAGAAAAGGCTCTCTGGGTATGAGGGCTCAGGAATGTTCTGGCAGTCTGGGAAAGGACAGCTAAGGAAAAGCAGCATTTTGTTAGATTATGCCTATTGCGTTCAGGACAGTCATTGCTCTGGAGCACATCAGGACAGTTCACCTTGGAAAGTTTTGATTTTGTTGTCTATGATTGTCTTTGATACTCATTTGAGGTTTTGATGGTTCCCTTCCACTGAAGTTATGTTTACTCAGTCCAAGGATATTCAGAGCTCCTCATTATAGTGCCTGATGCTAAAACCATGTCTGAATGGCACTACATATTTCATGCTGACCTCTCTCACTTGAAATCCAATGTTTGGCACACCACAAAGACTGAAACAATTTGCAGACTGGTCATCTGTTGCTAACAACTGCCTGGATAGGCCCAGCCAAAACACATGCCTTTGTTCTGGTTTTATGAGAGGGGGAGGCATTGGACCCCACCAAAAAGAGATAGCAGAGCTGTTGCTTATTGATCCTTCTGGATTGTACCCTGTGGGTACAGGAAAGTAGGGTACCTCTGGAGCTGTGCCTACCTGGCAAAAAATTAATAAAGTAAAGTTGCTACAGATGTCTTATCTCCATATATGATTTTCACGTAGTTGCTCAATAAAACAGTGGCAAAGTTAGGAAGAATACTCATGAATCCTGATTCCCAGTTCCTGGCATTGTGCACTGTGAATAAGTGCTCTATACATACATTGCTTTTTATAAGGAGCACCTGAAGCCAGCCAGGTATAGCAGGCTTGAGATTTCCAGCGTCATCTTTCCTGGACTTGTCCTCTCTGCTTCTCCTCTATTCTTAAAAGATTCTTGGTTTTCATTTCTACCTCCTTCTTTTGTTTGTTTTCCTTCCATTTCTTTCCTTTGCAAGTATTGAATGTCTCCTGTGGGAGTAAGCCCAGCCACATGTGTGTGCAATGATGGTTTATTTTTATTGGAATCATTGCCTGTGACTGTTATTCATTACTGTAGGAAGAACTGCACTAACAAGCAGCTCTGAGAGCTTTTTTTTCTGTTGTAAAATGTCCTGTTTTGTCCATAGCCATTGAGAGTAGCAGCCATCTACTGCCATCATTAAGACATTGAGAGTTTGGAGCTCAGGCACTAGTGCTGCCTCCTGAATATCCTGTTCTGTCTGGTGTTGCAAAACAGAAATTCAGCACCTCTGAGCTTCTTTGCATGGTTGTGTCTTTAGGTCAGCTTTTCAACCATCTGTCTGCCTCTCTGCCACCTAAACAACTCAATTGACCTCTGCTTGGGGAGGGATTTGTTGTTGCACAAAGTGCAAGCACAGTCATTGGCTATTATTACATACTCTTAGGACAATAAAGTGTACAGCCAGAGCATCACCAAGCCAGGTCTGTCTGAGATGAAATGGCTGATTCAGAAAAGGCAAGTAAAAAGTACTATAAAATGCTTCTATCTCACTTACACTTCCAGCCTTCACTCTGGATAAGTAATCCTCACCTTTTTTTCAATTTATCATGTATTTCTGTGTCACCATGGGCAAGACCATGATGTCCCATCTCTAAGGTCATATGAGGAATTTCTGGTACTTCTTTAAGATTAATATCTAGCATAAATAATAAAACTATTGGTAATTAAATTAGGGACATATGCTTAACATAAATGTAAGCTAGAACTTAGGTATGTAAGCCGCCTAAATAATTTCACATAAGAAATACAAAGGTATAGAATTAATTTTTATTAATTAACCACTTCTGAGACTGGAGCACAGGGAGGAAAGAGAAGTGGTCTGCCTAGGCTTACATGAAAGAGCACAGGATCATATCCTAGAAGTTATTCCTAGGATGAAACAAAAAGACAAGAAGTGATTTATCTGAAATTTGGCTATTCTTATATAGGTTCATGATTTCTAGAGATTCGTTTTATATACCTCAAAAGCTCTGCTTCCCAATAGCACTGGCTCTTATAATTAAAGGTAATCTGGTTGGTATTTGACTGAGAAAGTTTGATCTCTTTGATATTAATTTGCATTTGTTAATGTAAGTGTCATGCTGATATTTCAGGATAGAGATTTCTTTTAATTTCTTCTCCCATGCTGAATCCATTTCATGTTTTCCCTTGGACTTTGGAAGACTTTTTCTTCATTAATTTTCTTGCTCAAATCAGCATTCATGGTAGCTGTTTTTCCTGTAAAAATGTCTTAAGTGCATCTGCATCTCCCCCCTCACTTTTTCTTAAGATGATAAACAGGGAATTCTTGGCTTTGCAGTCTTAGCAATGTTTTGAATGTATGAAATTTGTATGCATTGCACTAAAAGAAAATAAATAGATGTGCTGCTGCATTTTGAGGGATTGAGACAACATCAGGAGGGTCAGTTGCCTTTTGAGTCCATTCACTTTGCTGTTTTCTCCAGATGTGTGCTAATGGATATTTTTAGGATGTTCACAAATTCTGCTTGCCTACTTTTCTGCGCTAATTGGTTTGGATTTATGGAATGCCTCTCATAAAGTGTCTCTACCTGTCATTGTTGCTTTTCTATAAAGTACTAGAAAGGAAACTCGTTCCTAAACAGTTTCCTCTGGGTGGGATTTTCAGTTGGGGAAAGGGGAGATACAATCCATTTAAGATGCTCTATAAAGAATTTTATTGAGTTGTGGCCCATTAACCTGGTCTTGATGAAAGCTTTTTTAAACAGCTGGACTTCAGAGAACCACATCTCTCAGGTGCTATGTATGGCAGAAATTAAATTATAGTTTTGTAAGAAATCATTTTAATCCAAATGATGATTAGTTTTTAATTTTATTTTCTTTTACATGTGTGAAAGCAGCAAGGACTCCACATCTACTCCCAGTCCCGGGGCACATTTGTAGCCCCACTTCTCACAGTTTCCTCTCTAGTGCTCCAGACATCTTAAGCATGCCCTGTTTGAATCCACCTTTTTTTTTTTTTTTTTTTAACAGGGAGAATACATGTGTGGGGTCTAGATGTTTGGAAAGACTGAAGAATGATAGCATATATCTCTTTTTCCTCAGCCTGTTTTACCTCTTTATTCTCAATAATTGCACAGCCTGCCCAGCCTGTAGCCTTTCTTACGCACAAGTGTACGGGTGCAGACAGTACAGCTGCAGTGACTGAGCTTTCTTCTGCTTGAAAGGGGAAAATTTGTACATAGAAAGCTTTTGCTTGAAACTCCTTGCAATGGGATTTGGAGGAAGATACAAAGCAGGGGATAATTGTTTCCTTAAGAAAACACTAGGCTCTGGTAAAGTCAAACTCTACAGTGATTTGCTTATGAAGGCAATGTGATTTAATAACATGTTGTTCAGATTTTGGTACTGATATCAGCTACAAAATCTTTGGGGCTGTATTTAATTTCTGACCTTCGATTTACCCGAGTGCATAACAGGGTCATTTTCCCCCCACCCTTGTAAGGCCTTTTTAAAGTCTAATAGATTAAGTACCATATATAAGCAAAATGTTATCTGAAGAACCATTTGCCATCAGAGATCAGTTAATTGTTTATAGGTACATCTTGTGAGCTTAGTAAATTATTGCAGGAGAGCTAAACCACTTTTTTTCCACCATAACACTGCAAAGGTGTTAGGGTCACTTTTTGTTTCTGCAACAAGGGGCAGTTATCTCCCAAGTCAATTCAGAACCCATGGTGCAACTGAAGCCTCAGAGAGCTCCAAGGTCTAACGAGCATTAGTGTTTGGTAAGGCTCGGCAGGAAGAACAACCGTTTTTTCTCTTACATTGTAAAAAGCCATCCCATTGCCCTAAAGGATGCTTCCATCTGAAGAGGGAGTAGGAAACAACTGGTGTATTGCTCTATGAAGCCTTGATGCCCCTATGGTGTTAGTGCCTTTTAGGGAACTCTCCTTGGATACCTTTCCAGGGGGATGGAGGCAGTGTGAGCTGTGGGATTGAGAAACAGAGCTGGCCCTGGGAACTGGGTTGCAGCTCCTGCTCAAAAGTAAATGATCTGCAGAATAAGGACTGCTGCTTTCATTTCAAGAATGTATCAAATTCCAGCACATTGGGCCTAAGAAGAAGCAGAGGGGAGGGCAGAAAAAACAGTTATGAAGTCTGCTGGGATATCTGATGCAAAATCAACTTTGTTGTTTTCCTTTCTGGCTTTTTCCTGGGCTCTGTTGCAGCTGAAAAAACAGCCCTTCTGATCTACAATAAGAAGGGAAATTCTGGTGTGAAGATTGTCCACCCAGTCAATTTGGCACAATTATGGGAAAGATTTGTTTAGCTTAGTACTGATTTTATTAGTACATGAGTCCAATCAAACCTTGAGAGATAGTATTATTCTCCCTGTCGAGTGACCCTGTCAGTGGTGTAGGCTTCCTTCTCAATTCTCATGCTCTTTCAAGCAAATGTGGTGTTACTGAAGAGTTCTCCTGAAATGCACCAGGTCTTAGCAAGGCTTGTTTACTGCAACAGGACAACAACGTGAATTAGCAATATATCCCAGCAAGTCAGCATTGTTTCAATAAGGACCACAAGCGTAATGAGAGCCAGACTGCTTTCACAGGTCTCTGGTATTAAGTCAGTAGGCCTGAATTCAAAAATGCTTATTGACTGTAAATGTAGATTTGTTTCTTATTTAGTCCTTAGTGCATATATATATGCATTTTTCAGCACAATAGACAGTATCATAAGTCTAGGAGAAAAGGTAATGTAAGAAAAAGCTTGACACAGAGTTAAATAAAATAAAAAGAGCAGAATCTGCTTGCTGATAAGAAACTGACATGCTTTAGAGGAGGCTTCAAATAGTTTTATTTATGTTCTTCAGTCATTGCTAAAAACCAATTTCTTGTAATAGTTTCCTTAAAAAAATAGGAACAAAACTGGTTGTCTTTCCAGTCTAAATGGAAATGATGTATTAAATGTTAATACAGCTGATTTTCTCAAGTATTTCATTGGAATATCTTTGTCCATTAGTTTTGCTAAAATCATTAATTTTCTGTTATTAAATCATAATTTTTAATCATGTGAAAGCTGATAGCTCAGTCAAAATCATCTTGTTATTTCACTGTTTGGTAGTATATCATCCTGGCATTTTGATAACTAATTTGATATACTACTCTGTCCCCTTCATCATCTTTACTTTTTTTTTTTTTTTTGCAAGACATTGGCTTGATTTCTGCTTATCAGAATCCTTCTGAAAGTTCATCCAATACATTTTCCAATTCATCACTTTCCTTGCTATTGACAGGAGGTGTTGTCCCAATAATTAGTGTTTTCTGCTGGGTTTCTGCAATCAATTCTGTGATTCATCTCTTCCATAAAGCTTATAAACAATAAAATGTGTTAATAAAAATGCTTTCCCTAATTAAATCCAACTTTAATGTACAATATTTCTGCTGTCATCATCAATTCTGTCTAAGCCTTTTGTTTTTCAATTACTTTGCCTGCCTAACATTTATCTTCCTTTATCTAATCTAATGGCATCTATCCAATTTCTATTCACTTTTCATCAAGGTGATGTATTTCCTCTTCCATAGTACCTTTGTGTTCTTAGCATGCCTCATGGCAGAAATGATTTTTCAGTCATTTAATATTTATTCTACATTGTTGTCAAATAATAAATAATTATTACAAACCTCTTGACAGGGAAATGTGATTCTAGAAAGGAAAGAAAGGCAACTAAGATTTGACCATTTTGTAGAGGTTGGACTTGGCAAAACGTGAACTTGCTTTCATTTTTACTTCCCTCATCCATCTCTATCATTTGCACTTTGTAGGGACAGCAGGAGAAGAATAACTGCAACTGGATTTTACATTCCATTCTAGAAGCTCACAGGTAGCTCATGGAGAGCATTTCAGAAGTATCATAGGATGAATTAGAAAGACTCAGTACTGTTTCATCATTTTTCTATGTCTATTTTCTATTAATTTCACTATTTTTAAATATCTTTTGTAATCAAAATGCCTGTTAATTTCTTTAGGCTACTACTTGCCGTTACTGTTTCCTCATCTCAAAATGTGTACTACCTTTGGTGCAACTTTGGACTGCACTGAAGTGTTAATAGGAAAAAAAATTTGATGGGGCCTGGATTCATCTTTGATTCCATTATTAAATAGTGCTTATCACTAAAGGTATGTCTTTCCCTTATCTGGCTAGGAAACAGTGCAATAAATTCCTTCACATACATCAAGAACGTTAGTAGAGTTCTATTTTCCTTTCTTTTCCTGAAGTGAAAAAGGAACCAAGGAAATCTTTTATGTTGGACTGAAAATTTAGGTTCATGAGCTTAAGTTTTGTAAAGTAAGACTGTGGAAAGAGGTCTGTGCTTCAGTTTGTTATTAAATAGTTCTAATTCAGATCCAGGTTCAGATAATACACCTCTCTGTACTGTCCCCAGTTTTCAGCCAGGAGTGATTTAGAATTGAAACAAGACATATAGTTAAATATATGTGAGTTTTATAAAGCCCTATTCTGCCTGTGCTGCCTGCTTCTGAGTTATTCTGGAAGACCCCATATGTTCTCCACATCCTCAGGTGGCTGCTTGGAATCTTATGGAGAGGAGCAGATGCTCAGCAGAAGATATAGATGACAAGACTTTAAATTACACATTCTGTATTTGAAAACTGGCAACTTTTTCTTGGTTTATTCACCACAAAAAACCTTGGTTACATGTGGGCCATCAAAAGGCATTGTTAGTATGTGTTGTTCCAACTCTGTCTGTTCTGTCAGCATAAAACATGGGTTGGCAGGGCTTTGATGCTGTCAGGAAGCCCATGGGACTTGAAGAGACATAATAGGTCATGAAGTGTTCCCTAGGCACTGCTTCATATCCCTTTCATAAATATTTTAATCTGAATCCTAAAAGCAAAGATTAACTTTTTTATCTTTGCCTCTGAGTTGAAGGCTCTTCCAGAGTCTCACTTTACTGATAGTTATGAACTTTAAAATTTCCAGCCAAAAAATCATCATGGCTGCACATCTGTTCTTCTGCCAGTGTTGTCAGTTTGAAAAGTTCTTCTCTTTCTTCCTGCTTCATTCTCTCATTTCCTCTCTCCCCATTCACTTACATACACAGACTGTGTCAGCCTTCATTTTTGCCAGATTCAGTGAGCTGACATTTTTCTAGTGGCATCTCAGACGGGCACTCCAGTCTCCTCACCAGTGCACAGCCTGTCTCCTGCAGTTTGAGTTCATAAGTGACCTGTACAGTACACAGTCTCCCAGATTAAAGCTTGCTGGTGTCTTATACAGAAACACCCACGTATCCCTGGTTTTGCCAGGTGAATGTGATGGTGCACTGTACAGCTGGATCTGCCATTGTCTTGGCTACATGACCTTATGAGTCAATCTTAGGGCAATACTAATATCTCAGATACACCTGGGAAGTGTCTTCTTTTCAATAACTGACTGTCTCCCCTTTTGTCTTACAGCTTCTGTGCTTATCCTTGTTATCTTCATTACCGGTTCCCATTTAGCAGTGTTAAGAGCTTTACAGAGATCCAAAGAGATAAGTTCAAATTTATGTCAGACTTCTAAAAAAAATCAAAGAAGGATGTCAGGTATGTCTGGCATGACAACCGCATTTTCTTTTACCCCATTTTCCAAGACTTTAGTTCATAGAATCATAGAATATTCTGAGATGGAAGGGACTCACAAGGATCATGGAGTTCAGCTCCTGACCCTGGACAGGACACCCCAAGAATCATGCCATGTGCCTGAGAGTGTTGTCCAAATGCTTCTTAAACTCTATCAGGCTGGTGCTGTGACCACTTCCCTGGGGGCCCTGTTCCAGTGCCCAAACACCCTCTGGGTGAAGAACTTTGTTGTAATATCTGACCTAAACCTCTCCTAACACAACTTCAGCCATTCCATCAGGTCCTGTCACTGGTCACCACAGAGCACAGATTAGTGTCTGTCCCTCCTCTCCCCATCATGAGGAAGTTACAGGCTGCAATGAGGTCTCTCCTCAGTCTCCTCCAGGCTGGAGAGACCAAGTGACCATAGCCACTCCTCATACAGCTTCTCCTCAAGGCTCTTCACCATCTTAACCCTCTCAATAACTCTATATACTTCTTATATTGTGGCACCCAAAACTGCCCCCGTCGCTCGAGGTGAGGCTGCCCCAGTGCAGAGCAGAGTAGGACAATTCCCTCCCTTGCTCGGCTGGCCATACTGTGACTGTTGCCCCCCAGGACACGCTTGGCCCTCCTGGCTGCCAGGGCACAGCTGACTCACATTCAACTTGCCGTTGACCAGGACCCCTGGGTCCCTTTCCACAGGGCTGCTCTCCAGCCTCTTGTTCCCCAGTCTGTCTGTACATCCAGGGTTGCCCCATCTCACATGCATAATCCGGCGCTTGCCCTTCTTAAACTTCTTGTGGTTGGTGACTGCCCAGTCCCCTACATTTTCAAGGTTTCTCCACAGGGCCTCCCTGTCTTTGAGAGAGTCAACAGCTCCTCACAATTTAGTATCATCAACAAATTTACTAATTATGCCTTTGAGTTCTGCGTCCCAGTTGTGTTATTCTTCACTTCAAAATTCCTTCTAAAGCCATGCATGGTACTATCAGGTTACAGACCTCAACTCACTAGTTTACTTTTTTTTCTCTTCCTTTAGGGGAACTGAGTTTGCCGCTTATCAGTTGTGTTGCATTATCTTCAGATTCATAGATAAGTGGCAAATACTAGCTATCAGACCTAAATTCACATGCTGTTTCTTACAATGGTTTTCCAATAGAGATTATCTACTTCTGCCGAATGTGTTAAACTCCTGGAGTTTTCTTTCCACTCAGTTGTTATTTCTGTATCCATGCATATGGATAATTTCCATTACCTGCCATTTCTTCTTTTTCAGTATTGTCCTACTTGTGGAAAACTGATTATTTCTTCACTGATATCTAGAATATATTTAATCACTATCCCAGTGTCATTTCATTATAAATCCAACTTTTATTTCCTTTTTGCTATTGTTAATAATCTTTCCAGAATCAACATTACCTTGATTTTTGGTAATCCTTGATTTATACTTCCACTTCCTGGCCTTCAAAATACCATCTTCTGTTTTTGATATGCATTTCCTTCTATTTAATTTCCTTGTCTATATATAAGAACCTACTCCATGTTGTCTGTTCCAACCAGAGGATGGTTTGCAATGACCTTTTACAATTTTTTGGTTTTGCTTGAAAGGCAAATCTAAATACATACGTACTTCTTCTTTTAATATTAAATATTATTGTTTGATGTTATAAAAATTAATTCTATGTACTCTATCTGGTTGTGGAATATGCAGTTGTACTTTAAAGGTTATCTCCATAAGCAAACATTCAAAGTAAAGCAATACCTTTGAATATTCTGAGCTGTTTCCATTTCACTAAAAAGGAAGCTAATTCAGAGTCTGAGATGTAGCTGCGCAGCAGCCACCTTTCAGAGGGGCCCTGTGATGTGCTGCTGAAAGGATGTGATTTATTATATTTTTTCATTGCAATACTTAGTTATGCACATATTGTAACTGCATAAAAATGCAGTAACAGAATGTACATAGAGTTATTTAAATGTCTATGCATGTGCATGCATAACTGTGCCTAGTGCACATGCATGTATAGGTTAGTATTTATGTGAATAGTAGTGCATGGAATGCCAAAAATTTGACCTTAGATGTCAGAATTTTAACTGTTTCACTTCAGGCCTTTCCAATTAAACATTCAGCTGTTGTGAGAGACTCTACCTGAGTGTTTGCACTGTTTTTCCACCCCATTCTCTCCCTTGTATTTTCAGAGCTGAGGGAGCGTGCGAAGCACCTGGAGGCAACTCTGCTTCTCTGCTTTCTTCCTGGTAGAGTCTTCCTCCTGCTGTGCCAGTGGGAAATGCTGTCTCTGTGGTGACCAGTGACAGGACCAGGGGAAATGGCCTGAAGTTGTGTCAGGGGAGGTTTAGGTTGGGTATTGGAATTAAGGTTCTTCACCCAGAGGGTGGCTGGGAACTGGAACAGGCTGCCCAGGGAAGTAGTCAGAGCACCAAGCCTTTTCAAGTTCGAGAAGTGTTTGGACAATGCTCTCAGGCACATAGTGTGACTCTTGGGGATTTCCTGTGCAGAGCTGGGAGTTGGATTTGATGATCCTTGTGTGTCCCTTCCAACTCAGCTTCTGCGATTCTGTGATAATGACAGGCAAGGGAATTTAGGTTTTGTTAGAGTGCATTAGGCATGTTGAATGTGACTTGCCCCTTTTTTCTCCAGAAGATAATAGCAGGGAGAATGGTAATTAGCATGGAAGAGGGGAAAATGCTACTACAGTAGTTTTCCTACTTGGAGTATTCACAAAGTATTCACAGTATCATATCCTGAGGTGGTTTTGCCAGCTTCATAAAACAGAAAGGAAAACTTTGACATTTGGACTGGTCAGATATTCTCCAACTGTATTTGTGGTCTTTATGTGCCTGCCTTTATTTTTCATTTTCAAAGAAGAAGGGGGATTATGTTTGGTTTAAATGCTGAAGCCCATAAAAATGTTACTTAGCTGTGGGTAATGGTTATATTTGAAGAACAGATATGGGGACATTTTTAATTCAGCCTGGACCAGAACCAGATGAGAAAGAGTTACAAGACTAAGCATCTAAGCATGGTACTGTCTTCAGATTACATACAAATACGAGTGAAACTACCTATTTTACAGACACTCCTGGCATTTAAAGTGCTACAGGAAAGTCATATGAGCCTTGATGCCGCAGCAGAATTTGCTGCCAAATCCTTTGGATACTTAAAGACACTGCAGAGCTCAAACTTCTGGTGCTTGGTATTGCTATTCTTACACTTAGGAATAAATGCCCCAGTTCTGTATGTCTATATGTTTTTCAATACTGTCTGACTTTGCAAGAAAATGTGAGCAGTTTTGGTGAATGTGAACTTCCTTGTTTTCTTTACAGTCTCTCTTGGATTTTGTAAAAGCTGCTCTCTGCTTCCCCACTGACTAAAAGGCACCACCAACCAGAATTCGTATGCAGTGACCCTTACGAGTGCTCAAATGTTTGGCAGAATTAGGGCATGCCCTTTGGAAATAATGGGATTCTTTTTTACTTCATCAGAAGTCAGGAGGATCTCCTAGGACCTCTAAAAATGAGATTGTTACTGTCTGTCATTCTAAGAATAACATTCATGCTCTCTGCTTCAGCCACTGCTATCAATGACTTCTGCAGGGCCACGTGGGCACCATCAGATCAGTGTTTGTGCTGATCACATTCTGGGCAGAACATACTAAATTTGTCACTAATATGTCACTTTCATGTAGGTGACAGAATGAAGATTATTTTGAGGCAAGCTGTGTAGGAGCAGTCCTTGGCAATGAGCAAAAATCAAGCAGCCAAGCAATAAAGTTTGGCACATTTGTGTGAGTTTGCCACCTGCAGGTGCCACATCCCCTACCCTGCCAACAAGCCCATTTCTGCTTCCGCACTGCTGCAGCACATCTTCCACAGAGGAGGATGGTTCTTCCGCAGTGGAGCCAGGAGCTTGGTATATTTCTGGCCTTACCTAACACCAAGCTAAATTCAACTGAGGGAATTCCAGTTCCTATTTTGATATTTCAAGGACAAGGTCCTTGAATAAAGCTTGACATAGTCATTACCCCTCTTGCAAAAGAGGATGTCCAGATACTTGCATGTTACCATCCCCAGTGCGATGAGCCATGAGTGGACATGCTGCTTCCAGAGGTTGGAGAAAGACATTGGGTACAGTTCTTGGAGAAACCAAGGGGGCATATCTGTGGAATGGCTAATGGCAATTAAAAATTGCCATACACAAGTGGCAGTAACAGCTTTGTTCAAAATTGTCTCTTGAGTGCAACAGCCTGAACCAGCAGGAATGGTTAATCTTAACAGGATGCCAATAAGACAAGCAAAACTTACTGCTTTCATGACAGTGGTTTTTCAGGACCTGTGAATTCTTTTAAAATTGCAGCATGATCTATATATATGTGTATGAGAAGACCTCAACTACTTAGAAGTGACAGGGCTAGATCAATAACTACCATGTTATTTCTGAAGTATGCTTTGCTACTTCTGGAATTTAAATCTGGTGAGAATGTTTTGCAGATTTGACCTTTGATCACTATGTTATAAAGATGCGTATGTTTATTATGTATCATACATATGTTTGTTTACATCATATGTTTGTTTTGCAGCTCCTGGTTGCTAAATCCCCTGTTGCTCCTTTCTCCACCTTTTTCTACACCATTGAGAAATCAGGCTTGATTCTTCAGGGTAAGACCAGAACATTGGTTGTTTTGCCTTTTCAATTAATATTTTAAGCAGACTGAATGTAGATAAAAACAACTGTTGTTGAAAATGGTACTGTTTATACCGAATTAAAACCCCACACATTTAACATTCTTGTCAACAAGGGCAGCCTTCTGCTGAATTCACTGTTTTGTCTTGGATTACACTAAATTAATTCTTGCATATTGCCATGGATCTAGGAATGGGCCCTGAAATTATTAACCAAGGCTCCCTGTTTTCCTCCAAGATAAAGTGAAATGGTTCAGGTAACATGGGTCCTATGGGATAGGTTTCATCAGGAGAAACATACCCATCTATCATTAATAACCTGACCTAATTAATAGTTCTTCTTAGCAAATGGCTTGACATCAATAAAAATACAGGAAATTAATATCTGTTTTCTATTTTTGCGATCATTTTTATGCTAATGCCCCATGGTCTTAAATTATCCTCAGATTGTCTAGGATATGAAGTGGTATGCTGAAAAACTGAATATTACTACCATGCTGACAGGGAACTAGGATTCCTTGTGGCTGTGTCCTAAATCATGGACTTTTAGATCATAGCAAAGAAGTTCAACTCTTCCCTTCTTTTCCCCATTTATCCCCACAAAAATCCATACTTCTTAACAAACATTCATAGATCAATTTTGTTGTTGCTGTCTTTTGATATGCAGCCTGGCTCCTTATCACTGTATCAGTTTAACAGACTGAATAAAACTGGTCAGTGCCTGTCACTTTTTGTTCAGGGGAGACACTGTGATATGCAGCCATGGCAGTAAGACAGGTGAGTATAGCTGGTTCTCAGGTTCCAAACATTGAGAATCACTGATCCCATGAGGTACTGTGAACATTTTAAGGGATGTGAACAGTTCTCCTCCTTCTCACTGCACATTTCTCATGTTCAAACAGGCTGTACCAGACTAATGACATATTTATATTTCCTAGTGATTCAACATGTTTACATCTCGGTTGATGCAAAATGTCAGAAAACAAAAGAAGTGAAAATGTTTTATGGTGCATTTTTGCTTCCATTTGATACTTCTACATAATTATAATGCGTGGGGGAGGTGTCCAAGCAGTGTTTCCCAAGCCTTTGGATACTATTTTCAGTGTATTCTTAGGTAGCACTTTGGGCACTGCATCTGCTTTATTTGGTACCAGTAATTCTAAAAGTCTACAGGAACTAAAACAATTTTCATTAGTTTAAACTGAGGTTACTTGCAAGAGTTGGTCTTGACCTGTTTTGATTCAGGATAGTGCAGATGATGAGCTGCTTTTCTATCTTGGATATCTTCAATTACATAGATGTTTCTGGTCATTGTAAAAAAAGGCAGACAATTTCCTGCTCTGTCCTCAGGCACTACTGTAGTGAAACTTTGGGAAAGAAAGTTTTTGCATATCAGAAACAGGGAGCATTTGTTCAGAGAGGATCTTTATTTTTTCGGTTCTTTTCTGTGCGCCATGAATATAGCTTTCCCTGGACCTAACCATACCTGCAAAGAACAAATGGGCCTGGTTGCACATAGTGATGATGGAGCAGCACTCTGATAGGAGGATATCACTGTATTAGGAGTGTGGCAATTGCTCTTTTGCCGATGCCCATATGTTTCTAGGGTGTACATTTAAAGCGTCATTCACTGTTTTTCCACAAACAGTTAAGATACCAGTTTGGATTTCTCTAAGTAATTGATGTCTTGATATCAGGCATTCTTTGTGCATTTTGGAAGGCAGCTACAATGTCTTCTTTGTGTGAGGCTTTTATTGCTTTCTGACTACATCATTAGGTTTCTATTTTAGATATTTTTCTCCAAGATGGGTAGCAAGAAAGGGCATGGTTTCCCTGATAATATGCCCCAGACTCTTTTAAAGCACTTACACATGAGCCATCTCACTGACTTGTAAAAGTAAATATTGCATGCTCTTGCCTCACATTTCAGTGATCATTATTTCTCTGGAAAGAGGAAGTGAGCAAATCACCGGGAAAGGTCTGGTTTGGATAAGATGCAGAAAGTGGTACCAGGCTGCCTTGTTTAAGAGAGGCTAGAGTTTTTCTGAGAGTTGTACCTGGTGCTTCTTTCCAAAGGGAAGGTGGATGCAAGGTAAGGTGACAGTAAGGCAACTGGCCACAGGTGAGCCAGGGACTGCTTGAGGGACATCACATAGCGCTAACAAGTGGAATCTGTCCTGCAGCCTGATTGCAAAGGCAACTCTCCCATTCAGGCTTTGTTGTTTAATTCCCTTGGTGTCAGGAGGTGAGCACATTCACGGTGGCTGATGGGAGCAAGTGGATGGGTGTGGGAACTGGTGA
The DNA here is from genome assembly GCA_013400915.1 of Pardalotus punctatus. Classification (NCBI taxonomy): domain Eukaryota; kingdom Metazoa; phylum Chordata; class Aves; order Passeriformes; family Pardalotidae; genus Pardalotus; species Pardalotus punctatus. The sequence continues at coordinate 180,430 of VZTX01020714.1, read as the reverse complement.
GAAGCAGCATCTGGCTGAAGTGCCCAGGATTCTTTCTTTTTACTCAGGGGGTCCCATCCCAGGACCATTAACCAATAGGCCATAAACAAATTGATATCGGAAAATGTGGCTGGAAGCTCCTTGATTAGCAAGGGTGAATGAGGAATGAAAGACAAAGTGAAAGTGTGGTTTAACAGTTCCACAAGCAATTTCCATTGCCACCTCTGAGGGATTAGGATGTGTGGAANAAAAGAGAAGGAGCTCCCCCTGCTTTGTTCTGTGGGCTGGAGGATAATAAAACGGCAGGAGAGGCAGTGTGGCTAGTTAGGGATTTCACAGACTACTATTTGATGCAGTTTAAGGAGCCCTTCTCCTATTGTTGCAGTTAAAATGGGAAGCGGAACTGTTCTCCATTTGCAAAAATCTCCAGCGTCCTCAGGAAGAGGGCTGAGAGCAAAAGGCTATTAAGATGGTAATGCTGCCCCATTTGGAGGAGTGTATCAAAATCCTCTTTGTCAATGTAAATCGCTGCTCTGTTTCCCTGGTGTCTTTGCATCTCATGGCCTCAGTGCAAGCACAGAAATTTTTGGAGACCCTAGTGAAGGTTTCTCTTTTATTGTCAGAGGAGATCTCCAGGCTGCCCAAGGGTCCCTTGGAGAAAACTTCTTTGCTTTTATAAACTTGAAGTGTTCAGGGATGAAGAGAATAATACATTTATGCACTCACTCTTTTATTTCCATGTTCAGACTAGACAAATTAAATGTGATGATTGAAAAGCAAGATTGGACAGTCAGAAATTTAGCAAGAAAAGTCTTCAGCCTCCTCCTTTCATTATTTCATATTGCTCTGTGCTATGGAGGGAGTGGTCTGCGACCCTCAAAATACCCTCAGTTGCCTTTACTTTGCAATACATTGTCATGCCATGTTCTGCCATTCTGTACAGTGTCACTCTTTGATGAACCTGAACTGTGAGTACAGAATCCAGTCTGACAGCAGATCTCTGTTTTGTAGAGATCTTAGACAAAAAGGCAGAAACCTGGATCCAAGCACTGCAAAATATTGGAAGTTTTACTGCCAACTTGTATTTGCTGTTTCAAGAACTTGCTGTTGCTTCCCTGTTTCAATATACCAGTTGAAGTGAGTGAAATTATACTGTTAAAAATAAGAATAACATTAAAAGAGCTCCAGATCGACTTGATTAAGAGTGCAAGTTATAAGATGATTTTTCTCATTGGCAGTGATATAATTTCTGTTTTGATTGGAAATTACTAGCTGGTAATTCTGTTCTGGTATAACAATCAGAAGAAATTTTGAGCTGCTCTTGCCTAGTTGTAGTTTCATTGAAGTTGAATGCAGCACATACTGTGTTAGGTCAGCTGGACTAGAAGATACTACTTAACCTTGTGCACACATACGCAAAAAAGATAGGCTGAATAAACTGATTTTTAGCTATATTCTGTGGGCAATCATCTGAGTCTATCTTTAAGAGCAACAGTGTTCTGGGGTATAAATACAATCTAGCAACAAGCCTAGCTGTTAACTACCTATAGCTCAGCTGTTTGTGGAAAGTCTCATTCCATCTTACTTAAGCAAATGCCTTCTGTTACCCAGAGGATGTTGCTGCGAAAGAAGACAGGGGACAGTGGCTGTTTGCCAGCTGAGGAGTCTCTTGGGACTGAATGCTTAAACTAAGAGATTAATGTTGCTCTTCACTGAAAAATCTCAAAAACATTGAAAACATAAGGCAAATTTTGTTAGTGAGCTAGGACTTGCTTTTGAGTAATGATGTATTTTCAGTTTCATAGGGTTTAAAGATGGGTAGGATTATCAGCTCACCCAAAATGACCTCCCATATATCATACATGTTTCCTTCATGTACCTGGTAACTTTGTTGTACTGAGTCGTGTCTTCTAGAAAAGTATTCACTTTTATTTGAAGACTTAAAGAAATGTGAGTTACTGGTTTGCCTTGACAGTGTTTTCAAGTTTTAGCTACCTTGTTGCTAAGCCCTTGTGTATTTCAGATTAGAATTTGCCTGCCTTCAGCTTTTGGCCTCGGTTCTTATCATGACCTTCAGTGCTAAAAAAAGCACTGTTGCTGTTAAATGGTTGCCATTTTTTATGAGTGTACTTGGCATTATGATTTATCTTGCTGTGTTTTACTCTTCCTTTTGGAAGAAAGGTATAATTGTCCATAAGTTTAACCTCAAAACGTCTGTGTCTCCTGTTGACTGGCTCTCCTCACTACTTAAAGAAAGACCAGAATACCTTGTGTTGCTAAAGGGAGGAGTTTGGGGATTGTACCACAGCAATGGATAATTAGTTGATTAATCCACCCCTTCTCCTGCCCTCTTTTCCACTGTACACACCCTGTCTGAACACAAACATGCTCACCTTGCATGTAATGTCTTACTGAGGCACGATATGTAGAACTTACGATATGTAGAAACAAAAGAATGTGGCACTTGGAAGAGAGTGTCTTTAAAAGTTTCACACAAGTAAGTGAAAAGATCTAGTAACAGCTAAATCTGAGGAAACCTTGGTACATTATGTTTAATTTGTCACTAAAGTAATGAAAGAGGCTCATTTTGATCTCAAAATAGCATACGGTCTGGGTTTGTAGTGCAGCATGGCAAACTGTCTCCAAAGTGCTATAACTAATTTCTATGGTGAAGCAAGTGAAAAGTGCCTCATTTTTTTTTGTAAAGAAACAAATAATGAGGTAGAAAGGGAATTCTGAAAGGGCAGCATTATTTGTATTGTATTGTGTGGGTTTGAACAGTGAAAGACAATGATATGCTGCATCAAAAGCTTTCATTCAATTGAAGAACTGTAACTATAAAAGTGACCTTTGTCTGGAGCAACATGGATATAATCTGTAAAATGAAGCAGGGTTGTGCTTGATGTGTGAATGGGTGGAAGGCAGATTAATGGGGATAGAGTTGTGCTTTGCTATTGAGATGGTAAAAGATTTGCAGTGCCACTGGTGATTTCCAGCCCTATTGGAGGGATAAAGATGAACTGATCATTGTTAGGATCTCTGTGGGGTGGAACTGTTTTTGCTGTATTCCCCACAGGACACTGAAAGTCTCATGCTATTTCTAACAGGTTTGTAATAATAAGAGCAAAGAAGCATTATCAGTTTGTAGGTTAAGTGTATCCTAGCAGTAAGGCATGAAATAAAATAAGCCTGCCATCATCCCAATGCCAGCAATATCACCCACACAAATATAGCCAACATCAACAGAAATGTCCTTTTGTTCAGGCAATTCGTGGCATTTTGAGGAATGGGTTACTAAACCTGGCCCAGGAATGGGGGGCAAAGCCTTGCTGGAGTAGCCAAACTCCACAGCTGTCAAATGAAGGAGGTCAGAGAAACAGAGCACAGATGAAAAACCACATAAAAATGGTAATGAACAGAAATGGAAGGAAAATGTTTTAATGGTGAAGAAAGACAAGAAACATCTTGGGTTTAGATTCAGTAGAAACCAAATAAACTGTCATCTCAATAAAATCAGATGTTTCTCTCTGCAAACGTGACCTTTCACATAGTGGCACAGTAGATAGGCAATAGATTGATAAAGTTTCTGGCCATACTTTTTTCTGTGAGCTTAACTTGTGAGAGGATATTAGGCTGGATAAATCCAGTTTGGCACTATGTTTTGAATTACCTGCTTATTTCTGAAGATGCATTTAAAGATACTGAAGATACAGTATTGCTGTCTTGCACTGAAAGCCAAATATCTCTGAATGCTTTACCAGATTGCAGTTGAAGTGCCAGCATTTAATTTGTCTGAAGTTCTACTAAATGCAATATGAAAAAAAAGCCTTTAGTGCAAACAGTGTGCCAAATCTGCTCTCATTTACACAGGTGTGAATCAAAACTAATTTCTTTTAATCCGGTGTTGCTAAAACAATGAACTGAAGAGTGTAAGTCTGTTCCCCTCTTTTCAAGGCTGTCATAGGCTTCCTGGGACAAAATGATCTCACTTCAGAGAAATCTTCTCCTTACCAGGCTCTCTGTAATGAATTCCTGATCAAAGTGGGCTGCTCCCCTGGGTTTTCCGCATAGTGCTAAAGCAAATGGCCTTTTTTCTAAAAGGCTTTTAACATAAGGAGTATAATTGTCTGTTGATTAGAGGTAGTATCTGTGGTTTGTGACAATATATTGTTCTGGGAACTGAACATTGTCATAGAAGACTAAGACTTTACTAGTAATTGCCTAGATTTCATGTAGATGTTACATCTCTCAAGCTACAGGTTTGTAAAATAAGGTCAAATGTACCTAAAATGGACTTAATGTTGTTAAGTGAACACATTCATGAGTAGGAAGCCAAATAAATGTCTGTTCAAAAGCATGTTTTTCAGCCAGAGTAAAGTCTCATGCTTTTGTGTGCAGCTTATGAAAGTAAAAGATGGTTAAGCCTCATTGTGATTTCTTCCTTTCTCACATAGGCACAACTAGATTTCTTTTGCTATCCTCAAAGGTTATGTCTGCTCTGGCTTCACCACTAGCATGTTTGGTGAAGCCATCACTGATTTCATTTGATCCTGTGAAGTAATAGTTAGCAATGACCCAAATTACTTACCTTCGTAATACATGCAACTTTTCTCTAGCTATAGGAATTTATGTATTACTAGAACCTTGTAAAGTCTCTAAGAGTAAGCCTGTTTTCCGAAGAGAAATTCTGGACACTTTATTGTTCCCTATGCTAAGGAGGGAGGGTGCTGTGGAGATCCAAGAGTTACCTAAAGTCTAAACCTGGAAGTCTCCAGAGTGCAATTCTTTGTAGACAAGCACGTTGGAATAGCACTTTGTCTGAACTACAAAACTGTGCCTGAGGAGAGGCTTATTAGCACAGGGATAATGCTTTACAAATAGGGCTTCCACTGCTTTGACCCCAGTGCTGTTTTTCTTTGAAGCTTCCTCTATGTTTCCAGAATTAACGCACCCCAAATTACCTCATGTGTTTCTGCATCTAATGTGTTGACTTGCCCTGTCACAGACTTAAATTATCTTCTCATATAATCCTAAATCTGTCTTGATAAGATGGAACAGGAATATATAACACTTTCTTAGAAACAGACACAGGTGATAAACCCTCTCAGCAAACATTGGTTTACTTCAAATGCTTTTTCTCATACAGTCATTCCCTAAAGTTCATAATATTGGGCTGTTACTGTAAAGTACTTTCTGCAATGTTCCTTTGAACTTTAGCATTGCGCCTCAGTGTTTATGTTTCAATGAAACAAGAATCTGGTCCTTTGTCAATCAGTTCTGTGAAGACCCCTGAAAAACTTTTGAGCTTAAATTCCAGGGCCAGATTGAGTTAATGAAACATTATAGAGATAAGAGAGGCAACAAGGTTAGTCAGCAGTTTGCTAGAGCATGATGTATCAGCCCAGGCTGTTCCTTAGTTTGCCACCTGAATAACCCTAGAGGGTCTGCCTTAGGGCTCAAACACACAGGCAAGGTAGTGCATGTATGCCTGCAGGGGTGAAGAGAAAGCAAAGGCAAATGATGCTACAATTAAGAGTTCAACAAGAGATGTTGTTGTTGTTGTTGTTGTTGTTGTTGTTGTTGTTGTTGTTGTTGTTGTTGTAAAGATTTTACTTTATTGTCCACTGAATCTCATTTTCATTTATACTCCCTAGTTTTTCCAGTACAGAAACAATCTCCCGCGCAGTCCACTGCTCAGTGAAGGCGCACTTTCCAGAAGCAGCAGCAGAGATGTGAGCAATGACATTTCTAGAAAATGCTAGGGAATCTTAAGAGTCTGAGTAGTCTGAACAGAGTGCTGTGTGCTGTTGTGGAGACCTCAGCTGAGATATGCCTTACTACTCAGTGAATAGGCTTAGAATAAGCAGGCTGATATCCAAAGTTGTGAACACCAAGTGTTGCACTGGTGAAGGTGTTCTGAGTGAATCTAGAGATGAGATTCTTTCTTAGTATCATATATGAGTATCACATTCCTCCTTCAGGCTGCATATGCTTAATGAAGGGCTTCAGTCTTGAGACACGCAAGTGGGAACTGCACACATCTTTTACTTTTCTTCATGCTCTGTTTGTGCTGTGAGTGAATTACCCAAAACAAGGTATTAGGCAGTCAGGCACATACATTGCAGCTGTGAGTCCTAGCTGTGAGCTAGACCATATCCTGTCTGCCGTGGCATTTGCTGAAGTCCACAGAGGAGCAGAACATCCTGTTTGCTTAGTTTTCTTTTGTCTGCCCCATACCAGCACAGGGAGAATATTACTCTATATCTTTCCTTCTCTGCTCTGAAATTGGATCACAGCACTCATGATTGTGTTCAATGGCTGGAAATGCTGAGGATATCCGATTGCTGAGGTCTCTTATTTTAAACACCACATGCCAGGAAAAGTATGTGAGATCCTACCAGCTTAGCACTGGAGGGTGCAGGATGCATCAACAGGAAAACAAAACAAAACATGAAGTGAAATTCATTTGAAAAGGGAAGGGACTCATAGACCACCAATCAGCAGTGTTTAAACTCTTTGTATGCACACAATAGGCCTTTTATTTTCCTTCAGTTCTTCTCAATATGCAAACTATCTTAAATTGATTTTTAGAGCTGAAGCTGTCACCATAGGCAGTGGGACCTCTAGGTGCTTGTTACCTTTGAAAATCAAGCCAATGTATTCTAATGTGGTAGCAGAAGTCAAAAGCACTAAATCAGAATGGTTAAAGCATAACATTGATAGTTCTGTAATGTGATCCCAGCCACCTTCATGTTTGATACAGAGGCAGGGCCTCACTCAGAGCACACCAGAGCTCAAAGGTGTGTTGTTTTTTTGCCCTTCAGCCTTCCTTCCCCTGCAGTTTTGTTGCCTTGCTTTATCACTACAGTCTTTCCAGATGAGTAACACTGGATAGGACTTTGTTGGAGTTTAGCAGAGGTAACTTTTATTCACCCAGAAAACTTTCTTTTCCTTGAGAAACAGGTTTTCTCCACCTTTTTCTCTGAAATTTGTGTTAGGCTGAATGGGGGAATGAGTGGTCGCACAGCTGACCCATAGCCGAATGGGCCAATTTGGCTAGCAGTACAAGGCGGCAGCAGCAAGGACAGGCAGCCACCTGAGTCACAGTTTGATTTTCATTTGGAAGACTTGTCGTGCCCTAGGAAAGGTTCCTAAATAATGGATAAAAGTCAGAGCAAGTGCAGATTTCTCTAGTGTAGAATGAACTGAATTCCACTGTCACATCTGAGCACAAAGGGAGAAGGGTGTCCCTCAAGCTGGTCCCAGGTGTCCGGGCTCAGGAAGGACACCAGTTACTGCTCTATCACTTAAGGGCACAGGAAAATGTAATTCACAAACAGAATTTGCAAACACCAGGCCTTTTCTGGCAGAGGGGGTAAGTGAGCTGGCCCACCAAGGGCTGTAGCCAACAGTGTGGCATTAATTTAGGCCAGTTTGCCTCACACTCAGTTCAAGAGTAGGGTTTTCTTGTGAATACTTCTTTGCCGAAAAAGAGCCTTGGCTGAGGAGGAAGCTGTCTGCCCCGATTTGCTCCCCTTCCCACTTCCCACAGAAACAACTTTCACCTCCACAATCTAGGAGGGAATAGTCATCAAACTGCTGTGCAACTTAGACCTGCACAAGTCCATGAGGCCTGATGGGATTCACCCAAGAATACTGAGAGCTGGCAGAAGAGTTCACTGAGACTCTTCCAATCATTTACCAGCAGTCCTAGTCAATAGGGAGGTCCCAGGGGAATGGAAGTAGGCAAATGTGATGCCCATCTATAAGAAGAGCCAGAAGGAGGATCTGGGGAGTTGTCAGCCTGACCTCAGTGCCAAGAAAAGTCCTGAAGCAGATCATCTTGAGTGCCATTATGCAACATGTACAGGACAACCAGGGGATTGGGCCCAGCCAGGACAGGTGTGTGAAAGGCAGGTCCTGCTTAAACATCCTCCTCTCCTTCTGTGACAAAGTTACCTGTTATATCTGTGGATATCATCTACCTAGGCTTTAGCAGAGCTTTTGACCCTGTTTCCCACAGCATTGTCATGGAGAAATTGGCTTCCCATGATGCAGATGGGTGTACTGGTTGCTGGCTGCCAGGGGAGGTTTAGATTAAATACTAGGATTTTTATTTTTTTTTTAAATGGAAAGGGTTGTCAAGCATTGGAACAATCTGCCCAGGGAAATGGTGGAGTCACCATCCCCTGGAAGTGTTCAAAAAATGTACAAATATGGCACTTGAGGATGTGGTTTAATGGTGAACATGATGGTGATGCTGCATTGATGGTTGAATTTGGTGAACTTAAAGGTCTTTTCCCACCTTAACAATTCTGTAATACTATGAACTGTGTCCACCAACACCTGTTTTAATCCTAGGTTCTTGACTATGCCTGCATCAGAGAGGATTACCCAATTGTCCTTAAATTTGTCCACCTGTGTGCATGAAGTGTGAAAAGTGAGTGATAATTCAGTAACTTGTCCAAAGGAATTACTTCTATGGGAAGAGTAAAAGACTGCAGGAATGCACAAGTGATAACTGTGGTAAATCAGGTTTGCCTCCTATCTGTAAAAGGTCAGAGGGTATGGATTTTGCTAAATAACTAAAAGTCTTTTAGTCTATAAAGTAGGAGATGTGACAGGGAGGGGTCTGCTGCTGATATAAGTTTCAGGAAGTGTGAACAGATGCCTGGATATTTTCAAATAAAGTATATTCCAGGCCCAAACTGTGTTCCTCATGTCCATTTCCTTCAATAGTTGCCAAGGAGTAAGTTGTTTTGGCTTTCTTTGTTTTTAGTTTGGTTGTTTTTTTTTAATAGTGCTCAGAATCAGTAGCTTAACTGGTTCAGGGAAAGCTCATTTAATTGCCTTCTTGTTATTGTTTGCCTTAGACTGGAAGCTTTCTCAGTTCATTGGGTGGTTTCTTTTTTGTCTTTTTTTCATAGTACCACATATTGTTGGTAAAATAAGGAAACTTGAAAACAGAGGAAGTGGAGGTAATGTTGATCTTGAAACACCAGCAATTGAAAGGACCATTCACAGTTTCCTTTAGAACAAAACCAAGGGGTAAGATAATGCTAACCAGGGCTGGGTGCCCAAGAGAGCATCATAATGAAGCATCCACTGTTATTGTTCAACTCAGTGTTTGTTCTTCATGTGAACAAAAGGAAGGAAGAGCTCTGCTATCAGGCTGGAGAGGAAGGAGTCTTTGTTGCCCTTGGCTACCCTAACTTTAAATGTGAGGAAACACAGGGCACTGCAACATAACCTTTCTGCAGTATTAGATGAGGAAAATTGATAGTTCAGGAGGTTAAGGGCAGACACTGTTTATCTAAAGACTAGGCTTCCCTTTCATGACAGCCCCAAATCAGGTATGTCAGTACTAGTATTTATTTAGGTCATGTGAGGTTTTAAAAACATCATTTTAAACCCTGGTTCTTCTGTTTTGCTGCTTTTCTGCTGCTTGGTTCCTCCTCTGCATTGTTGCTCACCATAGGAGCAGTAAGAGATGTCATTTCCTCATTGAATGTTACAGGCACCCTGTGTCCTGAGTGTAAAGTTCAGTCATGTTGCTGAATGTATCTGCTAGAGATTGAGTCAGGCTAACTACTTTTCTGTTCCTGCTCCACCCATAGGTTGTCTGCTGAAGTGGAAGAATCCCTGCTGTCCCTCTCCCCATCCTTCAAGTCATGAGGCTGAGACACTGTCAGATTAGTGACAAAGTTTACCATGCACAGAGCCATTGTTTCAGATTTTCAGATGACTCAGGCAATGATTGTGTCATCAGCTAAGCTTTGGTTGCAATTTAAAGGTACCTCTGGAAATCATGAAATTTTGCTAAGCCTGCCCATGTATTAGTCTTACTCTGGCTTTGTCTAGTCCATATACCATCTCTGCATACTACAGACACTGGAGAAACAGATTTGCATCCCATTAGAGGCATTGCTGCAGTGTTTGGATGTTTGAAAAATGTAGGTACATATTTCTCTTCTGATATACAGAGTTCATTCCTTGTATATGATGCTTTGAAATTTCTGGACAGAAAATAAAAGCAGCCCACAAATTCTTATCAGCTTTGTCTCCCATTCAGGGTGCATCACTGTATTGGTTTCCTGTTAATTCACAGGTTACCATGGTGCATGATGTACAAAATGATGCTTTCACGCATTTATGTTAGGGTCTATTTCCATAATCCTGAAATCTAATTGTTCTCACAACAGTATGTTTTGTGAAGGTTCTACCAACATTATTGTAGACAGAGCAAGAACATTAATTAGATGAAATAGCCTTGTGTGGTTTAATGCAAGTGATCTGAGGGCATGTGATTTGTCAGAGTGAAAGCATTTGGCAAGAATGCAAAGAGAATGGGGAGAATCCCATGAAACTACTGAGAGGGTCAAGTGTAAGAAATATTCTTTGAAGGGTCATAGTACATCAACTATATACAAAACCATTGAAAGCAGAAGAATTAGGGCCCGGCTCAAATTAGATATGCTTCTTGTGGTTCTGGGTATGATCAGCTTGTGTGTAAAACCACACTGAATACAGGAAGAAATAAAACAAATACGCCATCTTACATTATTGGTATTGTGGCTCTGTAAACCCACGAAGTTCAACACAGAAAATGGGAAGAAAACTCTGAATATCCTGGAAAATAAAATTAGGAAATAAAATTAATTCAGACCACCCACCAAAGTAGCCTTCTGAAAAAAGGCTGGTCTTTATTTCACATAATAGATATAAAAGCTCAGTAAAATGTTGAAAACCCAGATGGGCCAGTGGGGGAATGATTCTGCCTGTGCTTGGTTTTCTTTTACTCACAGTTCTTCTTGAAGTGTGGTGGTTCTTTGAAGAAAAAAATTCCAAGATTAGATTTAGCACATTTTAGTCAAGCCACAGCAAGCAGACTCAGTTTACAAATACTAATGTTTTGTGTTTGTTTTGTTTTCCTAATTACTAACCCTAGAAATTATTTGTTTCTTAAAAACTAAAAGGATTTCTTTCCTTCTCACATATCGTCATGAGTGGTTTTATTAGAGTAATTTGTGTCTTTGCCAGTTTAAACAGTTGTCTTCGATTATGCCAGTCATGGTGGCTTACGTATACAGTTACAATTTTTGTACTTGGGTGTTAAAATAAATCTGAAGAGGCACAGAAGGAATAGAATTTACTTAGGTTTTTGGTGACCCCTTTGCTTAACAGAACTAGCAAGTCTGAATGCGTAACTAACATTCATTAGTGCAATTGAAGACAATAGATGAGCTACTGAGTACTGTCAGGGAACAATTATCTTCAATAAAAGTAGGTGCTGGTTTGATCCATCTGTAATTAGAACTGCCTAGCACTGTGAAAAAGGTTTCCTTTCCCTCCTAAGGCTAGAGAGCTTGACAAAATCTTCTTTGGGATGAAACTAGAGCATTTATCTGAAATGCTTCTTGGGTAAAGGACAGCCCGATTACTTTCTTTATAGAAACTGTTTTTATGACCATCCATATCTATCAATCATAATCTCAACTTGCAGAGGATGTAAAAAACCATGTAGCAGATACAAGAGGATTGGAAGTCTGGTATCAAAGCCATGCCTAATGGAATTGCTTTTTGTTGGAGCAGCATCTTTGACAGACTTAAGCAGTGGTTTGAATTAAGAGTGAGGGTCCCATTATAACAGACACGAGGAATGGCAGTGGATAAGGCCATGATCTAACTGGAAAGAGGAGAATCATGGACAGCACAGCTCTGTGTTGCACTGCAGCAGCACACATCTTGCAGGTCATTAGTGGAAAGGGGTAGGCTGAGCTGTTGCAGCATTCCCCTTGCCATGGCCTCACCTTTACACCTGTTTGGAAGGGGAAAGCTGGTACAATACCATTTTACAATACAAATCAAAAGATAGCTCAGTGATACAATGAAATTGGGTGTGATTTCTTCCTTTTCCTTGGATAGAGACTTACTGAACCCTGGACATGGGGAGAAAGGTGCAGTCCTTACGTGCCTCCTCTAATGATTTTTCTCACCAATGGACTAGACTTTATAACAGAACAGTTTGCTCTGGGAGAAGGCTGAATCCTGCCGGTGCACAGGATCAAGTGAACTGGTCTGACAAAAGAAACAAGAATAGATGACACAGTGTTACTAAAAAAAATGTTTTTTAAAGAAGCAAAGTAGTTTTGTTTCTACAAGCTAGCAAGAGTGATATTGGTTGCTACAGCAGGAGTCTAATGACATCAGATTCACCAGCCTGGTTGTTTATTTGTAGGGATATGTTCAGTGAACATTTCAAGCACTCCAGGAAGAAAGCAGAGACTGAGGACTTAGCTATGTTTTATTAAAATTTTCTTTCCAATAGAAATCAAACTGAAGAAGACAACAGATAAATCCTGATTTCACTTTATTATTAGTTGTTGAGATATGCATTTATTAGAAGAAATGAGAAACAGATTACACCAGCAAACACATCTGGCCTTAGACTGTCCTCCAAGTCATCCAAAAAGAAGCACAAAATATGGAGTTGTTTACAGCCAGGCACTTAAAATCCCACACAGCTGCAAGGGTGAGAGGCAGCAGAATAAACTCTCAAGACAAGCTGACAACAGCTCCACTGCTGGGGTGCCCCTTTTGCAGATGAGGCAACAACAGATGAAGAAATCTTGAGAATGACCCAGAGCAGTGCTCATTAGTGAATGAAGCACAGGCAGGAAATGGGACAAGATTCCTTTTGTCATAGTTTTTCACCCAGCTGTCCGCCTGTCCCACAGCCACCCACATGCAATCAAATATAGTCAAACTCCAGAAAAGTTATGCAAATAAAACCTCCAGTGATTGCATACAGACTCCTTCGAAGTTACATTTGCCCCATTAGCAAGGAATGAAAAATTACTGGGTTTAATCCAGGCACATTTATCATTGCAGTTGAAACTTATTATGAGGAGCTGTATTCAGGTAAATCTAATAGAACCATGTGATTCCTCTTAATTGTGTTGTCAGTGCATCTGTTTCTCTGCATATCTATTCTTTATTATTGATTTGCTAGCACTTTTACTACATATATTTTATTTCCTTATGGCAAAGCTATGATTTTTACTTTATACAGGTATAAACTCTCTTTGTGTTAAACAGATGTGTGCGATTCCCAAAATGAGAGCATTAACGAGCAGAGAAAAACATTTCTGGACTTCTGAAATGGACTTTGTAGAATAAATGGTTTTTTTGAGATTTTTAAGTTATCATAATGACATTGAAACTCCAGCTTCTTTGGAACCTTTCTTTTGTGAGTACAGCTCACTTAACATCTTGCTCATAGGCTATGAAAAACATATTCTTTTTCTTATGGATTGAGTGCAGTTTTTTATCTTTATTTTTCAGCTGGAGTTAAATAACAGAAGTCTGTTACAGAGAATTCTATAATTCTTGTTTTTCCAAATGGCAGCCATCCTGTTGCTGTCCACTAGGACTATGTCTGTAGGGTACTATGAGTAGTTACATTCTACTCCTGTGCAATTCATTGTCCTTCTGTGTCTGGCTTTGCTGCTCAGCCACAGTGGCCATTTTTAAATGTAGCCATTGTGTATGAGCTGTTCATGAGAGTCCTCTAAATGGAAACTTTTAATGCATCAGCACTGAGGTTGAGCATCCATAAAAATGAGTGTCACATTTGCAGCCTATAGCAATTATTTTTAAAATCATGGATTCATGCAGTCTAGAGACATTCAGAGTCCTATGACTGTGTGTAGAGTTACAGAGTGACATAAAGCAGACAGAGAATTCAAGTTGGCATAAAAAATTTTTTAAAAGCCCAGTCCCTTCCTACCCAAAATTACCTCAGCACTAATCTGAAGGCAACTCTCTCTAGCATCAGCACCTCTATTTAGAAATCCCACTTGAATCAGTCCATGTGAGTATCATGCCATTCTTTCACCCTCTAAAGTACCTACAAGGAGCTAGTCTGAGACCAGCTTATTCCACCTTAGCTACCAGAGAGACCTGGGATACAAGGAGGTCATAATTGCTAATCAAAGTGACTTTATATTTAACTGGGAAGGGCTGCTGCAAACTGTCAGAACAGTCTTAGCCATCTGGTTAGTCGCTTTTGGAGTCCCATTAATATCTCTTCTGTGTTGTTACAATGGTACTGGTAGCTATCAGACATTACTGCATCTCCTCTTACCCACTGTGTCTGGGTGCAGTATCACTAGAGCTTTTAGTTGTGTATTTTTCTCCCCACATCCCTCATTTCTCATCTTTATTTGAATCACAGTCTTGTTCAGCAGATCAGCTAATGGAGAGCAGATTTTTTTACTCATTCTGGTTCTTTTTTCCCTTTTCCCTCTATTTATATAACACACAATTTGTAATCTTTTTAAAACCAAAGAAGAGAGGAGTCTTGAGTTCATCTAGATTAAAATCAGCTGCAGCCTATTAATGGACTCAGCCCAAGACTGAGACTTTAGGAAACAAAAACACTGGACTAAATTATGCTCAACTGGCCTCTCTCTCCTGGTGAGGGGATTCATATAGCAAGAGGAAAGGGGAAAAGGTGGGTAAAGGGAGAGGATCTCCATGTGGTTTTAATTCATTTTGATTCTCTTCCTGAAGCTAATTTACCCAACACAAAGGCTCTGTAGTGGGCAGCCAGCTTTTTAGAAGTTTGGCTTTCACTGATAAACAACTCAATTCCTGTTCTGAAGGTCTGAGATAGCTCAGACCTGTGTGTAATCAGCCAAGGTTTAATGTGAGTATTTTGGTATTGTGGTATTTCAATTACATATTAGAGTCCTTTCATCATCTGTCAGAATGTATCCTGAAGACTCTCAGATAATTGATCTAACTCCTCCATTCATTCTGTCCCCAGAAACAGACAGTGAATTGTCTCATTGAAGAATCAGAATAGTAGACGCATGGGCCAAAACAAGTCAATCCAAAAGTGCTTCCACTGGTGTGGCACTTCCAGGAGGCAGTTCTTAGCTTCTTCTGGGCGTAGGAGGCTTTGCCACTGAAACAGCAATGTACTGGTGTCTGCTGAAGGGAAAATACTCATTGATTCTATTCATCCCCTTTGACATTAAATATTTTTTATTGCATTCTTAGTCCCATTACTCTGTGTAGTCTTCTAGCAAGAAGTTATGTCTTTGCCCTAAAAAAGCCAGACAGTGGGTGGAGAAGTGAAGCAAACAGTAAATCATTAGCGGGAAATTACTTGAGTAATTATGTTAGGCACAGACTGTCTTTGGTTACAGTTTTCATGTACTTAGTGACAATAACTTGTAACATAAGCAAAACTGGAAGGCAAATGGGGAGATTAATGAAGGGATTGAGATGCAGGAGGGAGTGGAACTGGACCTTGGAAGGAAGGGTTGACTTGAGGCAATAGTTGTGCGTGTATGACTTGCCAGTGCTTCAGTCCCATTTGCTATGGGAAATGAGTATATGCATGGCACATATCTGTCACTAGCTAATAGGCCACAACAATCAGCACCAGTTGTTCACTGCTTTATTAAATGTGCCCTAGGAATGAGTAACATCAAAGAAAATACAGTTTTAAGATTGAAGTCTGGGCATATCTGGCTTCAACTGCTAATTCTTGCCAGTTTTGTGTAATAATGGACAAAAGAATTTCACCATGGCCTATTTTCCATCTTCTTTTCTAATTTACAGAGATGCTGAAATGTTCACCATTATATGCAGGATGCTCTATTTCTACAGTGTTAAATGCTGTAGAAATATAATCTGGTTACTGCATAGTTATCCAGGAAGCCTTATATATCCTTAGCTGGGAATATTTTTCCAAATTTTGAATTTTGCATTTTCATGGCTTTCCTGCTTTATGAGTCAGTTCAAGAAAAGGTTTAAACACAGAGAGAATCCCTTATACTTTGCTTGATGAATAGTTTCCTCATATTCATAACAGGTCATCTGGAGACTAGGTTGAGCAAGGCATGGTTTTTCCATGGGCTTCTCCTGTAGTCCTTCCTTCTCATAAGCACATGCTGTAACTCTCCCATCAGTACCCAGTTCACCTCCTGTGTGCCACAGTGCTCTGAAAATAGGCCGGAGCTGCTGCAGAGCGTTTAGGAATTAGGCTGGGTTTTTGAAGGATAAATCAAGTTTGAGTTGATGTACTGAAAATCTTAGAATTTCCTGCTTGTATTTCTTCTTTCCAAAACTTCAGGCATGATGTAGCTGAAATAAAGTGACCTGAAGGGTTTTGGATACTGCAAGGTGTTCCACTTTTTCCCTTGGCCTTCCTCAAATGCTGCTAGGAGCAAATTGGTTTGTTGTCCTTTACAGTTACTTTATTTTGTTCTGCTTTTATTCTGTCACTAAGTCTGTTATTTGTCTAATGCTCAGACAGATCACTTTCTCCCCTCACCCCAACCTGTTAGATACTGATGACTCCAACAGAAGTGGTTAAAACTTTATTCAGAAATAACTGGAAGCAATTAGCCATCTAGGACTTGGCCAGAGATTTATTTTAAGGCTCAAAGTAATGTAACAGTATTCTGAGAGAGTAAACTTAATTTTGGATGGCTTTGGATGACTTTTGTAAGAAACCTGGTTTTGGTATTCTTTACACGCACACACGTACCCCGACAAAAACAAAAAGTAAAATAAACAAAGCAAACAGTTGTATGCTTTTACTTTTCCACATGCTTTGAGTGACAGCTAGAAAATTACCAAAGAAATAATTACAATAGTTCAATACAATAAAAATTGTGTAAGTAACATTGGCTTACAGTAAGCCTCACATGCTTGGATATGCTTCCTATGTTGGCAAAGATACCATATTCATCCTCAACATTTTTAGAAGCAGAGCTGCACTTCTCATTGCCCTAATCTCCACATTTGTAGCGTCTGTTCCCATGATTCCCGTTGTCTTGTGAGGTCTAGACCCTGCACAGCCTGTGTCTTTTTGTAGTCCTTTGTTTTTAGCAATTACTAAACAAAGCAGTATTTAACTGTAGCCTTATTTAGCTTGAAATGAAATGCAATGCTATATCAACAAGTTTCAATAGGTTTTATCCAAAGACATAACAAAAAGGCACAAACTTTTTCTTCCAGTGATTTCAACCTGAAGAAACCAGCTACGCTCAGACAAAAAACTCATGAGAAGGTTGAGGTTCAGTCATTTCAAGGCATCAAGCTATGACATAATTTTGAAAAACCTATTTTAGTGTGTTTGCAGACTTGGGCTACTTATATTACTTACTCTTGGTTTCCAACAAAAGTTGGAATCACAACTGTAAAGCTAGAAATGCACTTTTGAAAAAGAACAAAATATGTATTTGAGAGCACAATATTGAGTTCCCATGAAAAGAGTTTTATCTTGATATTCTACTCTGACTCTGTCCAATTTGATCCTTTGCTGTCACACAAAATGGTGTAGTGGTAAGGTGTTGATCCCAGAGATTCCCAGGGATCTGGCACAGCAGAAGTGATGTATTATTACCAGGCTGAGCTCTAGTTACCCGTGCACTGTTAAGGGCCTGCAATATTTGCTTATCCGTAGAGAGGAAAAAGCTCAAAATTTTTTCCATTTTCGAATACATAAAGCTCTCTGCACAGAAGAAGAAAATGGAGAGAGAGAGAGAGAGACATCCTGCTTTCATGTTTTTCTCATGGTCCTGTAGCTGGCTGCACAAGCACTTGGGCAGCCACATGTGCCAAGGCACCCAGAGCTCAGTGCTCTTGTGCAGACGAGCACACGTGCACTTACGTGACTCAGACTAAGTTTCACTCTTCTGCTCTGGTGGCTGTTACAGGACAGGAAGCAGGGCCCACTGGGAGGATTTATTTTAAGAAGCTGTTGTATGATTTTGGTTCCTTTTGGCTGCAATGTTCATTGTCAGCATAAGGCTGCTCTCTTGGGGATGCTCTGGGTGAGCTGTGTGGCTGTCATTGTTGTTTCTCATTTGCTCTGCTGTGTTCTAAACTTAGTGTGGTTTCAGAGTACTCTGCTGTCAGGTCAAGTTCCTTGGGTTCCACTTCTCAGATAACCAGGAGTAGTTCACCCTGGCTGCTGTCAAGCTGTTCAACTTTCTTTTAAACTATTCCTGTTAGTGTAACAGTCTACCAGTATTTTACCATGAAACATATATTCCTTGGGGACCTTCTGCATCTGTGATGCTATGGGGAAGCTCTGGGCAGAAGGTGCTGTGCAAGGTGTTCATGTGCTCACAGTCTGAAACTAGGCTTAAGAAAAAAGGCAGAATAATGTAGATGAGCATCCTGTAATATGATAAGGATTTTAGAGAAATTCCATTTGGAGGATATTTATAGTCATTACCATACTTTGCCTGGGATGCTTTTTAATAGTTTCTGAAATTAGATGGCTTTATTGTTTAGAGAACTCCAAGAAATATAATTGTTTTTAGCTTGGGATCTTTGCTGGTGGTTTCTCTAGCGGCTGTTAAGGAAAAGCCATAAGTTCTTCCTTATCACTACTGCCTGGTGGGTGAAGAATGCATTTGGAGTTCTTTCATTTACTTTTAGTGTGGTGGGGAACACTGGCATGCAGCCTAAAGCAAAATGGTGGAGGAAGAATGAAGTTATTTGCCTTGGTCATCAGCTGTTTTTAACAAAACCAAGATGGCTCAGTCTGGTGCATTTTCCAGCAGTTGGAAGTATTGTACATAGCTTTCAAAATTTTCATGCTGAGCAGCACTTACTTTGTGTATCTTTTGTACACTCAGACTTCCAAGCAATATAGACTTCCCAGTGTAGGTGAAATTCTCTTACACTTTCTGTCTTCTTTCTTGCAGCACTTTCCACAAAAGTATTCTAATAGTATCAGGTTATTTGTTTGTCTTCCTTAATTACTAGTTCTAAAAAATCTGTCTCATCCTGTTCCGAGGGAAACAGTCTAGTCAGTAAAAGCAGAAATTGAAGAACAGTTGTCTGTGTTAAGTAGAGCTTTGAGAATCCAGTCGTGCTGGTTTTCTGAGTCTAGTTAGTGTTTTGCTTTGATGCTGTGTGTCCTGTAGCTTCACCCTGTGAAGGGTGAATACAAAAGTAGAATGTTGGTGCTAGTCCAGAACTTTGTTTATCATTCGTTACCTGAATTTCACGTAACTGCAAAACTGTGTTTGAGGTTCCGCAAGAGAAGTTTTCTTTTGAGGTTTTTGCTTTTTATTTGGGTTGGATCGATCCAGAAAATGTCTTGTGGCATATTATTTGAATTTTTGCAGGTTTTTTTTCCACCAGGAAATAAATTTCCTGAAGTTCTGAGCCAGCAGAAGAAGGTGAAATAAGATAGAAGATGCTCATGTAGACAACTTCACATTTGTTCAGAGGATTAATGTTCAGATTTTTGCCAAGTTTCTTATAAAAGTTTGGTCTGGCTCTGATGTAATCCACAGTGATTCATCTGCTTCTTGCTGTGTCCCGAGAGGGTGAATCACACTGTGTATCTCCAAGATAAACCATCAACATAGACTGACAGAGGTGTCATTCAGGTAAAGAATGATAAGCAAAGTACACTAGAAAACATACTGTCCTGAGGTCAAACTTTTCTGTGTAAGTGACAGCTAGAAAATACATGGAAATGTCCTTTATTGGTTTTCTAGATTGTCTGTTTTTTATTTCCTCAGCCTAGAAAAATATGAGACTGAAAAGCAGACAAGAATAAGTTTCTTTCCTGATATTGAGCACCATAATTTGGAAGGTTATTTTCTCCTTCCTGCTAAGTCACCCGGCATGTGTTTTTTTCCTCAGATGTTGCTTGGTGGTATCAACTGGAAGAGATGGTTCTGTTTGGGATAAAATCTTATTTATTTACCCCCACCCCCATTTATTTTTTCCCTTTTTTTATAGTAGACAAGAAAACTCTGTCATTTGCAGAATAAAAATCAAGTTTCTATTTCTATATCTGATTTTCTCCCCGACGTTTTATCTGTTGATTTGACTGATTTGCAGCCCTTCTTCCCCTCCCTCCTTGCTGATAAGTAATGGACTTTGGTATTAAGCCAGCCTTTCAGTGCACACACCGCCGTGCCAACAACAGTGTGTGCAGCTATTCTGTCTGCTTTGGAAGCCTACAGATGCAGCCAGAGCTAGAACAATTCCTGTATTGATCCTGCACTTGTCAGTTAATCCGTCATAAGGCATGGGAATCCTAGCCCTATCCACATCTGCCTGCATAACTGCAGGGGGAAAACCAATTCTCTGAAGCTCTCACCAGGAAACAAGAAAGCAAAGAGAAATGGGAGCTTGCTGGGAGAGAGGGCTGTAAGCTGCTGGGCCAGAGGGCCGTGAGATTGCCTACCTGCTCCACCCTTTCCCCCCCGACTCCTTTTCATCCTCCTGCAGGTCAGCAGGATCAGGTTTGTGTTAGTGAACCATGAAGCTTATCAAATAAATGTTGCAGCAGCAGGTGTTTGGCTCTCTCCACAGGCCAAGTCTAACAAGGTTGATATTGTGTCTGTGGCCAAAGTAATGCAGTAATTACTTTTCTGGGCTTGGAACGCCCAAGAGGTTTCTGGGAACCAGTTAGAAAAACAAACCTTGCTAAGAGCAGGGGATTTCTAAAAAGGAACAGTGGTGCTCTCTGTGCCAGGAGAGGACAGGCATTTTGGGTGCAGCATCCAGTATGGTGCCCCATCCCCTCATAGACTGCTCATGTTACAGGGGTCTGGAACAGAAGCAAAGTGCTTGAGTTTGGTCACTCATGTCAGGATGGGCAGCTTATTTTGGCCCATGACGTCATGTGGAAAGGCAGCTGCTTTCTTTAAAGTCATTAATGTGTACTACAAGAGTGAACCCTAGGTTTGGGGGGCTTTTGAGTGTTTGCAATTCTATCTATATAATTCAATTTGACTTACACATCAGGAGTTGCCTAGCATAGCATTCCCACTGTTGTCTGTTTCTTGCTTTGTGCATTTCCCTTGTAAGCTTTGAACACAGAAACTGAGTTACAGACCATGATGCAGCCTAATTACCCTAAAGGAAAAATGAGATCTCACAGCACAGCTCTGCTGTGCCAGGCCTCTATCTCACGTAGTCCCTTTCAGGCCATGGAGGGAAAAGTTAAAACAGGTCTGTACAGTGATGACATTTAGAGGCAGCAATCTCCATCATTCTGTTTTGAAGAGTATTGATTATTATATGTGATAGAGCCTGTTACCATAAGGTCATTTAAACCAGCTTAAGTAATTGCAAAAATGTCCTGAACTACTGGAAATTTCTTCTGTTGCTGTGTGGTTGTCCAGGAGACCAGAATTTGAAAGTGAGAAGAGGAAGAAAGCAAAACTGATTAGACATTCATAGGACTGGGCATTAGACTTGAACCTGATATGTTTAAATAAATACTTTTTTAAAATAAAGAACCTATAAAATTCTTAGTACCTATAAGGAATTCTATAGGCATCCTTCTCTGCTGTTGAATCAAGCTACAAAGCAATGCCTTTGTAGTGATGAATGAATTTTCCCAAGCTAAGAAAGTTAGCATTTCATTAATGTCTGGCAATGCTTTTCCATTCCTACTGTTTATGTTAAGGTCTATTTTTGCAAATTACTTTGTATTACGAAGACCTGACACTGGTAGCAGTCCAAAGACACCATGTTATTCTCTCAGTGTTCTTCATTGTTTCTTGCTAAACTGTTTTGTTCTTGGTACATTGTGCTAGTCATAGTGTAACTGAGTGTGCTGTAAAGCCCTGCTGGGAATGCCATGGCATGCTAGTCCCCAGCGTTTAATTTTGTGCTAGGAATACTGCACACTTGGAGGCCAGTGCTATGGGGAGGTGAGACACCTGCTTCTTCACGGTATTCAGTGACTTTCCATAAACACTGTCTGAGTGTAGCAAGTAGTGAAGAACTGCTGTACCAAGACTGCTGGAAGGGAACATAACAGAATTTGCCTCAGCATTATTGCTTTAAGGGCAAACCTTGTCTGCTCTTGAAAAATAGCACCAGGGTTCCTTTCACAGCAATTTCCCCACGCTATAAATGCTATACAGATCAGCCAAAAATGAGGCAGTTTATGTCCAACCTAAGATGGCCTAGATGGTGTTTATAAATCTCACTACTTTAAACTGGGACACATTTGCATGATATAGACAAGTTTTTTAACATGGTACTTTTGATTTTTTATATACATTGTTGGAACAGTTGTACAACATTTGGAAGGAGGCACATTCCACCTTAATTGGAACAGGTTTTTTTCATCATGTATTCTGTAAACATTCAGGAATGATGTCTGAAAATTGTCGTTTGGAGGAAGCGTTGCTGCAGAATCTGGCCTACCTGCCTATCTGAAGTCTCAGATTCTGAGGGAAGATGGAGGCCCATATATTTATTTTTGTATAAAAAGAAAAGACCAACTATGGCCAACTCTAATAAATCTCCACTGGAGAGGAGTGGATCGGCAAGACACCATTCAAGACTAAGCTGCATGGCAATGTTAAAAAGAACCTGGAGGCATGTTAGGATTGGTGTTGCAGTGCCAAAGCTATGTATGAGATTCTCACACATGACTTATCAGTATTCACCTGAGTGTAACCAGACATGAACCAGAATAGATTTGCTATTAATATTGCAGCTGTGATTTTTTTTTTCTTTTCTTTGCTTTTGTCATTAGAAGAATGTGCCAGCTGTGTGCATGTGTGTGTCTTCTGGCAGTGGAGGGAGGAAAGTGCTTACAGTTTCCATATGAAAGCATGAGTTTGCCTTCTCTAGGCCCAAAACATTTACACAAGTACTTCATAAAGCTTTACACAAGTACTTCATAAAGCTTAAGAAATAATGACAAAGAGGAAAATGAGTGGCAGTGGATTAGACCAAGGTATTTTATGTACTGGGATATTTCATACAGTCATCTGGAAAGAAATGGAACAGATCTTTTGAAGATCATTGATTGGAAGCAATCTTTATTACCAATCAAGTTCACCTTTGTCACAAAAGATGATTATTTAAATATTAGGCATCTTTTACTCCCATGGCACAAAACTGATTCAAAGACTTGATCTGATAGATAAACTGTTAAATGGCTCATTAGATTAGATAAGGAAGTTGGAATGTATTTGATGTTAAAATTTCATCCCTACATATGAAATCTCTCCTCATCTATCACCTAGAGAAGTTTATTTATGTATATGAGTATAGGAGGTCATCTGCATGTTGTGTAATTTTCTGAAGGCTGGGGATTGGTTTGGACATTACTTTGGTATTTTCTGCTTTTTATCCCCATGTATGTTTGTATGGACTATATGGAGATGAAAACATGTTGAAGTTTTCAGATATTGGCAATGGACACCAGAGTTCTCACCTAATAGTCAGTTTACATTAATATCTGTGCTACATCAGAATGAAGAAAAAAGGACTGCTAACCAACCAGAAGAGAGTTATTTCATTCCATTCTTTAATGGAGCAGATTATTCCTGGCCTTTTAATGTAGAAGTTGTCAACATGAATGGAATTACACAGACCCCTGCAAAGACTCTCCTCTAATATAAAATACCTGATATTGTAATTTTTTGTCAGATTCCCGAACAAGGTAATGATGTGACTTACTCAACAAGGATGCTAAAAGCACATCTATCACTTAAATTAATTAATTCTCTTTTTCTTGAATAAGAAGTTCAATTACCATGGCCCAGAATCATCAAACTTATGTTTTCAGTCGCCCTTTTTCGGTCACTGCTTATGGTCAAAACAGGAGTTTAAATCTCCATAATTAACCTTAAGCCCTTAATACACTGTAGATTTCTGACCCAGCAAGGACTTGGATCTCACAGTAACATATGCAGCAAGAAAGTGATATCAGACTTCCCATTTCTTTACTGGACCTGCCAAGAGCCACTATGGATACATGTCATTGCAATATTTTTGCAGTTAGTGAGGATGCCATCAGTGATTTCAATGGGACACCTAAAAATCAAAACAAAGCTAAGTCTTCTTTCTTGAACTGTTGATCAATTGATCATGAGAATAAAAAGGTTTTCGTTGTAATTGGGCTTTTCCTTGTATTTTCTAAGCCTGCGATGAGTAATGATAAACATAGAAATGTTACTAGCACAGCAGGTGCAAGTATTTTGTATTTGGGAGCCAGTCCTGATGTGCCTGGGAAGTGTGCATAAAGGCTGCCTAAGCAGAGTTTCTCTTCTTCTGGGCAGCATTGTATTTTGAGCTTTTAAGCATCATTTGAACACTCAGAGTTGCTTGAATGACTTGTCACATCCATCCCAAATCTTTTGCATCCTCAACATGGGGAATTATTTTTTTTAGTGAGATGCATTCAATTAAAAAGTGATAAAATCAGCCCTTGAAAAATTTAGCATGAACTAATTTTAAGTGCTCATATATTCCAAAAAGTGAGTCTGAGGCAATGGTAGGAGGCTCTTACTAAAACATGAAGGTATGAATGCTTAGAAGAATCCACTGCAGAGGCTCTCTTGAACAACCGCCTGTGCAGAATTGCTTCTTGTCATCCCCAAGAAAACTTGTTACCACTGTGATTTCAAGTCTTTGGAGACAGTGAGACAATTTTTAGGAAACCTATCCAGTGGAAAATACTCAGGCCTTTATAGTCTGAGTAGCCTTGTGAATGCACACAAAACTATACGGTGCTTACTGTGAACAATGTGAGACTCAGTCTGACTTTGAATTTTAAAAGTTCATATAAAATTTAAGAAAAGTTCTAACTGGAATGCTGAGAATTTCCATGTTGATTTTTGAGAGTGTGAGCCATCATATAAATGTTTCAAGCAGTTAATGCTAAAAAAAGTAGGAGTTTCGTGGTCCATTGCATGGGAAATATATGAAGTCTGTAGTTTCAGAAGGAAGACCAGTGTGCCTAGAAATCACAGACTCCAATTTTCCTTGTTAAGCCATTGAATTTGTCTATTTCCCTCTCTTTTTAAGGTCGTCTTGCTCAAAAGTCCTACTTTAGTCCATTTTTTCTTACATGTATATTCTCTGTGCTGGTTTCTGAGGAACTGGCAAGAATATTAAAATATATGTATCTTATATATAAATATCTGCATTAATTAGACACATGTAAATTAGAAGTTCCTTCTTTTTTTTGAATAGAGGTCTTAGGCAACTGTTAAGATTCCTGTTTCCCAATCATTGGAAGTTTAATCAAGGGGTATCAAAGAATATATCTTTGGCCAGGGAAAAAGAGTTTGCCAAAGAAAAGGTAGGAATGGTAAAGATAGGAGGTTTTTTAAATATGTTTCCATGAGAAAGAAGAGAAAGAAAACAAATGCAAAAGAAGACTAAAGGAAAGAAAAGAACCATAAGGCAGAAGAAATTAAAGGACTGTGCCCAAACTGAAAAGCCATTGAGGAGAAAGAATCATCCAAGAAACTCCAAAGGGTGGGGAATGGAAAACTGAAGTTAGGAAGGGACATTAAAAAAAGCCTAAAGCTTTGTCCATGCTGCCAACAAATCTATTTTGCTCAGTTTTGGCTAAGCTGGATAAACATTTTTTCTGGCATGTATAGGTGGTTGCCCAAATTTGTTTGTTACAAGTAGGTTGGAATGAACCTTCCAAAAATGTTTTTGCCTAGTCGCGTGAATTATGCTAGATCATATTTTTACTTTGAGTAAAAAAAGTTTGGCCCCACAGAGGCCAGCCAAACAGCGAGGCAGCTCAGACAGTTGGATTTCACAGCTGTTTTTACATTCTGTGGTTTAAGCAGTGGGGATGTGGCTTAACTGCAACATCCCGCCAGATCTCTGAGGGAAGGAGCACACCAAAGTAGCATTCTCCAGCTCTGCCAAACATCAGGAACAGCATAAGCAAGGGAGATTCAGCACTCACTGCTCTTGATGTCTGTCATGTAAAATCACAACAAAATGCCTGCAGAAGACTGTAATACAAAGAAACCAAAGACATGGGCAGTCAGTGTGAGTGTGCTTGCTCTACACAGCATGCTGCATTAGGCTCTGTTTTGTACAACTGCAGTGGGTCTGGGGCTCAAGGTGGGTCAGAGTGCTGCATGGAGTGGGAAGAAATGTGGCTGAATGTTGGCTTTGCCTTTAGTTTCACAGAGGTTTGTTTCTTGCTTAGAGTGGCACTGCCTGCTGTGTCTTCCCTAGGGAGCCATTCTGAGTGAGGGTCACCAGATGCAGGTGTGACTGTGGCCACCCACAAAAGACCACAGCCAGGTTTCAGGCTGTAGTAATGCTGATCTCTCAACTGGTCATCAGCAGGTGTCCAAACCAAGGCTAACTTCTGCATCACTTCTGGTACTCATGAAACCCCTTAGTGAGTCATCTATGGGAGCTAAGTGATCTGTTCACTTTGTACGTGTGGGTTAGTTAGCCTTTTGCCACCTTTGCTGCTCTTACTGATTTCTTGTGGAGTAAGATGAGCAAACACTAGTGCAAGGCAATCAGGTAAGGCTGGGTGAAAGAGAGATGGAAGACATGGAAAGAGAGATGGGGCCACGTCTTCTGTTAACCATTTACAGTTAGAACAATTTGGTCCCAGTGTCAAACCATGTGGGACAATGAAGTAAAGCTACTTGTTTCAGGATAGCATACCTTCAGCTCCAGGTGTTGTGTTGCAGTGGTAGAAAAGACTGATAGCAGAAACCCAACAAAGCTGTATGTTTCCACACTTTCCTATGAAATAGGCAACTTCAAGTGTTCTTGGAAACTGTGGCAAACCTATGAGTGTAGTAAAAACTAATAAACTGTGGCTTGGGTACAGATCTGTACCATGTGGTTGGTTGACTGTATCTACAAGTCTTTCCTGTGGTTGGTACTCAGAAGTCCTCTTTGAGGATTTCATGGAATCTAATAATGGGTTATATAATAAGGCAGCCAGAGATATTTATGGTTGCTCTCTCCTCTACTTGGTCATCATTTTTCATTGAATTTTTGTAACCTCACTTATGTTGGAGAGCCCCTATTCTTTGTCAGACTTGGTTGAAAAAGTTACAGGGATAAAAGCTATTGGAGTACAGAATCTGATTGCAAAAGTGGTGTCTGTGTAGAAAACCAGACTAAAAAAAAACCTGATAAACAGTATTAAAAGGAAAATGACACAAATATATTGTTTGACTTCAGTGATTGCAAACATGATTTTATCATTTCTTCCTTCAAGCAATGTCTAATGTCCTACTGCTTCAATTCATATGAAGGTTGCAACTTGAACCTGTTTGTTTTTAGTTGAGCTGAGAAAAGACTGGGCTTGTAAATGCCAGTCTAACTCTTCTTATGTTTGTTCCAGCACATGCAGAAGGATTAATAGGGATGTGTTAAACTGATTGTGGCCGTTAGAAATGTGGTATACGTCCTTGGTCCTTAGGCAGCTTTTAAGGCTCACAGTGCTTCATGGGATGTAGGGTATTTGTTTGGGGCAGCTAGTTAAGGCATCTTCGTCCTATTCAGCATCATTTTCTCTGAAGTGCCTCCATTGAGAGGTAATTGAAGAACAATGGTGAATTGAACCACTCAGCCTGATTTTTCTGACAGTCCGAGTACCTAAAGGTCCTTGTGCTGTTACTGGTTGTTTTGTGATAGCATCTGTGACCCCTATTCAGTATCCAGAGCTCCACAATGTAAGGCAGTGTGTACACACAAAGAACAAAAATATGGCCCTTGCCCTTGCTGACTTCAAATATGGTTTATGGTTCATCCAGCAACTCAGTATGTCAAACTGAGCATCAAAACTAATGGTCAACAAAATCACAAACCACTTGAAAACAAACAGCAGCTTAAAAAGTCCACATGGATCACCATGGAAATGTTGTCCCGTTTTACACTGGAAACATTTCTAACTTCTATTGGCATGTTGATAAATTCCTGCAACCAGCATCATGTGACAACAGGGCTAACTCAACATGCAGGATTCCTAAGTGCTCATAAATGGGATCACATTTCTTTACAAGCTCTCAGAAAGGGAAAAT
The DNA here is from genome assembly GCA_013400915.1 of Pardalotus punctatus. NCBI lineage: Eukaryota > Metazoa > Chordata > Aves > Passeriformes > Pardalotidae > Pardalotus > Pardalotus punctatus. The sequence continues at coordinate 152,618 of VZTX01020714.1, read as the reverse complement.
ATACATTTTAAATTGCCATATTGGCAAATAGGAAGGACAGACAGGGAAAACATGGAACAACATATTTAGTTGCATTAAGTGCCCAAAACAAATAGCAGTGCTTTATGGGTGCTACAAACAATTTGAGCAGTCCATTTTTCTTACTGAGTTATCTAGCTATAAGCCATTCCCAGTAGATGAACAGTGCCCACCAGTGTTTGCCAACCAAAGAAAAAAAGGGAAGAAACTTTCACTTAGGTTGCTGTTGTCCATTTTTGATTTGCAGTAGTTTTGTAAAGCAGTGTTCACAGTCATTTCTTCTGTTTTCAGCAGTGCCTTTGACCATACCCCCTGCCAGTAACAGGACATTTAAGACCAAGAGAAAGAAACAACTTTTTTTTTACCCAACTAGCAGAGGATGTGCTGAGCCAAAATAGAAATAGCAAGGTCAGGTCAGGGCAAGGCCCTGCATTTCATTAGCCAGGCCTGGCTAGGAGTGATTAAATATGTACAAGAGGCTTTGAATAGATCCAGGGAGGAGGGATGACATTGTGGAATACAGAAAAATCATTCTTTGGTGCTGTCAACTGACTAAAACAGGATGGTACTTAATTAGAGAAATAAAAAGAATTTATTTTAATTATTTTAATTCTGTACAAAAGAGGGAATTTTAAAAATTTTCTGTTGAGTGTTTTGAAGAGAAGGAGAGGGGGGTCTGGACAAAATGTGCCAGCCTGGCTTAACAGAGTCCAGATAGCTTTGAGATATATGGTGACCAAGCCTGTGGTTATCATGAGTTTAACTTGATGGAGACTCAGTAAAAAAACAAAATTATATTGGCAGTGAAATGAAGGCCCTGATAAATTTTGGAGGTGCTCTGGTTAGAAACTGAGGACCTTCAGAGCACATTGTACTGTCTGTTTCATCAGACATGTTACAGAATTGGAAAGAATGGAGCTTTGAAGCCAAAAAAAGTACTATGTCAAGTGGTGCTCTGGCTGCCCAGCTCGAATTTGCTTTTGGGGCTGGCTGACTTAACTGACATTCTATAGCTGTATTGTAATGCTGGTATGACAATCATATTGTTGCATAGGCACCTAGGCACTGAATGCCCACAGTTTGTAGTCCTTTTCCATAGAAAATACCAGCCCAGCTGATTGAAGTATGTTTACATGTCCAGAGCACCAACAATAATGTCTTTGCAAAATTTCTAGGGGCAATTTTTTTTAGACCAGCCCACTAGAATTTGAATTCCCACTTTATACCTCTTCTGAAAGATGATTCGTGCAGCAGCATAATGCTCTTTAGTGTCATGTTGGAAGGTCAGTTCAGAATCAGCTGGGGATTTCTGCATACTCATTTTTGCATGAATGTAACTTAAAACATAGTGAAAGCCTGGATTTAGTTACAGTAGTGCAATCGCTGTGTCTAGACACTAGTGTATTTACAATAGTATAAAGATATTAGTATCATTCATACTGGTTCTTGTTAACTAAATAGTATATTTTTCCTTCTGTTTCAGTATGTCTTGACTGCCTAAAAAGTGTTTTCTTGGGCAGTGTTGTATCTTCTTTGCTCTTTTACAGAAGATATAAAGCGTATTAAAAAATCTTTTGCTTTTCTGAAAGTTATTTGATAGTGGAGTTGACATTAATGGTCAGTTCACTGGCAGAGGTATATGGTTTGATTTATATGTTTTCTTGCTAAGATGTCAGATTGACAGTCCTGGGAACAGGAATACTCAGCTAATTGCCCAAACGTGCAGCATATTGCAAACTTTGCCACCCTTTCACAGCGATAGTATCTTGATCCTTGAGCGTGAGAGCATATCTAAGCCTTCAGAGGGCATTCAGTGCTGAACCTGATAGGGCCTAAGAAGTACTTTTTGTTAGCTCTCTTCATGATTCACGAAGGTAAACAATGGCCCTGAGTTTCCTTTGTAAAGCTATTGAACAGCCAGCCTGGCAATAACAGCTTCGAGTCAGAATTAACAAGAGCTACGTTTCAAGCTATGGTAACTTTATTCTGAAAGACTGCAGATCCCACTTTCCATCCCATGAGTGAGCACTTGCCCCTGGTCATCATATCTCTCCCTGTTGTTCCACTACCAGGAATGACCAGTTGTGGGCCTGGAAAGTTTAGGTCACACATTCTTGAAGATTTCTAAACTAGCACTAGTGTAAATTTAGTCTCTGAGGCTTGGTCAGAAGCAGTATTTGTCAATAAATGGCTGCTGAATCAACTCTGCTGTTCCCAAGGACCTATCACAGCAAGTCCTAATTGCTGACTGATTGTGCAACTTATCTTTTTCCCTGACCCTTTCTGCATCTGCTCTTCTCCTCCTTTTCAGGTTTCCCCCTCCTGCTTCTCTCACCCATGACCTTTGCCATTTCTTCACCTTCCCTCCATCCACTCTTTTTCCATTTTTTCTCCCTGCTCTTGTTAATCCCAGTCCTCTTGCATGCCCCCATTCCTACTACTCTCCCTTTCCTGCATTATATTTTTTTCTTCATATATCCCCACATATTTTTAATTTACTCATCTTCCTGTTGCTTCCTATCTCCCTCCCCTCATTGTCACATGGAACAAGCAGCAGTGTTATGACTAGGGGGGTGCTGTTAGCAGCACTGCATTGATCTATTTTGCATCATTCCTCTGTCTTATTCTCATAGTTTCTTCTTACCAGTTGCCTTGATATATTTAATACATCAAATTTTATTCTTTTTTTTTTTCTTTTCATTAGAAATTTGGGGGAAGGAGAACAAGCAATAGGGGTGTGCTTTTTTTGTCCTTTTCTATGCATAAGAAGGGGTAGAGGCCCTGTCTTGAAAAACTTGGTTTTTTCTTTCCTTAAGGTTTTTTTCCAGACCCTTTTTAAGTGAATGAAGAGGAGTGATTTTCTTGTATCACCAGCATTCTTTTCTTTCCCTCCTCCTCTCTGCCCAGTCACGTCCCTAATTAATTGAATTCCCTACTAGACCTTTTGTGAGTCATTTCAATTACCCATTAGTGAAGCAGCCTGGGATTTCTGCTGTGTTTTCACTCATCTTCCTGGAATTTCTCTTCTCCTCCCTCCCCCTCCTTCCCCTTTTAGTCACTCTGGTCTGTGAAAAGCATTAGATGGACTTCAGCGCCGAGTGCCTATATTGTTTGCAGGCCCAGCTGCATACTTCCACACTCTGCCTCGTGCGTCACAGCTATTCATCTTGTTTTGTACTTGGCTCTGCTGCAGATGCTGTAAATATGGTAATTTTAGATTCCCTGATTGGAAAGGCTTGCAGGGCGGGTCTAAGTGGTAAGAGTACTGTTTGATTTACACTAGTTCCTTCTGGTTTCTCAGGGTTTGGAATTTTACTGGTGCAACTGAAATGAAACATGGTTGTAAAGACAGTCTCTTTTTTAGGGTTAGGAGAAGGATAAAGGTGAGGCTATCTTTGTGTACAAAGTGCTGCCTCAGAAACTCTAGGGGGAGTGGAAAGAAATAAAACAAAAGCAGGAGGTAACTCCTCAGATTGTTATGTAGGATGCGTTTACACCCAGTTGGCTGGAAAATGTGGATGGATCTGAAACCTGCAAAAATGGAAAATATCCAAGATGGAGAACTGTGAAAGGCAAATCTGGAAGTCAACAGAAATGCCATCAGTACTCAAGTACTATAGCTTAATGGCAATCCCTAAAGAACAAAATCAACGAGCAGCTTATTTCTAGAAAATTTCTGAAATACGGGGTAGGACTGTAGCAGGTAACATGCAGTATCTTTCTGAAGAGAACAAGGCAGTCATAAAGCCAGCTTGCTAAAACTATGATGGATGCAGTGACTGCCTGAAATCTGATACATGGAGAGTCGCATTTCTATTCTGAAATTGAATTTTTACAGCACATGAATCTTTCATGCTTGGGGTAATTCTCAAGTGATACAGAGAGGCAAACAGCATCACTGGGAGCCAACCTGCCAGAAATGTGCCCTACACATCCCAAGTTACAGAAGTAATTTACAGTGCTCAAGCTATTATGATGCTCTCATATTATGATACTTGTCCCTGTGAGGTTAGGGTATTTCACAAGAGAACAGGCTTTTGATAATCAGGCTGTTGTGAGAAGGCTCTCTCTCACGACTTCCCAGGGGGAGCTCATTTGTTGGACTGACGGGAAGTGAATTTACGAGGGCTCCCTGCACATCGGTATTCATAGGTACTTTTTTTTCCTCCTCTGAGCTCTTTATCCAGTCAAAGGAGAGAGGAAGGGGACAGTGTGAAAATTCCACTCAGTACAGACACATTAAGATGTTCATAGGAGACCTACTGGGAATTATTTTACCTTCAGTGTCTTGAAATCTTGGCCCCCCGTTTAGCAGCAGTGGATTTCAGAGGTTCATTAGATAACCCTGAAGTTCTGCCACTTCACAGAGTCACACTACTCGAGTTGAAACCGTAAAAGTGAGAAAGGAGCTAGTGAAGAGTTGCATATGTGAGCCCCCTCTTTCTTTACAGGCCATGCACCAGCAGGACCTGAACAATTTTATCTGAAGTTACCAGGTCATGGCAATACCTTTTATTAGCTGTGTGTGGTGTTTCTCTATTTTCTTGCGCACATACCATTGCTCATATCATATTATAAGGTTTAGTGATCTGGCAGTTCTTACACCTTTTCACTTCTTGCATATCCTTTCAAATTAAGTTTTCCACTGGAGAGTTAGCCCAATGAGGACTGCTACCCAGCTTCTGGGCTGAGCAGCAGCAGAATCTGAAATGGAGCTTTGGGCCTGCTGTTTTTTCACCGTTGTCCGGTGTATGCCAGAGGTGCCAGCTGTGCCAGGGATATTGACTGAATTGCCCACGCTCTGGGCAGCTTTCTATGCCTTTCCTTTTCCCAAGAGTACACAGCGGGACAGAAGACTTCTGCTTCACTAGACTGAGAAAAGCCATTTGTCACAGCACAGACTTGGCTCCTCTATCACTGGTAAGATAGCACATATACTATAGGTGAAAACCCTGTTAGCCCTTCCATGCCAAAGAGTATCTGATGTTCAATTACCTTATGTGGGACCTAAATTCTCCTCCTGTAATGTTATTAGATTTCTTTATATGTTTTTGCCACTGCATAACATTGCTTGGCTCCTACAAAGTACTGCTGTGTTTTGCTCCAAAGCTGTTTGCATCTTAGCAGATGAAAACCTGACAAAAACTTAAATAATGTAATTAGTTCCCTTAGTTAGTAAAGGAGATACAGAAATTTTAAGTTCAAAAACTTTCTCGGAATTTTCACAGATAGGTTGGTGTGTATAAACAAACCCACAACTTCTGGAAAATACTGTTCATTGTGAAGCTATTTTGGACTTCCAGGGTTCTGGGCTGTAAAATGCTCTAGAGCCTGATAGATTCCCAGTTAGGGACTATTTTCATTGCTGATAGAGCAGCAAGAAAAACAATAATTTATCAAACAACTGAACAGTGACTGGGTTTTCTATTTTTACTTCTATTTTGATACACAAAACCTAAATTTAGAACATGTCTACTAAATCCCTCTACACTGTAAAAAGCAAATGATAAAGATGATTTTAATTCCCCTCATCTCAGGACTACCCAAGAGACTGGCTCAATCTCTGTACACGTAACACATGCTAGTGATTGCTCCAGTAGATGCCCATTTATAGCATTTCTCTTACAACACTTCTTACTTGACTATCTGTCACTGCTTGTACTCTGGACAAGGTGCACTACTGGGAAAAGAAGTATAATGTGTGACATGACAATTAGTGTGCCAGTGTAGTTTTCAAGGATCTTTAATGATTATCAAAGTTACAGATATCTAATACCGAGGTTATGGAAGCACACCCATAAGATGCAAATACAAAATTAAATATCATCTTCCCAATCTTTTCATTTGCGTGCTGGCAAATTACTTGCTGGTTTAGGGAGAGAAACAGTTCTTTGAATGGGGCTTGCCAGGAGAAAGGGGAAGGTACCCATGTGTGCGGCCATAAGGTTTCGGATTTATGTGTGCTCTGTACAAGCAGTTGGTTACTCAGCTGTAGAGCTGAAGACAGGATAGCTCCATGGTAAGTGAGTAAGAAGGGAAGGTAATTATGTGTGGGGTTAGTGAAGTGTGTAAGGGACATCAAGGAGAAAAGAATTCATAAAATAGGGATGTTTTGGGAAAGAAGTTAAAATGTAATGATGGGGAAGTAAAACCTTACTAGATGTATTATTTTTGGAAGATGAAGAAGTGACCAGATTAGGATAATTGGAGAGATCAGGGAGGGAGAGATGGTTTGTACAGACCAAGCATTTAAGCATGACTCTTCAGGTGACCTGTTGCCAGGTTTGAGATCAAATTAGGTTGGATATATTATCAAATTGAGTACATGCATGTAAAATACATATTTGAGAATACTTTGCAGAGCTGGCCTCAATAGTAGGGAGTACAGAGGATTCTCAACTCTTTCTGCCTTTCTAGTGCCTTCCAGGAACTACTCAATACTTTGTTTTGTTCTCAGATTAGCTTTGCTTCAACACTACCCTCATTCCCACTGGCAGCTCTTCCCATCTCCAAGTTGCTTAGTACACATGGCAGCTTTCAGGGCTTCAAGCTTCATTCACACTTGGAAGTAACCTGGCATAAGTTACACATAACAGAGTGAGCCCATTGCCAACCCTTGGCCCTTCCCCTACCTGTTGCTGCATTGTCATTGGCATACATGAGAATGGTAGTGAAAAATGTGTCTTACCCAGTGTCATTAGCAGGGTTAGTATCTGAGTGTAGGGTAGTTTTTGAGCCAGTTTAATCCAGAATTTCCTAGGTCCCAATTCTGTATCTAATTCTTCTCCAGAACAGATGTCTAATCTAGTTCAGTCCATCTGTTAGGTTCCAAATGGCACGTTAAATTGCATACATGAAACACAGTCGTTTAACAGGGCATGCAGTTTATAGGATGAAAATGGGGAGAAATCTCCTTTCCGTTGATTCTCTTCCTCACACAGAACTTGTACACAGATACTTCTTTTTAAAACTAAATTATTAATCACACTACCCTTTTTTCTATCTAAGCAGCTGGATGGCAAAATATGCCCTAGTCACCCATTTCTTCATGGGGTTTGTACTTGATTTTGCAAAGAATCAGCCCTTGGAGAGGGCTGGTTTGCATTCCTCTCTCTCTCCATTCTGTTGTGTGCTTAAAGGGGTTTGTGTGGGCTATCACACTTGGCTCCCATGAGATCCCACATCTGGTAAAAGGATATTGTGTATGAACCCACTCCCAGCCTCTTCCTTACCTCCAGCCTACCCCCATCATCTGAGAAGGTTAAACTAAAAGCAACATGTATGATGGCAAAGGTCCAAGTTTGAAATGTGTCCATTGTATGTGTTCAGTTCAAAAACAACATATCAAGGCGAGTGCAGTCCTTACAAGTAGCACCCCTGGGCCTTCTTTTATTCCAAAGCAGAGATATTTACCCAAGTAAAAGAGGGAAGTGATGGGGTAACAGAGTACACATGTTGTGAAAATATGCAGGCAGAGACTGAAGAAAAAATAACATTCTACCACAAGTAGCTGCCTTGTTCCTCAACTGTTTTTCCCCCTCAGATTAGAACCAGCCATTTCTTGTGCTCTTTCAAGCACCTTCTGTGGTTTCCTGACAGCTGGCTGGAGAGGATGGAAATCTGGCTTGAAAAATAGGCCATGGGTCATGTTATTTTCAAGAGGGGAGAAGCAAAAATTCCCATAATGGTCAAAATTCACAGACTTGAGTTTTTGGTGGGTTGTTTTTGGTAGAAAATCAGCATTGGATATTTTAATAAATAGCTTTAGTTAAAAATTCTTATTAAAGAACAACTACAGAATCAGCTCTTCATTTTTCTTGCCTCTGATTTATAATGATAAGCAGTATTTCGTGTGGAGTTGCATTAAGTCCTTTTTCTCTGGACTGTTAGAGGGAAATGTTCAGCTGCATGAAAAAGTATGGTGGGCTTTTCTGAAAGTATTTTTTTGTTTGTTTTCTTAAGGATATAGTGACACTTCTCTTGCAAAAACTGTTTCATTAACAGAAAGATAAGTCTGAGTAACAGCCTGCAGGCTGGTGTTCTTTCTCCCAGCTCTCCTGAGCCTTAATTGAAAATACCAATACATTCCCAGCTTTATGTTCAAGCAGATGGTTTCTGTTAGGAGTTATAAACCTTTCTGGTATTTTGTTCTTTTGTGAACAAGTTCTCTTTTTAAAATATTTTTAGAAGAGTATACTTAGTTCACTGAAGTGCTAACTTATTCAACCTGCATTTTAGGGCTCAAGCCTTCTTCTTGGGAATACGGTTCACTACTCCTGCAGCCGAAGGGCACAGCCCAAAAAGGTAGTCCTGTCAACTGGGTTTGAGGAAAGAAAGGAAAGAAAGAAGGAGCAGAGCAAGAAGTATAGGAGAAAAATGTCAGCAGGAGCCAGCAAGTAGAGAAAGTCAGCTATCCCCTGCTATATGGGGAGAATCAAGCATTACAGCAAAAGTTGTACTATAGCATGAGGAAGGTGAAAGTCTTGATTGACTCTTGGCTTTTGAATAGACAGACGGACAAAAAAACCCCAGGCAGTGGCAGAGCATGACTGAGTCATGTACAGCATCACAAGGAGCACAGGGACTGAATGAATAGAGAGCTGGAACTGTCACCTGACCAGGGCATACCCTGCATCTGCCACTCTGCATACTCCAGATACATCTTTCAGAGCATCTTTCTTCTCTTAGCTTTAATAATGTGTACAGTCCCTTCCACAGAAGAACTAGAATGGGGTCAAGGGAGAGTATTGTCAGCATTGCCCAGTCCATCCTTAACACTTCTAGAGACTCATTCGAGGGCAATTTTAACCAGAGTGTTTTTTGTGTTATGAACAGACATTCTCTAAGAACTGGAATGGAAGACCATGCCATACAGCCCATTCACTGAATAAAATTATAAAAACCCACTGATAAGAGATTAAACTGTTAAGTAAAATTTTCTTATCAGGCTACTGAGTTTACACTGATTTAAATGAAGCCATGCCCATCTCTAATGATTTTGCTTAATGTCCAATGTCTTTATAAACAAAATATATAGATACAAAATGTATCAAGTGAGAGGGTCTGGCATGATAACCTATGTCTATTTTCATTAGGGATTTCTGTACCAGCAGTACAAAAATCATTGTGAAAGCATGTTTTGTAGTCTTCAGTTGTAGAATGAGCCCTTTCAGAGGTATTAACAGTCCCAGTTACACCAGAAAGTTGACTTGGCTTCTGGAAGTAGTATTGAGTGCCAAACCAGATTACTCCTACTGTGTAACCAGTTTTCACCTGTTTTTGTGTACGAAGGCATTAATGAAAGAATACTTCTTGGAATAGTTTAATGGTTAGAGGAAGGTAGTGTTATTCATGGTTTTGCTAGGCAGTAGCCTAGGTACACTCAGGGATTGTTTGCAAACCACAACAAACCACTTTAACTATCTGTAAAGAACCTTCCCTGTCAGAAAAATGGGTGTAAGAATATTACCACTTTTCAGGCTTTGTTACTTCGAATCACTAGCTATTCTTATTGTAGCACCATTTTTTTTGAAGTCTTTTTCTGTCTGTTTCTGGTATGACTGACTATCATAGCAATACCCTGGTTTTTCATATGACACACTGTACTCACTATTGTTTGAAATTGCCATTTAGAACATTTGACAATAATGTTTTCTTTCCAAACTGACTTGTATTTTTTCCAGCACTGATTTTTTTTTTCTTTTCCTTTCCTGTTTATCTAAAATAGCTGAAGGAAAAGGACACATTGCATCAAGGCTGATAGGACAAGAATTAGACCTACTGTATGTACTGGTTGCATTCAGGCCTATGAGCACTTCCTTTCTCCTCTCCCATACCCAAAGCCAGCTCTGCTCCATTCTTTGGGGCAGGCAGGATATTAAGATTTACAAGGCCTCTAGTCTTTGATGTACTGGGAGACCATGGCTCGTTCTTGTTTCTTTACAAAGTGTGAGCCAGAGGAAAACAGGTACAGGGATCATGAGGATGGAAAACTTCATATTCCCCACATTTCAGGTAATGTGTTTGCCCTAGGAGTGATAGTAAAGGAATACAAGGTTTGCAGTGATTTGGTACTTGTGATTAGTTACAATCTAAAACTTCGTCTGGGCTTAGTGCAGAGCCAAATTCTGACATGATTTAGTCCTACTGCAAAAATGTTTACTCCTGCATTGATATAGACATAACGAGAAAATTTACCCTTATGGGATTTGCGAAGCGTTTGTTAACACATGGAATTCCCACTGGTTTAATTTAAATAAGTTTAACAGGTTTACTCGTGCCACACCCATGTTCCTCCTCTGTTTAAGCTGCATTTCACTAAGTGCTTACACGAGGGTTTGCAATAGTTTAAGTAAATTTGATATTAACTGTGCATTTACTTAAAGCAGTGTAATTTCCCTACGTAAACAAGAGTGAAGTCAAAACCCATGGACAGCCCCCTTCCTCCAGACGCAGCTGGAAGGCGTTGCTGAGCTCAGTTACTTACCGCAGTCCTCTGTTGGCCACTACCAACTGCTCAGCCTCGGACAGGGTTTGTGTGTACACTCCCCAGTACGTTTTGGGGTGTGGAGTAAAGGTGCATAAGCTCAAACCACTCACTTAAACTGATGTGATGATTCCTGCCTGGAAGCACTCACACTGGCAGCTCTGCCGACTGCTGGGGAGACAGCAGCCCTGAGTGGGGTGGCAGATAGAGGCAGCTGGAGGGCAGCAGTCTCTCAGACTAGGACAGCTGTACGCAGAGTGAGCATCTGCCCATTGGCTAACTTCCACACAAACTAGGGTGCCTTCAACCAGCTTATTCACACTTCACCCTTCACTAAAGACTTCACAGTTGACTTAATTTAGGAGTCCAGGAGCATCAGCTTCTATCCACTACTATGCCAATATTCAAGCTGTCAGACATCAGGGCATTTGTCTACTATAAATCGTTTCCATTTCCCAGTTAGTGCAGAATATTCAAGAGAGCAGGTTTCAGTTCAAAATCCAAAGGGGCTCCTCTTGCCATTTCTCTTCAGAGTTTCTTTACTATCTGTAATTCTAACTATAGAATATCTTTGCACAGCTGCTTTTCAGTTTCACTCCTTGTTTGGTTTGCCATTGTTGACTGAAAGCAGCCTGTTTTCTTTCCACTGCCTTCAGTGGAAATGGGGCAGGGTCCAGTTACTTCTGCAACAATCAGGGAAGATGATTTATAAATATCTGAAAAACTGCTTTAGCATTAAGAAGTGAACATGTAGGAGCTCATGCTACATTCAGTAATGACTGAAAAGTGGATCAAATAGTTTCATGGTTCAGCTCCATAGCAGTTTAAACTGCTCAGTCTGGTGTGCTCCTACTCATTCAGCTCCCAGCTATGTGTTCCCCTCTCCTTCTCTTGCTCTGGCACCGGCACTTTTCACTGACCTGAATAGTTACATGAACTGGCTTAAACTGGCTGAAAAACAATCCAGGGGGATTTTTTTAGGCCACTCAGCTGAGACTGGTTGAAGGTGCCATGGAATGGCATCTTTAGATAATCATTCATCAGTTCCTCTAAGCTTTTCCATTACATAAGACAGCTCTGGCTGATGTTGTTTCCAGGACAGTTTCTGAATTTGGTGGCCTGTGTTTCACAGCTGATTTAAAAATGCAATCTTGCCTGCAGCCAGGACCTTCCATAAAAATGTACTAATGTGTATTAAACCACTGAAAAGAGTGTCCCAAGTTAATTGCTATGTAGGCTTTTTAACATCATGAAGCGTTCAATTTCAGTAGGATAGTGTAAGTCTACAGGCTTACATTAGACATTTTGCTCCCTAAGATTGGGCCTACTTTGTCTAAGAGTCACTAACAGTAAACTAACAGTTTGAAGACATTTGCCTTTCAGAAGAAGTCTCTGGCAAGAGTAGGAGTTAGAATTGTCTTTGCTGTAGTCTGTTTCTTTTCCCTCCCAGCAGAGAGCAGTTGCTCACCTTAATTGCTCTGTAAGGGATCCTTACTCCATGTTGACATACAGGACTGCAGAGCAGCATGCGCATCTAGGATGGGACCTAGAACTTTACTCCTTCTCATCTTTGGTCTTTCTGATAAGAATCAGTGGTCCAACATGAGGTTAAGTAGGGAAAATCACCTGAAACCTTTGTGACTGATGTCAGCAGAGAACTCCCAGAGTGAATGGTCAGAGGCAATACATAATTCCTGTCCTTAGACTTCCTCTGCCTGATTAAGTGACCATGCAGAATCAGACAGTGGGGAAGCTTCTGCTGCTGCTCATCCCTCATGTGTGTTTTGTTGTTAGATCCCAGCATTCTCAGAGCTTTTTATTTTTGAGCAGCACTAAACTAATTTGCAGGCAGAACAAAATAAAAAACTTGATCATGCAATCCTGGTTTGTTTTTGCTATGTTTTCTCTATCTATTGAGTAATCCCTGGTAAAGGAGGGTGATAAGGAGTTAATGGATGCCTGTGTTTGTAAGCACAGAAGCACATACCACTACACCTGCAATGCCAGAAAGCATCTACAGCAAAGTTGCAGACACATGAAAGCCCAGGCACTGACCTCCAAAGGAAGTATATGGATTAAGACTAGTGACGAGATAGGCATGGAATTGCCCCTGTTATCTACAGAGCAGGAAGCATCTGGGTGTATCATGTGTCCTAAGTGATCTGTTAAGGAGTTTAATGTTATTTTGACTGTGTTTGGCAATTTGGACATTTGGAATTGCTGTCACCTTATTGGTGATGGACAGTCAGAGCTAGTCACCCCATGATTGTTGCAGTTGTCTTATACCTTCCATTACAAAATCCTGTTTTCATCTAATTATAATTTACCATAGCATTTGAGCCCAAAAGGCTCATATAAGGGACTTGTTTCTGAATGATTTTAATAGAAAGTTTCTTTAAAACATTTGTATTGATTTATGAAGAAAGTGGTTGTTTTACAAGTGATTGAAAGCAATTCTTCCTTTCTAGGAAAGTCTATGGCCTCCATTTTTGGGTACAGATTGCACATTATTGATGGACGAATGGGGTGTTAGGAGAAAAAAGGGAAAGGAGTTTCATTTTCACATGAAAATTTACCACAGATAGTCATATTGTAGGCATGCCTCCAGCACAAGGTTGAGTCCATTTTCTTTTGAAATTCCTTTTTCTAACCATTGACAACTGTCAAGTCACTGTAAGGCAGTATTAGGACACAGGAAATTAAGCTGTATCCCCAGTTCCACAGTACCCCTCTGGGCATCTTGAAGGAACTGGAATGGAAAGCAGCAAGCAGCAGAACCATGGCAGTGATGGGCTGGGAAACTGTTGAAGCAGAAGGCTGTGGAAGTAACAGCCACAATGAGGTTTAAAACTGGTGTGGCATAAGAGGAGATCCATGTAGGAAAAAAAAGGTTAAAGGAACTTCTTTCCAGACCTTAAATGTATGCTGAAGTTTTTGAATCTTGCTTTATTTCGCTGTTGCATAGCAATTGGCTGACAAGATATTTGCTTCATTTCCCTCTTACCTTTAGAAAGACATTTTAAATTAATAAGTGTTTGAGAACACTAAACCAAAACCTGATATTTTGACTCCAGGATTTGATGTCTAATACAAATGTAACTCAGTACATTTTGGGGGAAAATGCCATGTATGGCAACAAGTCCAAATCCTTATGTCTATTCTGTGAAAACATTAATGGCATTTCATTTATGAGTCCACTGAAGAAAGCAGTTCAGTACTTCTGTTCAGAGCAAGGGAGACTTTTGCTGAAATCACAGGCAAGAATTCTATCTAAATAACAGTTTAAACTTTAAAGATCTCCTTGGTAAAATTTTATCTGTTTCTTCAGTACAAATGAGTTCATGGTGAGGACATCTTTTTACTTTCTTTCCCTAAGTTTCTTTAAGTTTTTGGAGTGCTTATGAATGTAATTTGAGTTTGACCTATTTCTAGCAATCACAGAACTTGCTTCAAACTCTGGCTGTTCTGAAAATGCTCTGTTTGATGTTGGCAGCATTTAAACCCTTCTCATTTCCTCCCTAAAACTGGAAACTGTCTCTTGATTTGTGAGGGGTAAGGAGTGGCCTAAATGATAAAATTGTCTTAAGAGGCTATAACGTTTATCATAAGATGGATTTCTATTTGCATGTAAAATTGTCTTTGGCTTGATTGCATCTCAAAGTTTACCAGAACATGCACAAATAGTTTTTAGTTCTAAGAAGTGTGTAGACCTCAGTTTTGCATATGGTCATCTCTCCAAACCACAAGTCACTAAAGAATGCCAGTGTGATGTTTGGCCAGTTAAAGGAGGGCAGTACTCCTAAAGCAGACTTGTGGTTTTATCCCTGCAGTAAGGAGACTCAAATGTTAGAGAGAGATTATTTTCTTTCACATGTATTATAATTTATTTTTTTTCCACAGTCTGAAGTAGCAGCACCTGTGTAACCTTATTTAACTGCCTTCACACATTTTTCTTTCCCTCAGCTAATATTCTGCCAAAGTGACAAACTTTCCTCACTTTGAACTGCAGAACACCATGAAAGCTAGCATTTCTCAGCCTTGTCCAATACTGTAAGTCTTCTGTGCACTGTTCATCGGGAGCTGTCATTTTATTAATGCTGTAAGAACATGATTGCTATAAGACAAGAATTTATCTTAGAAAGAAGCTATTACAATTTGCTAAAATTAAAAAGAAAAAAAAAAAACAGAAAAGGTTGATGCTTATAAGGATCTCCTGTTTGCTTAGCGCTGAGTCTTTCCCAAGAGTGGATCATTCCAGATAACTTGCTGCTGCTCTTTGATTAAGAATTTTTTCTCCCACACAGGCCATGAGGAACGTGTATCCATAGACTTGAATTCAGAGTTAATGAGAGCAGCTTGCAATTATGTTTCCCTACCTCTAGACTGATGAAAAAATACCCCAAACCTTAAAGTCCTTCTTCATCATCTGGGGACCTAAAGGATGTTCTTTCAATTTTTGGCTTCTCAGGTCATTCTGCTAATGAGAATGCTAGTTAGGCTGGGGTATTTGAAACCTGCATGTAAGTTTACAAAGGACAAGAGATGTCTGAGACTTCTCACCTATTAAATTTATGCCCTCTGGGGCACTACAGAAAAATTATTATAATCACCATTTGCACCCCAGCCAAGGAATCTTGTCTCCATTCCAGTTCATTTTCCACTCACAAGAATCTATCCTTTTCCATCACTACAGTGATGGTAGTTCACAGCAAATGATCTGCAATGTGGGTAAGTGGCATTCAGTTCCTCACTTCTACCTGCCATCTGGTGCTATGGCTTTGCTATCTGTTACATCTTATCCACCCTCACAGCCTCAGAGCTCACTGTCTCTGGAATGGCCTAGAATTGATTTCAAAGAAATGCACGTCTGTGAAAAGATAGGTACAAATCCCAAAGAAGAGGCAATTAATGGCTTCTTTTAGCAGTCTTCTTTTGAATCCAAAATACCTGCCTTCCAGTGACCAAAAAGCCTTATTTTTATGGTGAACAGCCTTTTTGTTAAAGGTCTTACTAACAGAGGGAATGGAATTTGTTAAAATACTGATTTTATTTCCATACTATCACTTTAAACACGAGCCAACTCTATATTTTCCTGAGAACCAATGAGGCTTGAGATTCTTTTTAATTAAAAGCCAGCAAAGGTGGGATTTTTATTTCCTTTCCCACTGAATGCATTTGAAGCACCTCTGTCTCCAGCTGGCTATGGGAGCAGAGCCAGCCCGTAATGGTTTCAAGCCCAGTGTGTGCATAGGGGAAAGGGTTTTCGCCTGATTGATGACTCTGAAAGTGCTTGCAGTGCAGAGTGCTGGAGCTGGTAGCTCTGGAGTTGTTCAGAAGAGAGGAGAGAGGAGGTGGATGTGTTTTTCAAAAGCTGGTAATTCTTCCCAATCAAGTGCAGTAAATGGTGCATGAAGGGTCTCATTTCATTGGCATGGGGGCACTCTGCTCCATGAAACCTTTTGAAGTGGTTGCCAGAGGTTGAAGCTGAGATTGGTTGAACTTTCTTGCAATCCTGTTCACTGGCCTTACAGCCATTCCTTCAGCTACACTGTCAAAAGTTTTGTTACTGGGCCTATCTGTCCTTTAGGGCTTTGTACTCCTGAAAATTATTGTTCACTATGTATTCCTTAGAAAGGCAAAGCAGTGTGACATTGAAATATCTTCCACAATTGTGGTAACCTTTCCAACTTTACATAAAATTTACGGCTTTTCAGGCCTCATGTTGCTCCAGTTTTAGCCTGGATTTCTTAGGAAATTCATAGTATCTCTACCTGATCCATTGCACAATGGCCACGTTGTCATTTCCTTAGGTATTATAACATTATTGGCCAGAGTGACTTAATCTTTGCTTTAGGGCCTTGTGATCTTGCAGTCATCTTTATAGCACCTTTTTAGTGGGAATGCTTCCAGCAGCATGCTGTAGAGGAGAAGAGGAAACATCTTTGTAAAGGAGTCTGCTCTCTGTCATCACATGTGGGTAGAAGTGACATGTATTATGTTCAGGGTTCACAGGTTAGAGGAGCAGGAAAGAAGATAGATTGATTGTTAAGCAGCATGTAAAATGGCCCCAGGATTGCACTTGGGAGCAGTCTGCTCCTTTTTGAGTGGGGAGGACAAGACATCGTGAGGAGCACTTAAAAGTACAAAAAACGTAGAGGAAATACGGAGACTAGAAAGAGGGGAAGGAGACTGAAGAAAGAGCAAAGGGCAAGGTGGCACACATCCTTCTCATTGGGGTGTGTGTCTGTAAAAATGGGGCTGGATATTTGAAAATGTGCTTGTCTGCAGGTTTTCAGGTTCCTGCTTCTCTCCAGCTCAGAAGCTGCATGCATGGCCTGTTTCATGATACATTAGTGTTTCCATGTGGAACCATAAAGTGCAGACATGCTTGAAGATGGGCAAGTGGCAAGAGAAATTATCTGAGCTTTATGAAAAGCCAAAAATTCAGGGAGACAGACGTTTGGTTTCAGTTCTGGGCAGATGCTCGGGTCAGGTCTTATTGTGTCCAAACCACTTCCCTTACCCTTAGGCGTGATATTTTCAGAGTGAAAGGACAGGCAAAGCCCAGGGAGATTCCAGAGCGTGGCTTGTTTGCAGCTGGCTGGACATGGAATTCATCAGTGACAAAGCAAGACTCACTCTTCTCCTGCGGATATGAGGAGAACTTGGATCCATGCACACACACTGAAGCATGCACACACATGTATGTGCACACACCAGAACAAACCAGTTCTTCCCTGTCTGCTGGGGAGGCTTTGGTTAAAGTATCTGAAGCCAGAGATTTCTTTTAAGCCATTTGGACCTTTTTGGACTCTGAGCACTGTAGCCTTGCCTGCCTCCTTCCTCTCTCAGCTCCCAGCCAGAAAAATCCTCCCCCTCGCTGTCCTCGCTTTCCAGCACACACAGCACAGAAAGCAAAAACCGACCCAAGCTTGCCTTTGCAGCTGGGACTTATCAGCCAGAACACACACATGTAGGTCATCCATGGGAACTCAGCAAAGTGTTGGATCAACAAGAGCACTGGGGGGGTGCAGGGCAGCAGGAGGAGCAGGGACAGGATCTTTTTTAATCATTATTATTATTGTTGTTACTATTATTATTATTATTATTATTATTATTATTATTATTATTATTATTATTATTATTATTATTATTATTATCCGCTTTTTTAGAAAGGAAAAGGAAGAAAGATTACAGCAGCTTTTCTATGAAATGAAAAGATTAGCATGCCGTGGATGCTTTGCAGGGGCGTGATGAGATTTGCAGCAGATGAGTTGGTTGCTAGGCAATGCTAATGAAAAGCAGGCTTTCAAAACTCCTGTGCTGTGTGGGCCCGAAAGTTATCTAGCCTTCCTCCTGCAGCCTCCACTCCCTCCAGCTATCCCCCCCGCACCATGCAACCTCCCAAATATTTATGAAATCCTCACCAGGAACAAGAAAGACAGATGCTGGAGTGGGCTTTTGACAACTCGCTCTTCCTGAGCTGCCCAGGAGACACATACATACACGCACACAAAAGTTTGCTGATTTTCTTTTCCTCCTTAGAAAGGTAAAAAACAAAACAACACCTCCCACACTCCCAAACCAAACCAGACAAAGAAAAAAGAAAAAAAAAGCAAAGGAAAAAAAAAAAAAAGGAGAGAAGAAAAGCAGTGGCTTCCAAAGCAGCTTGGTCTCCAATTTCAGAGTTCAGTCAGAGTTTAGGGCTTGCATGTGTGTGCATGTGCATGTTGGGGGTAGGTATGTATTTGTTTTTGATTGCTCTCCATGCGTTTTCAAGCTGGGCTCTAGCTCTTCCCCTCCTCCTATCCTGCTGCAAGCCTCCTTTCCCTTTCAAGGCCTTCTGACACAATGAGCTTATTTTCCCATGCTCCCTGTGAAAGCTGGGGTATGTGCATGAAAACTGCAGCCTCAGAGGACTCTTTTAAATACAGAAATTGAACGTTGCTGAAGTTACAGACAGGGTTTCTGCTATTTTTACAAATGACCCATGTCTTGCTCTCCTTCTGAGAAGTATCAGCATTCTTAGATATCTTACCATCTGTCTCTCTCAACTGTTTTTTTAAGTGAATGTAATGTTGGTATGACAGCATTGAAGACTGATGTTTACTGCTTGCTCCACATTTTCTTTATTGCTGTGGCTTGTGTGCCTCAATCCTAAGGCAAAGTCCTTTCATATGAGCAAAAAAGGATATTTCCATGGTCAGTTCTAGGCTAAAACTGCCAAAGGGGCATCATTTAACAAGATCTAATTCTACATAATCCAATGGACGAATACAGCCCTGTCATGAAAAAGCGACATTTCAAAGTTACTGAGCTATCTTGGGCCTGTAAGTTGGGTAGGGGAACTTGCAGAAGCAGAGCCTCGTTGCAGTGCCGACTTTGAGATTTCACCCATCCCCTGCTGCAGTATATCACATTGGATGTAAAATCTCCCTTTAATGCCTGTGTTTATTTCTCATGAATGCTTCTGGGGAGGTAGGAGGTTAGCATGAATTGGAAACAGAATTTAGAATTATTGTGAAGAGTGAATATGAGTCTCATATGGTGGTCCCCTGTAGTCCAAATTTGACCATTTAATGATCTTGGTTGAGGTCTGCAGAAGTCAGTGCCACTTGGCCTAGTGAAAACAAGAGCCTGTGGGGGGTTGTGGGATTTTTTTTGTTTTGTCTTGTTCTAAAACATGCTGGAGCAGCTTTGTTTTGCCTGGGCTCTTTCTCACTGATGCCAGTATGAACTGTTAATCAATAAGAAGTTCCTTGGGCACACAGATTTTGTGAGGCTGCTGCAGTGACCTCTTTATACCATATTTCAGATGGCAGAGGCCTGTGTGGTCTTTCTTCTTCATTTTCTTCTTTGTACTGACTAAAACAGGGTTGATGGTAGAAAAAATGTGGATAGATGACATTATTTTACCAAGGTCGTAATCGTATGTGGTCATTAAAAATCTCAAGGCATTCCCTCCCGAAGTTAATCTTTCAGTAATCAGTTAGGGGAATTCAGTTCTGCTTCCATAAATTCTCCTGCTGTTTCAATTAAGTAGGGATGGCAAATTTCTAAATGCTTCGGAATATAGCCAGCTGCTGTGTGCAGACTATGGGATGACTATTCAGGTAACGCTCCATTATTTGAAGTAAGAATTTTGGCCCTGGAGGACACATTACAGGACGTGTCAGGGAATGTGGTAAGGGCAAAGCAACCATTTCCCCTCCTTCCTCTCCTTTGTCAGGCCAAGCAAAATGCCTAGATGGTACGACATTTTTGAAACCTGGCTCCAGGCATTCTAAGTCTGTACAGACATGCATTCAAGGTATTGTTGGCCATTGAAAATGGTAACTTTTTGTAATGTTTTCCCTAAGCTGTTGTGTAGTGCTGTCCATGGGGTTAACTGCTGCCCCCAGCTCCATTTCAGTTGTGGATATAGGCATTCCTTTGTGCAGCTTAGTCCTCTCTACTTAGATATTTTCTGAAATACAAAGTGATGTACAGATTGAAAATACAGGCATCTCTGGACAAACAAATTATCTGATGTTCTATCCTTTGAAATCAAACCCCAGCACATGCCTTTCCCACATGGTTTTGCTCCCACCAGAGTGGTGTCCCAAAGCCTTGCATGCACACAACTGTCTGGAGTCACTTCTTATACTGCATGTCTTAGTAAGCAACCAGAGTGCTACAAAAATACTTCGTTTTGTGATGTTAACAGAATTACATTATGAATGTAAAAGATGGCTACCTTTCATTCACATATGACTGCATTTTTTACTTTTACAATAGCAAGCAACTACTGAATTTTGACTAGTCAAGTCTTCCCAAAATGCTGGTCATTGGGGAACACATTTGATGGTCACCTCTCTGACCACTGTGCATGCTGTATCCTGTATTCACATACGCAAGAATTCATAAAGAAAGTGCTAACCCCTTCAAGATAAAGTAGCCAGACCATGTGATTTATCTGCATTGCTTGTGGGTGATCAAGTTGGGATAAATCAAGCAAAAACATTTTATCCTGTAGGCTTCAAGGTGTTTGATTTGTTTAAAGAGTATCTGGCACATTTCAAATGCATGGCTGAAAGCACTCCTGATAGAACTTTCCTTCATAGAAGACTTGCTTGTGTGCCCATTGGAGTCAGTGGACTTTCTAGGGAGTAAGATAGGGTGCATAACAGGTTTGGGGGTAAGTACTAGCAGACGTACACAAGCAGAGCACTATTTGCTGATCAAGAGATAGCAAAACATTTCATTTTTCCCTAAAGAAATGCTATGTCACTGAAATTTGCTTTGGATTTCTGGTTCCATGACTGCCACTACCATCCCTACTAATTGTTTGGAGAAGGTCCTCTGCAGATTCACATACACTCAATTGATCTTGAATGAAGCTAAGAGCAGTTATTAATCTTACTGCCTGGTTGCACTCTAAACCGCCTTCTAATCCTGCCTCTGTTCTCTTAGACAAAGAATGCAGTGAGATGAAGGCAGGATCAATGCCAGCATGGAGCTGCCCTTTTTAGTAGTTGTCGTGGCAGGGTTTTATACATCAGCAACAGTGAGTGGTTCTCAGTGTACTGGGGGAGAAGGGAGTGAAGATGAATTAAAAGGGTGAGGTGTTGTGTTCCTGAAGGGATGGCAGAGTCCCATCCTGACTCTTGGTCTCTGGTAAATTTTTCAGTTCCTTGTATTTAATGACTGACCTAACGAGACATTACAGCCCTACTGCCCTTTGGAGATCCATGAAGAGCTCAACACAAGCTAAGAAAGGGTGCATTGTGTCTTTGATCCAATGGGCAGTATTTCACAGGCTGGCAGATTTAATAAAATCTCGGAGGAACCTCAGCTCGTTTTTTAAGAGGCTTAACATTGAGTTAAAAATTCCCTTTACTCCTGCATTGTTGGAGACCATTCCCTTCTTGTGTGCTGACAGAGGACCTGCAGGGAATTGGGGCTTCATGAGACCAGATTGGATGTAGGCAGCTGGTTGCAACTGGTTAGAAATCTGCGGGAGGAATAGCGGGATGCAAGAAGCTTTCTAAACCTTTTTGTTTCTCAGTCTTTGAAGTCGTCCAGTGCCTCACATGCAGTGTGACAACTTTGCTCCACACCTGAAAGGAAAACCAAGCTAATGATAAGGCCTTTTGATCAGTCATTGTGAGCTGCATGACATGAAAAACTGTAATACCTCTACTTCTAGTAATGCTGTTTGTCCCACCAGCAACTCTAAGTTATCCAACTGACTTCACAACTAGAAATATGAAAAGTTCGTTGTCACAAAGTCCTCTCCTGATACAATGTTTATAGACACAGACAGAAAGCAAGTATGAAGGTGGAGAATATCTTACAAAGACTGATAAATGGATCCTTTGAGCTTCAGATAGTGCTTGTTCAAGCCTGCTAATCTAAAGAAAAAAAGCAAAAGGTGGGGAAGAAGAGCAGGGAGCCAAGCAGGCTGGAAGAGGTTCCTTAAGCAGCAAGCTTTCTTTGATGTTCAGTGCTGAGAACTTGGGACCTTTTGTACCAGGAAGCAAATCTCACTGCCATTTTGGAGTGCAGGTCTAGAGCAGATCAAAATCAGAACACTGATGAATACTGAGAACTGCGGAGTTTGTTTTTGAACATCTGAACACTTTAACCATTAGTCTGCTCTCTTCTGTTATGGTTATGGAGGTGCTGGTTGTGAACTGCATGGGTAATTTCACAGCAAGATCCAGTGTAAGCCATATATTGATTCTTCAGTCTAAAGTTATATAGAACAACTACTGCTAGGAAAATGTTAATGATTAGTTTAAAGGGGCAAAAGGATTTTGCTTAGATTTTCAGAAGTGTAGGGTAAATACTTCCAAAGCACCAAGCACTCAAATACTACCCTTTTTTGAGAAATGAAGTATAGATTTTATGGTATTTCAGTCACCACTAACTCTAAAGTAGAATCCTTTGCAAAGTCAGAAATTCACTGCTAGGTTACTGCCCACTCCCATGGATATGGCAAGCTGCTGGAGTTTTGCATTTGCAGCAAAAATGGAAGCTCCACCCAAGGACCAGTAGTTAAAATTTTTATTGTCATTGATTGAAGTTTGGCCTTCTTGGTCAATAAAGGTTCACATTCTTTAAGAAGCTTTAACATGAGCAATTAGTCAAAATTAAATTATTAGAGATGGGAAGGAGAATGCTCCAAACCCTGCTTTATAAGAACTTTTGCCAGTGTATACATCTCCTGTAATACAGCAGCTGAGGCCCCCCCAGTTATTGATCCTTGTAAGATCCAGCAGAACTGTGCTCCCTTGCTGTTGGCAGATGCAGATCCTGCAGAGATGAACAAAATACAGTCTCCACACATATTTTTAAGATAACTCCTTTCTTGAGAGAAGACAGCAAAGATGAACAAATGCTTTCAGGAAAAAGAAGTTGCTGTTTGGAACTGATATGTCCAGGGGCACTGTTGAATATCAAGAGAAAATGAAGTAAAATGAACTATTGCAAAGGAAGAGGCAGTCATGTAAAAGGCAAAGATGATTTGTGAGATTTTGCAATAGCCGCCCAAGGGGAGCAAGGCCTTTTGCTTGAGACATTTAAAATTAGACTGGACAGAGCAATGGAAATTCAGTGTACAGGCACCTCATGGGACAGAGTGGATAAGCCACTGGGTCTCCCTTTGCATGTTTCCTTACTCTTTTGTAACTTTTCCTGAATACCTCCATTCCAAATAATAATTTGTTTTCCCCAGACACTCATCCTGGTTCTCTGTTCCTCCCCTTTTCCCCTTTAAGAAAGGAGCTGTGTTTGATTCATGGTGTCAGCTATCTTCCAAGCTCTGATCCAGTCCCAGGGGTGGGAGCTCATGGGGCTGATGAGGGTAGGAGTGATCAACTGCAGACTTTCCTGTTGCTGAGCTTGCTGCAGGCCTGACCGTTTTTAAGACCTCAACAGATGTTTCTGCTTAGAAACTATTGGCATCTTTATGGACTGTTTTTTCCATTCTTCCCTCCCGGCCCATGTCCAAGCAGCAATGAATTATGTAAGACTACATTCTAGCCTTTTCTTTATTATTGTTTCTGTAGACGCATCTCTAAGAAGTACACTTACAGTTCTCTCTTTACCTAGTTTTAGATGCATCAGCTTTCTCTTTGACCAAAACACCCACCTAGCCTTAAAAAACTTATGTGCCTTCTCATCATCTTTCAGACACAGATGCCAAAAATACAAACACTATAGTCCTAACTTGTGGCTTCAGATTCAAGATGTCTCACTGTTCATACTGTGGTTTTAATCAATATGCCTTCTACTTAAAAGTTAACCCCTTACTATGGAGCTGCCTGTATTTGTCTCTTACTGCTGGTACTTAGCAAACAGTAATTAATAATAAGTAATGGAAGGAGATTTAGAAACTGCTGCTGGATCTCAAAATAGCTCCAACAAGCATCATTCCCACCTGGTTTAGTGGTTTAGCTGTCAGTTATTAGAAATGAACATATTTCAGACAGTCTTGAGTAGAATAAAAGCACTGAGCTGGTTTATTTGCACTGTTGATAGGCACTTGTAATCCTGCAAAATACATGGTGTAATGTGTGCAGGGCACCTGATGCAGTCTGTGTAGACTTAACACTTTTACATTGTACAGCAAAACTTCAAAGCTCAAAACTGGCTAGATTAAGTTTCTTAAAAAGATGATGTAAGTAATATGTGCAAGACCACATGCAGATTACTTTAACTCAGAGGACAGAGAAACTTTCTGCATTGGAAAATTTGGCAGCCTATTACTTAATTTCAGATGTACTGTAGTAGCAGAAATAAACTGTTGCCTTCTTTGGGAACACACTGCTAGAAGGAGACAGAGTAGTTTAGCCAGTGTGCCACAGCCAAATGTGGGATTTTCATGCAGGCCTATGTTTAGTTATTACAGCAAAGGGTTGCTGTAAATCCTCTTGATGCACTTAGCAACTGAATTCCCCCAGGAAGGAAAGCACATCTTTTCCAATGTAATACTCTCATTGTTCACCACCGCAAACTCTTTCTGTGACTGTGCTGCTCTGACAAGGCACAATACCATTGCAAGTGGTCATCTTGGCATTTTATGCTTTCGGCAATTTAGTGCTGCTGATATAAAGTTATTGAGTGGATGACTTCCTTTTATTTACAGTATATGTATACTTCTCCAGTAACAGCCAAGCAAGTACATGTTGTCCTACCCAGGTGCCTCAGCACTGGTTTTGCAGGACTGTGAGGGCTAGAAAAAGACTCAGTCCTTTCTTAGTACCTTGTCTGAGACTGACCAGCAAGAGAGGCAGTGGTACTGGTGGATGTGACGGGACTTTGGCTCACTGAGACAAGCAGAACCAGTTATCAGGCTGCTGGAGTCCCACTCCAAAGAGAGCAGAGTATTGTCAGTGCAGGCACTGGGTGTATCTCAGCTGGCCTGTGTGGCCTGGGCTCACAAGAGCCCTCACTGAAGTACCCTACATTTTTCCTCCTGAAAGCAGAGTGCTGAATCTCACATGGTGAGAACTGAAATATATACACTAGGAGAATATGAGTTAAAGTTTAATTGCCCCATCTTTTTCTGATTTTCAGTATAAAACCGTGCAATAAGGATTGTGAGGTCACCCAGTCCAGCATCTTTTGTCAGTAATTGCGTTTGTGTCAGAATTGTATACAGCAGGCATTATGGTAAACAAGGGTTTTTTATTTTTTTTTAAGGCTTTAAAATATTTCTTTACCGGAAAATTGCTGATAGAAGCAGGTATTTTCTCAGATTTGAACAGGGAGTGCCATTGCAATTGTCAGCATTTTGTTGACTAATGTAAGAAAGACACAAGCTCTGTGCCGTAATGTTCAGAGAGCTTGACATTGGACAAACATCTTTGTTGTACATCCTCACTGCTGCCTGGTTTTGCTGTTACTGTTAAGACCTAGTGCTCTGCTGGTGAAGAGTCACCTCTAACTGGAGAGACAAGATCTAAACTCAAGAATTCCTGCACTTGCTCCTTTAGACCATGCCATTTTCCTTAGGAGATTTTAATTCACTTCAGGATCCAGGAGAGCTATGAGCCAAGCTTTGAGCCATTATCCACTAACAAAAATCTGCAGTAATAGCAAATGGAGCATGTAAGCTGCCTTGCCAAGGAACTTGATGCTCTCTTTTCTCAGAGGTCTCTGTGCTGAAGGTCTCCCCAGATCTCTCCCCTGTTAAATACGAAATCTCGTAGCTCCCCAGAGCCCATGACTGACCCCCTGGCTAATGGCTTTTTGCCAGTCCTATTTTGTATGTTATATTGTTGGCTGACACTGCATTTTTACAGTTCAGTTTTGTTTCTCATGGTCTTAGAAGTGGCCATTTTAATTTCAATAAATATATCCCCTTGCCCAGTACACAGTATTCTCCTGGCAGCTTGGTGCTCACAGACTATAGGGAGCTGTAAACAACACTGTTTGTACTTTCTGCCGATACCATATCATTAGCATATAAATAGGGGAGAGATTTAAACAGGCTAAAACAACTCCAGCCTGGCCTATTGGGAAGGGCGGACAATCTGCTTTTCACTCTCCTTGCCAAGGATGTCAACTTTTCTGTGGGGCTATTGCAAGAATGAAGGGCTTAAAGAGATGGGAAGCTTTTATCTGACAAAAGAAAGGTCGATGAGCCTTAGAAATGCAGAAATACACTGAATAACAGTCTGCCTGTTGAGATTTCCTTGTAAGCCCTGTTGGTGTTAGTGTGGGCATGTGGAGGGAGGGGAATTAAAAATCACCACAGAGCTGTTGGATAAGAGCCCCCTTTAAACAGAACTTGCAGCAAAGTGTTAAAAGTATGATAATTACACCTGCAATGAGCATATTGCTTTAGAAGAAGTTGTTTCATTTACCTAAAGAAACATATAATATGATCTTTACATTTTTTAGCTGCAGAGTATTTTAGAAACATGGTACAGCCAAATACTAAATCAAATAACCTCCCACATCTTACCTATCTATTGAATTACTAAAATTCCAATCACCTTTGGCACCAGTGAGAGACAGGCACAAATGCTGCAGTTACCATCAAATTGCTTGAGTTTTCATGCAGTTGTATTTTGATTTTATTTTTTGTCATAGACTATGTAAAGCAGGGTTAACAGGAACATAGATACAAGGGAGAAAAGAAGTTTTTAGCTAACAGTCCTTTGGAAACCAGAGGAAGGGAAAAAAGAACAGCCAGAGATGATATTTCCAAGTGAGAAAGAGGTACTGCAGGATTGTAAAGAAAGCTGTCACATGAAGAGTGGGGGGGGAGTGAAACCGAACTTAACTCTGTTGGGATTTGTTGTGGGCTTTGCAGATGTGCCTCAGCTGCATGTAGACCTTTGGAGATACTTCCATTTCAGGGCTGGAGAACTTTGTGTGGAGCAGCCGCTTGCCCCATTTTCCTCCTCTCTGCTGGAAGAGGGAATGTTTGTGATGTTGGTTTTCCTTTTCAGAAGCAATGAAATTTTGTGTCAAAACAAGAAATTCCCATGGTTGTTTTGTGCCATCACCTTTCTGCTTCCTCTGAAAAAAAACGTGGTTTTGCAGTTGCATTCCCAAAACTGGTAGAAACACTGTGATTTACACAGTGTTTACTGCACAGAAGTTGCTGCAGGAATGTCCTGCATAGCCACCATAAATATGGCAGTGAGTGGGGCACATGAAAAAGAGAAGGAGATGGAACCTGGACTGGTTTTTATTCTAGGCCTCTTCTAGAGCTCTTCATCTGCTGCATCTGTGTTTGGTTTTCCCAGCTTTGGCTCATGGGCCAAAATGAAGCTTGAGTCCTAGAATAACTGGCAGTGGTGGTAAAACACAAATCAAAAGGCACTTTTCAAATCAAACTGCAGCATGCGCACAAGCTTGTGCCTGTGCATTCAGGAGCTAATGCAAGCAGGAGACAAACCTGTTCTTTGCTTGGGGTGCAAGTTGCCAGTGATAAACCACTGCCTTTGTGGGGTAGGCATGACCGTTGCACACTGCGGGGGTGGCTCCATAAGAAAAGGAGATGTTTCTGTGCTGGGGGACAGTGGGTGTCCCAGAAGGGGAGAGGCATTAGGATACAGGACTGCAGAAAACTCTTGTATTTCAGAAAACGCCTTGATCACAAAGGTACCATATTCTCCCACAGGATTATTTGCCCTTAGATTAACCTCATTAACAGTAATTATAAAGTCTGACACATTTCTTTTTCATTATCTCTCTTGTATCACGTCATAGGATTTCTTCCTCCTGCTTCTTTTTATCTGTCTGTTGGATTAGAGACCAGAGTTTTTCACTATGTTATCTTTCAGGCTTTTTTCCTCCAATGTAAACTGGCCAGTTTTAGCACAGAATACATTGCAGGGATCAAAGTTCAGTATCTCACTTTTGTTAGGCAAACATGAGATGAAAAAGACAGCTAGTTGTTGTTCAGATAGTAACATTAATATCACTGGGGGTAAAACTGTGCTTTGTCTTGAGGTTGGGATTCCAATCCCATGGTTTTTATCAATCTTTAGTGAGTATGGGCCTGGAAAAGTGCTCTCCATCTTATAGAATTTCTGAGTCTCTGTTGGGAAGAAGATGCCTAGAGCACTACTGTCCTGGTGACTTGAGGGAAAGATTAATAAAGTACCAGGAGTCTTGTGTTCAAGGCAGGGTGGTCAACCAGAGACTTAGCAGAGGAGAGGAGCTATAGGATGCATATACACTAAGTTAATTTGTTTAAAGGATGTTATGCCCAAATGGCAGAGGAAGGATTCTGTTCGAACCTGGCAAATGTGGAAACTATGCTGAGATGCTCTTTGCTAGTGTGAATCTCTAGCACTCAAACAAGAGTGAAACAGGAATTGTGGCCTTGGGACTGAGCGAACTGCTTGACCATGCAGTCCCCATGCTAGATTAAAGTATCACAGTGGACTTTCTTTTTCCTTGTGCCCAAAGATCAAGAAGCAGAGGGAGAACAGAGCAGTGCTGTAGTCATTAAAAGCCCAAGCCCAAGATGGAGAGATGGTATCTGGAGCTAAGCTGTATTAAATGTTCCATCTTGCTGCATAAACTCAGTTTATGTTATATGTGACAAGATAACTGGAAGTTTCCCCTTCCTCAGTTTGTCACTTGTAACCAAGGCAGGTCCCATTTGTTCTCCCTAAAAAAAAAAAAAAAAAAAGAAATTTAAAAAAAAAATTTAAAAAAAAATTGTTCAGCCCTGTTGTATATACTCCTCTCACCAGAGGGCAATGAAGTCAAGTCTGTTAGTATAGCCCTGTCCGGCATTACATAAGCGATGCCCCCTGTGTGCTGAAACCCAAAGAACACCACCTGACTAGGCAACAGTATTTGAATAGAAAGGTGGCACTGGGTCAGGGTGACTCCAGCCCAACAGGTGGCACACAGATAAGCAGGCTGCCCCAATTGTCTGCAAAACAGCATGGGATACCAGTGGGAGGACTTGGCAACAGTCACTGCGGGAGTAACTGGCATTCACACCTACTTTGTGGCAGATAAACTTATCTGCATCTCAGTAAATCTGATTCCAAAGTGGCTTTAATAGCCTGCATTAATAAGCCAGATGCATTGCAAAAATAAAGAGGTTTGGAGACAAGACACTTCCATTCCAAGCAATTGAATTCAACCTGAAGCACAGTTCAAGTGCAGAAAAGCTGCGATGGATAGAAGGCCTGCAGGAAACCAAATGGGAAAAGAGTAGAGCATGAGCTGCTGCTTGTCCTTGGAGGATTTTAAAGAGGGCTGATGTGAACTGATCAAATCAAAAGTGAATGGGAGAGGTTAACGAATGCAAAGAACTGCATTTGTAATGTCTTCATTTTTCCATTACCTTTCCTTATTCTCTGTAGAGCGCTGCTATTGCATCTTGCAGCAATAAGCAGCTCAGCCAAGGACAGTAATTTTGTATTCCAGTCTGACCCAGTATTTTGCAGGGTGCCAAACAACCACAGCGTGGATGCCTCAACCCTCCCCCCAGCCCAAATACACAGAGGAGCATCTATGCAAAGCCTTACAAAGCCTTCCAAATGTCCTGCAAGTGGGACAAAGATAGGAGGAAATGAGATCTCTTCTCAGATTTCAAGAGTCCATTTAAATTTTATACTATGTGGGTGAACTGGGGTTCTCACCAGCAGGCTTTGGGAAATGAAACTTTTGCTTTTGTATACCAGCTTGACTTTGATTCAGGAGCCCCATCACAGCTACTATTTAAGATTTGACTCAGAGACTGTTGGAGGAGAATGTGTTTGGTGGGACAGTGACTTTCTGTGAAGCCTTGTGGCCTTGCAGCTGAATCTGACCTGTTCAAACCGGTGATCCTATTTCTGATCAGAGCAGGCTAAGGTCAGGACAGGTATGGAGGACCAGTTCCCACTCCCTCCTGGAGCAACTGAGTGGTGTGTTGCCTTACAGCTCTTGCTCATACTTGTGCTGTGGTGAGCAATTTTAGCCTCTGGACCTATTGATCCATCAACATGCATGAACACAAAAAGTGTATTTGCTACAAAAGCATTGACCTGGGAAGATGGTGGCTTGGCCAGGCCAAGCTGGGGTACACCCGCTGTGCCTTCCCTATTTGCCACTTGATAAATACCCTGCTCCTTCCCCCACCCTCCTGCCCATTTTCCACAGCAGAGAGCAGACACAAGGGGACCCTTTCATCTTGGCACATCCCCTTGCTGATTAATGTGATGCAATGTTCCCACAACACCACCACTATGCCGGCCATGTAATTAGGCGGGAGATAATGAATGCTTAGAGACTATTCAGGCAGCAGTGCCCGCCTCCCTGCCGAACAAGCTCCTTTCTCAGCAGTGAAGCCAAGTGGAAGGAGCGGCAGCAGAAATGCCATTGGTGCCGCGCTTAATTGTGTAGGAATCAGGGGCTCTCGCAGCAGAAAATAGAGTTAGGGCCAGTGTGGGAGAGAGGGGCAAGTGGATCTACTCTGATATCTTGGGGCCAAACTTTTTTTTGTGTCTTTTCATGTGTTTGACCTTATGGCAGGAGAAGCCTTAAATGTGCACATCTCTGGTTTTCTGTGTGTGTGCCTTTTTTGTTTCAAGTCATTAGGGAAAGACATCATTTAATAAGCATAGGAGTCTGTCTTCTCAGTAACCCAGAGGCAAAGATGCTGGTGCTACTTAGTGGCCTTTGAAATGTGGGAAACACACTGGGGACACAATAGGCTTATTCTCTTTTAGGGGGCTTTACAGTTAAGCTGCCATTGTCTGGCCAACATTAGCAAGAAAGATACTCCCCTTTCTCCCCGACCTCTGTGTGGACTCTGAGAAAACAACCAATTGGTTTAAAATGCACTATCCAAATGCCTTCAGATCACGCGAGAATAAAGCCAGCAAGGAGTTGAAAGTCTGTCTCAGCAGCTGGAAACCAATGAATCTACTGTGAAAGGTCTTAGCAGAAATTCAGTCTTCTGCTCAAATTGCTTTCTGCACTTTTTTAGATCTCATACCTGATCATACTACCTACTAAATGTAAGCAGTGCAACCTGCTGTAAGCAACTGGTAAAACTCATCATAAACTGACTTCAGTAGTTATAAAAATAGAAGGGTAACTGAAGTTTTGTGCTCAGGACAAATAGGTAGAAAACAGCTGTTGTGATAGTGATGTATTGGGGAAGCTCAGTTTCTGTGAGGATTAGGTTAATTTCTGAGCAGAAGGTCACTGGAGGGTGGAGTACATCAGAAAGAGCAATTTACAAGTTATAAAATAGAACAATTCATATGCACACTCACATTTAAGCCTGCTTCACTCCAACAAGCTCTAAAGCCATAATGCATCCTTTTGTAAATAAGTACGTTCCCAGGCAGACCCACTGATCACCCTACTGAATTAAGTGACAGACTCTTTTGTGCATCCCTTCTTGAATGACAGATGGATGCAGGTTATATTATTCTATTGCTTAAACCCATTTTCTAATCAATTTTATATATAATGTGCTGCATGTCACTGCTGCACATTTTGACTCTGCGTCAGAAATTTCTTAGGCTTTCCTAGTATCTACAGTGTCAAGAAAAGACATTTCACTGAGAATCTTCTCATGTTGCAAAGTTATAGTAGAGTTGTGATTGAAAAAGAAAAATCTGGCAGGGAGAACAGCTCTTACAAAAGAAAATCAGTTCCACTGACATCTTCACAGAGCTGCCCAGTGGTATGCATAGTCATGTGCCTCCATGTCATACAAACACACTGCACTCATTTGTGCCATGCCGTTGTGTCCTGAAGCAGATGCACGTAGTAGTTTCACTGTAAGCCCCAGATCATGTGTCGTTTATTTCTCCTCCCTCTGTCACATGTACAAACACGGCCTGCAGACTTTATGCGTGAAATGGAGAAGGGAAACAGATGACATGTGATGCGAGCGTTACAATGCTTCTAACATTGATGGTCAGCGTTTTATTGGTGTCAGAGACTCAGAGGTTAAGAGGCAAAAGAACAACTGAGGAGCCCAGTTGCTCCTGCCCAGAACTGGGAAAGAGCTCTGTACTGAAAAGAGACTCAAATGTTTTCCATCTGTCTATGCTATTTGCTGGCATGAAATAATGCTCTAGCACAAACCTAGATTAGTACTTTTCTCAGTGTGGTGTCCTCCAGAGGAACATAAAGGCAGTGTCAGCATTGACTCTGATTTGTAACCTGTGCCTATATTGATGAGTGCCATTCCTGTAAATCAGCCAAGCTGAGGTAAAGGTATTTGATTATCTTAGTGACAGCTTGAGGCAACATCCTGTAGCAGTGAACGTGTCCAACAGGTTTCAGTAGGAATGAAAACAAGCACAAGTCATGCAGGATATCTATGAGACCAGCTTACTCTCATAAAGTGAGGTATCTCCTTGTGATATCTTTCTTCCCTCTGCCTAAGTTAACACAGCAAATTGCATCAAACTCCAGCATGCACTGCACATCTGGGAGTGAGTTTTCCAGGACAAAAGCCATTCAGTCACCAAGAGTTCAGTGACATGACCTTTCTCAGAGCAACCCACAAAGAGATTGGCACTTCTAGATTTATGTGATTTTGACAACATCTGGAGTTCAGTTGTCTCCAGTAAAACAGATGTTTTACTTCTGCTGATCACAAATTTCTCCCCGTATTCGCTATTCTGATTTCTGTTTCAAGTAGTGTTCAGCCAAGAAATGAACATAAATTTGCTTGGAAACTGTTCCAAAGAATCTGCCATGTGAACCTCAGAATGTTTTGCTGCTTTACTTGCTTTTGACAAGCTCTGGAACCCATCCAGATCTCTAGTTGGGATGGAATATCTTCCATTTTTTCTATTAGCCCAAGTGATGAGAGGACCATCCCAGTGAAACCCTGATAGTGTAGTAGGAAGAAACAAGGTAAAGGAAGAGTCTGTGTTTCCCTTGCTGTTACTCTAACAAGGAAAGAGTAATGCAGCCACCTATGCTCCCAAATTGTGCTGAACCTGGGCCATATTCTGGTCTCTTACAGCTGTTGCAAAATATATGAAAGGATAAATTAAGTAAGAATAATGATGCTAAGTAGCACCAAGATCATGGAGTCTTTGCTAGACTCCTGCTGTGGCTTGTGTACACTCCTAAGTTTCCGCAGACAGAATACAGTGTGTAAAAAGTCAATAGCATAGCAGTTCATATTCACTTTTCATTTGCTTTTCATTTTACTCTTTTACTAAGAGTAGAAGGCTAAAAGAAGCTCTCTTCTGGCACAGCATAAGAGGTTGACCAGCCATTTCTGAAGTGTTTCAGAGTTGAGGAACATTAAAACTGGCAGAAGAAATCAAACCAGGAGGAGGAAGCATGACAAAAGTACTTTGCCAGCAAACCTCAGCAGCTAGGACAGTATTTCCACACAGCTCCAAGCAGGTGTGGGAACAGATGCCATTTGTGCCAGGTAGAGTGCTGTGGCTGTAAGATGACACTTTTGCTGGGAGTTAGAAGAGAGAAAGAGCAGCAGCAGGAGGCTTGGCATGGTACTGAGCTCAGTCCTGACTCTGCACCCCAGCTCTGGCATCAGCACAGTCCTCTGGCTCTGCTCTCTGTTCCCCGATGCCCAGTACAATACCAGCCACATGTGAAACTCCTGACTCACACCTGTGGCCCAGAACAGTCTTGGTTTTACCTGTGTTTAGTGCTCCATGCAGCACTGCACGGTCATATTCTTGTATAAAATCCTCTCCCTTAAGTGCTGCTGTTTTTCTCTGTCCTAGCTTTGCATGACAACCCATTGCTCAGCTGAAAAATGTATTTCTACTGGTACTAAGTACTTCCTTCTACTGCTTCTTCCTCCTACTAACTTCTTCCCAGTATAAAACTTCCCTACCTTAAAAACAAATTGGACCAGGAAGAGGGCTGTTAGAAAAAAACAGTGGTTTTAGACAAGCAACTGAGTAACCAGCTGTTGGGGAGGGCACAAAAGGGGGGTGAAAGCAAGCTTATAGCCACCTTCTACACTTGCCAGCCACAGCACACAGCTGTTTTGCCAGAGCTGAGAGCTCGTAAATAAGGGGACACTAAAGAGTTAAAAAGATTTCCAGGGAAAGCTGGCTGATGAGAGAAGGGGAAGGGAGGAGGAGCAATCCTCTTGTGCACAGACTTTCCAGAGCCTCCAGAGATCAGTCAGACCCAGGATGCTTTTCTTTTAGATGTTTCAATTTAGATGTTTGGAATCTAAATAGATCGTGATTTATTCTAAAATTGATGTATGGTGGCAGGATATAACTTGTCATAGCAATCAGAACTGCAACAAATGACTGAAATTCAACCCTCAGATTAAGCCTAAAATTCAGGGTGAGAGAAGGGGAACCTTACAGTCATATTCAGAGACAAGCAGACAAGCTGTGAGTCATTAAAAAATCTGAGATCTGACAAGGTACTGAAATAGCTCAGATATGCACCTGTGTCTGTCACACTTACTCATATCTTACCAGTTCCTGGTAGCCAGCCTTTCTCTGGTTTAATTTCATCTCATTACCCAAAGATGTGCCCCTTGTGCATTTATTTTGTTAATGAAACGCTAGCTTTATTGGAATACCAGCTTTGTAGGGGTTGCCAGGACATATAAAATGAACAGCCGTAAACTATGTTCATTATTACTGCAGTGCAATGCCAGGTCTAGTACTCCTTCCAAAAAGTAGGAAAGGGAGAACAGAACTTAACATGTCCCTGACCTGTCCAGAGGCACAAAACAGAGAGCTTTTATTTTATTTGTTTCTACAGTGACTCAGTCTGTAGTAACTGGGTTAAAGTCCGCTTAGAAACGAATAGAACAAAAGGCCTCCTGTTAGTGCTGGACATTTTCCCTCTTCACATATCACCAGAAGGATTTTAAAAAAAAAAAAAGAAAAAGAAAAAAAGCCCTCTAACAGAATTCAGGAAACCACAAGCTTATGGGAATGTAGCAGCACTTTGGAAAGGAAAACACTGCCTCAGACTTTCATCTGCAGGACTTGCACTTTTTTCCCCATTTTTTCCTTACCTTCTTTTCATCTCCTTACAGCTAGAAGCATTTGCCAGGTCAACAAACAGCCTGGAGAAAAGACTGGTGGGGAGAGCAGTTAAGTTGCAGGGGGTCATTGCCAGATCCCAGACAGAAAGGAAAAAAATTGGCTTGTTCAGATCACTATAGTCTGCAAGGGGACTCCAGCATAGATGGAGAGAGCTGTGGTGCAGCTGGACCTTGCAATAGCTACTTGCCAGACTGAGGGTCTTAGCAGGGTCAGAATCCTGGATCCTGCAAGGCATACTGCAAGAGGGGGTGGAAAGGGGCTTTTAAAGTAAGTTTTATTTGGAATGTCTAGTCTTTTTATTTTTGAGTGTAGCTTAATGACATCTAAGTAACAAATTACATAATGTTCTCTAAGCGTATAAAAAATAGCTGAAATGCTTTCTGTATTCCATTCTAAGTATTGTCATGGCATGCCTATATTTTCATTATAAAGAAAACATTTTCCAGCAAGCATTCACTGAATTTCATTAATTTTCTCTTCAACTTCTTCCTAAGGAATTGGAACTGGCAGCAATGGAGAAAGCATGTTGAAATTTTATTTTGCATATAAAGATGATCACACTATTGAATCTTCCAAAACTTCACAATCCCCACAACTCCCAAATATGAGGAAAGTAGTAGCTGTCTAAAATGAAATGGGAAATTGAAATTAAATATTATTTCTTGCCTATAGCTTTAGCTATTATTATGATACTGTTTTGTACCAAAGACTATGTTAATTTTTGTTAGGTGAGCTTTATGTTGACCTAGATCAGGGAAACAGTTTGGTAAAAGGTGCAGGTGTTGGGTGTAAGGGAAGAATGGGAATGCATAGCCAGAGCTGTACCACATAAGCCAGCTGTTATTTTAATTTCAGCTGCTGCAGAACCGTAATGTCAAGTGGTAGGCTTTTGAGTGACTTGACCAAGACCACATTGCACATAAGTAGTTACTTCAGTTAGCTGAGTGATTCCATGGTGAGTTAGAGAAGTTTGTCTTTTGTGTTCATAGTTAATAGGTAAACCGAGTTGACCTTGCCATGCTTATTTCACTGAAAACTGATGACACCATGCAGAAAATTCAGTCTTTAAAACAAATTTCCAGCGTCAATACTGTATGGATCGGTTCCTTGTAGTAGTTAGTAATGTATTATATACAGTGTCTCCTCTCTAGGTCATCTGGGCTGGTTTCCGTATCAAATAGTTAAAAGAATCAAAAATGAAATTACTAGTTTTCACTCATGTGAAGTGAGTTATTCCGGATCCTAGTTGACAAATTGTCTTCTGAAAAGCATCTAAATTTGGCTTCTTAATCAGCATTTTCATTAAAATAATAAAGTTAAAATACTCTGTTTTCTTATACAAAGTCTCCTGCCTTAGCCTTCTTTAGGCTGAAGAATTTGAGCTCTCCCAGCCTTTCATATATGCCAGCCCCTAACCATTTTAGGGTCCCCCCACTGGACTTCTCTTCAGTTTGCAAATGTCTTTCTTGCAGTGTATGCAGTAAGCTGGACACAATATTCCAGTCTTTGTTGACTAACACATGGTTAAACGCTGTTTTGCCCTTAGTGTGATCACAGCTGGTCACAGTTGAAAGCATGTTTTAAAACCCTGTCCAGAGGTAGAAAATTAAGCCTGACTAGCCAGGATGTTTTAAAACACAGTTGGGACTACTTACACTGAAAAATTCCAACATCTTACAACATGTGCTAACTAACACACTATTTAGCACTTAGATAAGAACTGTGACTCTTCCTACCTGGATAGTTTTAAGTCCAAATCTTAGGAGTTATTATAATTTAAATA
This sequence comes from Pardalotus punctatus, assembly GCA_013400915.1. NCBI lineage: Eukaryota > Metazoa > Chordata > Aves > Passeriformes > Pardalotidae > Pardalotus > Pardalotus punctatus. The sequence goes on along the minus strand of VZTX01020714.1, from coordinate 115,849 downwards.
TAACAAGTTAAATTTTGGATAATCCCAGAAGACAGTTGTTCTAACACAAAACCATATTCTAGTGTATATGTGCTGACTTGGAGCATGTTTGGTAGCTAGTGCAGTTTATTACATGATGCACTTTGATTTCATCCTTATGCATCAACCACGCAGCTGGAAATGTAAACATGCTGCTGGTTCATAAGGGAGAAGGCTTGCACAGCTCTGGCTAACAGGGGTTAACTGTAGCACATCAATCTCTGCTGTGTCACTGTAAAGGCATTGCACTGCCACATGCAGAAAGGCACAGTCATTCCTTTTTAAGGTCCAAATCATCATTGATAACCAGCACTACCAATACTAGTGTTCATAGGGAACAGGGAATGGAGAAATTCTCTGAAATTTGTTTAAAGTTAAGAACTTTTAACTCCACCTTCCTGAGCTCGAAAGAGAAGCATTTTTCCTCTGCTCCATCTGGTATGGCTCTCTGGAAAACTTCAGCTTGGCCCACGCCCTCCTCAGTCCCTGAACTTTATAATTTTTCAGCTGCCAGAATCACTAACTGCCTAGTTTTATGTAATTCCAAGTATCTGCAGTGGAGCTGGAGAATACACACATGGAGGAAGTTTTGTGGCTTTTAAGCTATGCCCAGAAGTTTCTTTTTTTTTTTTTTTTTTTTGGTGGGAGGGGGAAGAAGAGGAATGCAGTAGGGGTATACACAGGACTTTTCAAAATGGAACGGAAATTCTGTCTGCTGTGAGCTTTGCTTTTGAAATCCCCTTTTTTTTTTTGGAAGGGGCCTGAAACACATTTCAGGAGGAGGGGCTTGTTGCTATATTTGATAAGTGTACATACATCCATAGTAATTTTTAGAGGTTTTTAGTTCTTTGTGTTGCCTGTTGCTCAGAAAGCCAAATCCAGCTTGTAAAAGCTATTGTCAAAGGGACCAGCGATTTTCCCCAACCCAAACTAACAGTTTCCCAGATAAATATGCTGTGCCTGAGTTTCTGCAGCCAAGCAAAGCAAACGGGCATGCAGCTTTTGCGGCACTTGAAGCTTTTTATTCCAGTACCACAGAAAAAATGGCAAACACTCAGAGAACTCAGGCAGGGCAGGGAGGCTGCATTTCCAGGATCTGTAACCCCCTTTTCCCTTGTTCCCTTTCAAATTGTTTGCAAAGCCCAAGTCAATTTTTTTGTTTGCCATTTCAAAATAAATATTTTATGGTGGTTTGTGTGTGTATGTGAGAAAGGCAGTAAACTGCAAGAATGAGGCTTCAGCACTGCAATAACAAAACAGCAAACAGCCTATCAAGCCAGGGACAACCCTTCAATAAACTAGTGTATCCAGACCTTTAATCACAAGTGACCTAGCAATAACAAATCAGTGCATGCCTATGGGTGTGGGAGAGAGATGAGCAGAAGTGAAAGAGATACATTCCCAGAAGAGCAGAGAAAGAGAACAGAAAAATTGAGGTGTGGGGCATGTAAACAGGAGGAGTACTTTGATTGTGTTGTTTGTGCATGTACATTCTAAACAGTTGAACTTAAAACTTTCTTCCTCTTCCCTACAACATGCAGAATTTCATGCATTTGCCGAAAGTCGAAACAGGAGCAAAAAATCAGCATCAGTTCTTCTTGGAACACAATGAAAACTGCATGAAAACAGCAAACTGTTAATAAATACAACATCCAAGTCAGAGTTGTTATCTGCAGGCCAGTTGTGGAAGTGGTGAGGAGCCAAAGGTAGGATGCCATAGGGGATGAAACTAAATCAATAACAAAATGGAAGTTTACAGAAGAATGTTGTCGGTAAGGTTAGTTTTAAAGGAATGTGGTTAAAGAGAAATATCAAAGTGTGCATAGCAGAGATAATGTTAATGCATTACAGTCTTTCCAGTGGAAAAATCAAGTAGAATTGTAGATGTGGATGTATGATTCTCTTGCCATATAACTGAAAGGTCATCTCACAGCTTGCAAGACTATCTTCTTGGATGTAACTAAAATGGAGCTTTGGTTAGGATGGCTGTGTGTCTCCCAGGGACAAGGAGTGGCTGAAATAGCAAGAGAAGAGTGGACATGCTTACAAATTGAGTAATTCATGATTCTGTGTATCCTCTGTCCATGGGAGAGACAAATGTGTCAGTGCAAACAGAACTGCTGCTTCACAGTCCTTAGTGAATTTTTTTTTCTGTGACCCCTTTGGGACCATGTTGATGCACAATCTGTGTGCTGGAGGCTGAATTGGTTCCTGACTGCACGTAGTATTTAAAAACATTAATAATTTAGGGCTGTTCACCACAGCTTCATTTGATGTGACTGGGGCTTCAGACCTCTCCAGGCTCTAACTTCCAAAAAGCAAGGGACTGGAGAGCACAAGGAAAAGGCACAGAGAGTGCTCAGTTGTGGAACACCCTGCTTTTCCAGGTATGACTTCTCTCCAGGGAGAGCCTTCCAAAGGGACTGAGATTAATGTTTGGCAAGGACAGGAGTTATTTTACTGAAGTCCACTCTTTTATCAAATGTCTTCATCATGTTTCTGTTGTGGAACCAGAGTGATTAGGGGTCAGAACAAACAGTGTTGTTACTGCAGCAGTTCTGCTTGCTTCCCGTATCATCTCATGGCTTTTAAGGAGGTTGATGAGCTGTTGGGTCTCTGCCATGTAAACAGAGCCTGCATGTAAACAGAGTGCTGTCTGGTGTGTCCTTAGCCAGTGCCAGGCTCAGAGAGCAATAGAACAGACTCAGGAGGCTCTAATGGAGGTAACGACAGTGCTGACGTTTACAGCAAAGGTCAGGAACAAGAGAGCAGCCCATCTTTGGGGAAGAACATAAATTGTTGTCAAGTTCAAACTGGGGAAAGGAACAAATGGCTGTATTTGTTTTCTCCTTTTCTTCCAGGGCTTGGGAGGCTTAGTGACTGAAACCACTATATACTGAACCTTAAATATTCCAGACAGAGTACTGATCAAAGCTGTCCAGGGACATTGGTCGTGTGGAAATGGGAAGTGGTGCCCTGTGTGTGTTGTCACATTAAAGGCTTTTTTCTCTTGAATCAAATTGGGGTGGTGCACTGGCATAGGACTCCTTCCCTCTTCACCCTGGCCAGGCCAGCTGGCCCATGGCTCTAGAGTTTGGCAGATATGTTTTGGGCTGGGTGCATATCAGCAGTGTCCACCCTCTCTTGAAATTCTTAGTTTTACTTGAACTGCTCTTGAAAGAGTAGAGTTATTTGTGCAGAGGATGAGGAGAACTGAAAAGAAAGAGGAGGTCAAGAAGTGCAGCTTTGAGCACACTTCAAGTGTCCCTCCATGGACGGTGGCTGGAATGACAGAAATGACAAGAGCAGTGGGTTTGTCTTGTGCTGACAAGAGGCAGAGGGCCAGAGCGTCTCCCTGAAATTGCACAGGAGAAATGAGTGCAGGATCCCTTTTACTCCCCAGTGTGGGATGACTGACTGAGAAGTGGGTCCTGGTGAGGCACATCATTACCATATATTTTCCCAGTTGCCCAATGTCCCCTGTGGCCTAGGAGAGGTGCATACACAGTGGAGGGCAGTCCGTGCACCCAAAGGCTCCTTGGCTTTCACTGCTGCCAAGTGGAGGAAGCCAAAATTGGCTTTGCTTTATGGTGCCAGGATGCAGCTCAGAGGATGTGCATATATTTTTCTAAGCTACATTAATTGACACAGCAAACACTCCCAGCATGGGAGGAAAAGGTAAAACACAGTGACCTCATTTCAACAAAAAACTCATCCATCATGCAGAGAAGTTATTAAAAAGCATGGCGATTAAATACATGCCAGCAAATATCTTCAAATCCTAAGTCACCCATGCCCAAAACCAGCAGTGCCTGTGCCCATTTGGAGGAAAAGGTAGTGTTTCATGTTTTTTTCTTTCAGTCTGTGCAGCCTATGAGTCCTGTACAGCCAACTTGCTTTTTTGGGCTTTCTTATCAGAGGCAAAGAGTTAATTCAGGAAGAAGCAGAATTTCTCTCTCCTTGGATGATAAAAATTATAAGGAAAAATCACAGTGTGCTTGGCAGTATTTGGAATGAAGTAGTTGTGTCCCAGCTTTGCATCCTGGAAATTAGCACTCTGATAACCAGGACCTGTAGTATCTTAAATGGAAAGGTGATATTCCAAATGTGCAGGTAGAACATTAGTGTGAAATTTAGCAGTTGCCCTCAAAAAATTGTTCTGTCAATTTCCCTTTTAATTCCCATCTCCTTATTTTTATTTTGTTTCTGTTTCTCTTTCTGCTAAAGATGAAGCAACAGATTCAGAGTTTTAACTTTTGGGAGTGTCAGGTGTATTCAGATTTCTAATTGGATTAATGCAGCAAAATAATGGGTTAAATCAAAACACACACAAAACCAAACATTCCTGTTTTCTAAGAAAGTTTGATTCCAGATTCAAACATATTGAAATTAAATTATTTTTTCTGCTACAAGCCAGAAACCATGGTGAGATAAATGAAATCAGATGGGGGGAAAAAGGAGGCAGAAAAATTCTCAATGTAGCAGTGTATCTTTGGCTGCCCTGTCAGGGAAGGAAAGAGGGGAGTATTTCAGTCTACTCCGCTTTGCAACTGGCTAGGTACACTAAGTTATTTTGTTTTCTTCTGAATGAGTTGACTTTTGCAGGAAACAGATTGCTGGCATGATCTGGTAGGAGAAGCCTGTGTTATTGTCTGCCTGGCCTCTCTCACTGAGCAAATCCAACATGGCTTTCAGCAAAAATGCTGCCGACTCCACTGCCTTGTGCTCAGTTACTAGCAATGATGGGCTTGTGTAGGAGCTGTTAGGAAGGCTTTGAGTCTCACTGTGACCAAAGTCTCACAAGATTGTGAAAAGTAGATTGTATGACAGGATGATGACAAGGCCAAAGAATGAGCCTGATGGAAGGAATAGGTGGCAGGGGAGAGGGAGAATGGGTCTACTATGTGCTTATCCTGCACAACCTCAAAATTACATGAAGAAAAACTGCAGTTATTTGTGTTTCAGTGAAAAGGAAAGAAAAAGTCTGGTGGCAGAGAGGAGAAAGTACTATGTGTTAGACTGGAGTTGAAAGCAGTATGTAGATGATGCCTGCCTGAAGCCTTGGTTTGTGTATGGGGTGGTACAAACCACTCTGACCCCTCTAGTATCCCCAGCACTTTCTCAGGGTCGCAGCAAGCCTCAAGGAGTGCCACACATGCACCTTCAGCCTGAGTGGACAAGCATGGTGGTCTTTATCCCCGTTACAGGAGCAGCAAGACTTGAGACCTGGAGTCACACAGGGAGTCTGGTTGTCTCTTGTGACTGTTGTACAGGGCTGTGACTCCATCAACAGTAAAAGATTCACTCTGACTGGTGACTATGTGTGAAAGAGGAGTTAAGCCAAGGAAGTCCATAGCAGAGCAGAGTACACAGCTGAGGACTTCCGATGGCCTGGTGCAAATTTGTGTTGTGGCATTGCATTGTTTCTTTCATCTGTATTGGAAAAGGGGCACCCACGCCTTGCAGTGAGCAAAACCTTGACAGTGTTCTCGCCTCCCTTGCACTACGTCAGCTGGCACCTCCTCTCTCTCTATCTGGGTGCACATTCTCATTGCCTGAGAAACCACAAGTGTGTTGAGGCTGCACTGTTGGAAGCAGAATAAGACACAGTCGCACCAGCTGGGATGAAGTGCAGAGCCCTTTCCTCCCCCTGCTCCCGCTCCCAGGACAGACGCCGTCAGCTGTCTGTTACTGGAGGTTACTGGGAGCCTTGTCTCTGGGTCTCCCAAAGTGCATCTTAAGTTTCTGGCAGCAGGGCTTGGAGGATCCAGAAACAGACCTTCTGCCCGCTTTAGTAGCTCCATGTCATGCCTGCCTAGTGCTGACCTTCCCTGCCCTCCGGCCTCTGCCCTTGTCTCACGACCTGTGGGATTGTTCCTGCTGTGCCTTCTCCAGGAGAAGGCCCCTCAGCTGCTGCTGTAGTGTCGAGGGTGACTATGAGAGAGGAACTAAGAGAATCCCCCTCCGATGACTTGCCTTTGTGGTGGGCAGTAATCAATACACCGGGCATGCTGCTGAAGTGCCATTGGAAAAGCACATTATCCCTCTGTGCACTGACTTCCCCCAGGCCACTCTCTTCCCCCCACAGCATACTCAGCTGGCCTTGTTTCCAGCCATGAGGGACCTTGAGATCCCAAATTCTGCCCATCCTGCCCTATTTTCTAGTTTTGGTCTGAAGAACAAGACTGGAGTTGGGATTTTAGCTGGTATTTATCCTTGCCCAATCCTCATCTCTTGAAGGGCTGGCTGCCAGTAAGGGGATGAGCTGCATCCTTGGTTACTGCACCACAGGCCCCGGGTGCTGGAAGGGGGAGGCAGGGGGGATTTTTTGTTTGTTTGTTTGCTTTTCCCTGAACCATGAAGCTCTGGGCAGTGCTGAAGGCAGGATACAAGACCTGACGGACAGGATCTGGTTTTAGCCCATTCTCCCTCCCCTCTCCCGGAGGAGTGGGGCTTGTGGCCCCAGCAGTCTTTCAGGCCCTGACAGCAGGGGAGTGAGAACTAGGCCCATGGATTGCATCAGGAGTCTTTTTTCTGGTCGTGCTGGTTGGTTATAATGAGAAAATACTCCAAATTCCTAGTGAAAAATCCTTTCTTCCTTTCATTATTACTGGGCCGGACAAGCTAAGCTAGCACCAAAGCCCTGAATGGTGGCTGGCTAGTGGTGCACACGGTGGTGCCAGGGTGGGAGGCAGGGCTCCTGAATCCTCATCCCAGCATAGCTCTGTGGTGTTTTATATAAACCCCAAAAAATCAGCTAACTCATTGTACATTCTGTCTGAACATATCTGGGCATGAAACAAGATCAGTGATACAATCCCGAATGTTGTTTAAAAGCTCAGTTAGCTAAGTAAGTAAAAAAGACCTTGCAGTGAAAGATACTTAAATGCAAAGTGGTGGGACTGTCTCAAATTCCATTTCTGAGCAAAGCTGCTTTCAGATGCAGGAGAAAGTACCTTAAAAATGTGCTGCTGCTTTTTTTTTTTTTTAATTTCCTCATGTTTTGCAGAAATTTAACATATGTTCTAGACAGTAGGTTGGATCCAAAACAGATGAAGACTTCAATTCAAGGTGTCTTGCCTCACCACTGAGGCATTTGCAGTGAGGTGTGACTGGAGGTAGTCAGCAATGGAAGTAGTTCTGGAGAATGTACTGGTTAAATCTTATTGGTGGACTGTGAAATGCAAACGAATTAATATTTGTGAAAGATTTTATGATTTTTCAGCTGCAAACCTGAGTATATGCTCACTGCTTAACAGACTTGTTATTCAGGCATGAAGACAACCTGTCTAGTCCTCACAGTCTCTGAACTGAGGAGATTTATCTTCATTTATGTCTGAGTTGATTTATCTTTGCTTCTTCTTTTTTAAATGTTTTTTCTTTCTGCTCTTTTTTTTTCTTTTGTGATTTGGATAATTGCTTTAACTCATGGGGAAACAGGTTTTTTTCTTCTTAGAAGAGGGACACTAAATTTCTTACACAATTGGTTTGATCAATATGAAATCAACAGGGAAACTAAAGTACTCATTCACACTATAGATGCACTTCATCTGTGGGGATTTTACTTTAAAGCATAATGAAAAATAGGATCCAAGATTTGTGTATATACTATGTTGCCAGTTTTTGTCCTGTTATGTAGAGATAACCTTCAGTTCCTTCCCTGTATGTTTCTGATTGTCCCTTTCATTTTGTGTTTCAAATCACAGCTTTTCCATGCTGTTCTTTGCCTTCTTTAAATATTTTTAAACTATTCATTAGCTTCTTAATAATCCTCCTAGATATAAGTGTCTTTTAACAGTAAAATCTTTTAAAGGTGGGAAAAGTGAGGTACAGAATATTAAATAATATCATTACTTAATGAATTCAAACATATTTCGAAACTTCTAAGTACATTTTCTTGTCAGCCTTTGAGCACTCTTTAAATGAAAAACCTTAACTGTGTAATGGTGGGCAAGGAGCAGATAGTGAACATACTCATTTTGGAGGAAATCCCTGGGAGTTCCAAATGCCCATCATAACTCCAGATGGCCTGAAGGCCATGTTTTATATTGCAGTATTTCAATTAATTTTTAAAATGGTTTTGAGACATTTCCATGGAAAAGGTGCTGCTAAAGTCTGAAGCTCAGATCACCACTGTAAAGATATAAGAACATCATGGAAAAAAATCCTATCTTTCTTTCTTTTGGTGCTTATGTAGCCCCTATCAAAATAGTATCTGAGTATCTCATATATATTTGAAAATGGAAATAACAATAATAAACCTTCTGTCTCTCTTCTCCTTCCCAATCTGTAAGTGAAATAGCTTGATTTGTTCAAAGGACTTTTTCCTTGTGGGTTCTAAATATTTAGCTGTGGTTTTGCACAGTTTATCTACTGTTCCATTACTCCACTGAGAGGAGGAAAAAAATATGCCATTTCCATTATTTCGTAGAACTCAAAAAGCCACAGTGTTATGTGTTCCCTCTACTGATTCCCATGTAGAACATAACCAACACCATTCCCAGAGTTGTGCATTCATAACTTTATTGATGCATAACCAGGGATGTTTTGGCAGGATTCAGTGTTGTGTAAGCCACATGTGATGTTAGAGGAAGGCTATTATATAGGAAGGCTATATATGTTAATTGGAGATATGCACAGGATGGGTGTAGAGGCTTAATATTTCCTTGTAGAATATGTTTGAGAAATCACTATATTCCCTTATTAATGCTCTGTGAACTTGATAAAGTAACATTATGTAAAACAAGGGTAATTTTTCTCTGTTCTGTCTCTCTGGACTCAATATAAAGCACACTGTTTCAGTAATCAGCTTGATTTTTCATTTAAATTTCTTCTTTCTCCTTTGAGATAATGGTTGATACAACTCCATATTTTCCACATTAATTATTGTTTAAAAAGCAGTGTAGAGGACTGCAAAGGAGTTTCCTGAAGCTACTGAAATTTATGGCCACCGTTAGCTCTTATCCTAAGAGAGTTTTGAAGATTCATCCCTTTTTTACATGTCAAATTTCTTATCTTTATCTCCCTGAAAAGATCTGAAGGCCTTAAACTTAAAAGGTCACTTGTGCCAGGAGAGGTGGCTTGCAATTAACTAAGCAAGATGCTGCATAGCAAGCGAAATCAAAATTCTTCAAATCATCCACAATGCAGAACCTACTGAAAGTAAAACGAGGCCATAAAAGTGCACATCACACTGTGATTCCAGTCCTCAGAGTTGTACAGTCATGTGTCCATGGCCTTGAACACTAGAATGGGGCCACGTTCCTTAAGAACCACAGTGTAGACTAGCTTTTTTGGCTCTCGTTGTTTCCATATCCTGCATCAGGAGATCTTGATGGCCTGTGCCAGTGTGACCGCGGTCTATTCTTGAACACAGCATGATAATTGCTAGTGTGGCTAAATTTCACCTCTTCTGGTGACATCACCTCTGTTTTTCTGTGATTGACTAAGCAGCAGGGTTTTTCTTTGGCTTTTATTTAAGCTGAGGAATTCAGATGGCTGGGCCATGGTGCTGTTTGTAAAGTGAAGACAGTATGTAGTTAGGTGTCATAAATGCTCTCCTGGCATCCAAGGGTGCTGTCTCTCACACATTTGTACATGTCTTATGGTATGGAAATGATAACTGAGCCATGTGGGCCTCTGTGGTTGCAGAAGTGTGTTACTGTATCATGACCCTTTGGGAGGAGAAGAAATGTGTGAGATGAGTCTTGGTCTTTCACATTCACATGCAGCTAAAGTGTTAAAGAGAGGCAGCAGCATTTTGTGATCATTACACTTAAAGATTGATGAGAAATGCTATTATCTGAGTACTTTCTGCCCCTTTCCTCATAGTAAAAAATAAATTTTCATATTAGAAAATATTCTCTTTCAGAAATGTCACTGTTTCCAAGTTGCACAATCTAACAGTATGAAAAAGTAATTAAGAATAACACAGAAATAGCCCTGTTTCAAAAATAGGATGCAGATACTTGTCTGAATGTATCATCTGCAGTACACTTTATGAAACATTGACTTTCCCATAAGAACCTCTGTGATGCTTCCAGTTCCCTTATACCCTTAAAAATTTAAAATTTTCTCCTGTTGTCCAAAGAAAGATCTCACAGCTAATAATAGTTTAAAGACCTATCAGTGTTGAAGTGGAAACTTCAAAAAGTGCTTTTCTTTTGTAAGTTAGTTCTGCATATATGGAATTTTTTGTCATTCTTCAGTGAAAATACCTATAGTTTGGAAACAGGATATCTGCTGTTCTTGCCTGTGTCTCTGTGCTTGCGGTATCTAATCATGCAATTTCTGATTTGGGAAATTATTCTCCCTCTTCTTTACAAATTCAAGCTCATACAAATATTCCAGCAAGAGTCTGTCTGCTCATGTGTATAAAATGTAGTACTCTCATTGCTGTTCTCCTAAGTCCTTTATTTGCGCCCATCCATTTTGGGACCTATTTTGGAAGCATTCTCACTATGGTAAGAACCTTTAGATAACTTACAGAGACTTAAGTCAGGAGCTTAGTTTGCCTTTATTCTGGCCTAATCTTGCACTCATCTTGCACCAGCCTTATCTGCAACTGTGTACACTTTCCCCCCATTGCAGTAACTTTTGCCATCTTTTACTTCCTCTCTCTCTGCCCATCTAATTCCAGACACCAAGCACTTCTTCTCTACCTACAAGGCAAATTCTGCTTTGTTAAGTAGTTGGAGTATGGGAGTAGAAATCTCATGAATAATAATGCTTTCTCTGACACCCAAATATTGGTCAAGACACTTTAACTTTTGTCTCTTGATTGTTTCCCTGGGTGACTAAGCAGAAAAAATAATTTCTGGTTAAATGTGGACTTAATTAGATGTTGGTCTATGAGCTGCTAACATTAAAAATACAGGCAACAACATGGATGCTGGAGAGTTTAATCACAAATATCTCTTTAAGTGCCTCTCTTTTTCTTTTAACTTAATTAACAGACATTAATCTTCTAACTTTATAACTTAATACTTCTACAGCTTAGAGTTTATGAAAGACACCACAGAAGATCTTCTGAAAATGTAATTGTGTATTATTAAAAATATGGCTAAAATTTACTTTGTGCATTATCAGAACAGGAAACTAAGAATACTTTGCACTTCTCAACCACTTTGCACTAAAGCATCCAAGCCCTGCAATTTAGGCCTTAGTCCTGCAGTCCCTCTGTATTCCTCACATCATACAAGTTAGAGGTTCTTTTGCCTGAATGCATGGAGCATTGCCTGGTTACAGGCAACACATTTGAGCCATACATCTCAAAGAACTTCAAAAAAAGCACATACAATTATCCTCATTTTACAGTAGATACCGTGTAATACAGTATATGGTAGAATGTGGCGGTAGCCAGCCAGTCCTGGCTCCCTTCTCCCTGGCTTAACAAGTGGGAGCTTTCATAGCAGTCTCTGCATCCTTCATTTTACCATATGGAGAGGCAATGGCAGTGGTCCTTTAAACAAACCTCTTTATACTCACTGCTTAAATCAAGGGAGATGCAGAAGACTATAGCATGAGTAAGGAGAGAATTACTTTTCTAATTCTTTCATGCTCTAGTAACATCTACTGTTCATAGCAACAGAAATAAGTGTACTTATACATTGACAAGCAGCTGCCCACAGCACATGCTCAGCCTTTTATCACTGGACTTGCATGCACATAAAGACAGCAGAAGTGAAGCCACTGTGAGTCCCTCTAGGATTTGTAAATAAGAGAGGACTTAAAGAGTTAAGAAAAACCCTGTGCATATACCTGGTATATAAAACTGTCATGTAATCAAATGTGAGGAATGCACTCCACTGTGTACGTTAGCAAACACTCCATGCAAGCCGGCTGGCAGAGGTTCAGGGTTTTCAGTGCTGCCCTGCATTACAAAGTCCTTCTTTGTTCTCTCAGCTCTGTTTTGAATATCTGATGACTATTCCACACCATGTTAGTGCCAAATCCCCAGCTTCACTGCAAACTCTTTACAACAGCATATTGTGGGCAGATTGGATGGTGACGGGCTGGTAGAATGTGGGTATCTCCCCTTTCTTTACTTCTCAGGCAAGTACTCTCACCAGCTCTGCCATCTCCCTGTAATTTCTGTAGCCCCTTGTGCAGCCACCTGGAGAGTGTTCAAAGCCGGAAGAAATCACTAGGGTATGCAGAAATTGAACTTGGATCCTCTGACATGGCAACGGCACTCCGCAAATGTGCATCAGGATGGGTGTAGTCGAGGTTCAGCCAAGGAAGAGCAAATGAATCAAAGAGTGTTCTTGCAACAAATCTTTTTGTTGAAACTTGTTGTGCCTATACTGTTTTTGGCTGGATCTTGCCTGAGCTTGCTAGCCAAGTAGGATTGGGCTTTGAAAAAAATTAGATGAAAGATTTCCTATGAACATCCACACAGAAAGGCAGGAAGTGATGCTGATGACTCAAGAGATAGTGATGTTCCTTCTTGATGTGGAATTAAAGTATTTCCCTGGAAGGATGTTAACACAGCAGCACATAGCCTCTTACATCAGATGAGATGTTAAACCAGGGCCTCATCTCCTCATGCTTGTTAAGGATGCTTTTTCATGAGACTTATACTTTACTTAGAAAGGTGATGTTCTAGCTTTCTGTACAAGGCACTTACATGGTATTGTTTTAACTGCTATATTGACGCTCATTCTGTTCAAGAGCTACTTTTTCATTCCAAGAAATAAATGTTGCTTGAGTACATGAAGATATACAATAATAATATGCATCTTCTTCTTGATCTTAAACCTACTTATTCTTTTCATGAAGAATACTTCTGGTTTGCTGGATAAATGTAGAGTTAGTGCTGTTTCCTGCAATATTTTGGGATTTCTATTCATAGACACTGGATAGGAAATAAACAGTAAGCTTTTTGAGTTAAGAGGAGGTTTTATACAATATTATTTCAGCGATGCTTCCCACTTTTGGCAGCTAATGTGAAAAGACACTAAGCTGCTCAGTTTCCCATACTGTTACTTGTTTCCCTGAAGCTCCTTGGCATCCAGTGCTGGTGTGCTGGAAACTCAGCTGTGCAGTGGATGGCTCTAGTGCATTCTAAAATAAACAAACCTGTTTTAATTAAAATTTCTTCATTTCACATGCAAATATTTCATGGTATACTCAGTAAGAAACCCTCCCTTTCTAAAGCAAAACCTATTTGTTAAGGACCATTTGAAGGTGCATTGTAACACTTTTGCTTAATCATTTAAAATCCGTGAGAGCTAAAATCATTGAAAGTGAGGTTTACAGCACTGCAGAAGCCTTGCAAGGCTGTATTTGCCACTAAAGCAATTGTATAATTGTGTAATGGATTGTGTATCAGAATTCTTCAGGGGACTTGTGATGTCTGCTTAGGCTGTGCAAGTGCAGACATTCTTGTCTTTGCCATGTTTGCTTCCCTAGTACAGGATTGAGTACAAATAGGAATTCATATCTCTATGGTAAAGTATTGATATGTGGTGAGAGGGTGTTTTTGTCATCTTACTCAGAAGGGATATAGCAAAAGAGTTGAAGGGGCTCTCTTAGTGAAGTCTTCTCTTATAGAAGTCTGTTCCAGAGTCAGAATTTGAATTCACATGTTGTGTAATCCAGTCTTATTAAGTAAACTGTTGGCTCTCGTGTTGCATACTACCTCCTGTCACATACAGTGCCCCAGGAAAGTTCACAAACAGGAACCTTTCCATTAGGCAGAGAGTGACCAGACAGTGAGTGTCTCACTTTTAAGTCTGTAGCAGGGACTATGAACAGTGTACAGGTCCCTTTTAAAGAAGAAGAAGAAAATACCATGGGGCTTTTTTAATGCTCTCCCAGAGTGTGGCGGAAACTAGTATATGAAGGGAAATCAGCCTTCTGTGATTCTTCCAAGAAATTCCTGCTTCCTTTCCTTGCCCTGGCTTCTTTGCTGTGACATTGCAGAGACAGTCCTTGGGCAGTGTGTGGCCATCCAGTGAGTCTTGGTCAGTTCACCACACCCGAATGAGTAAAAGCTCCAAGAGGGATTGGCACTAGAAAAATATTTTCCTTTGTGCACTACATTCTTCTTTTTTTTCAGTATTTTTCAGACATTTTCCTCTCTCTTTCCACATCTCTAAGTATCACTAACTGCTTCTCCTCAGCCTCTTGCTTCAAAGCCTTTGCATGTACCTAGTGCCCACCTAGCTATTATTTTCGTAGTAATACTCCAGCACATCTGGCAGGTAGGTAGGAACTCTGTCATTTACAGTTCTTTGGTTTCTAAATCCATTTAAAGTGTGCTTCTTATGGCTTTTTTCACCATTTTAGCACAGAGATAGCTACCTGGCTTTTTTAACTTTAACATTCACTGGAAGAGATTGCAGAACATTAGAGTTTTGAGAGACAAAGCTAAGACCAGTACCTAGCCTTCAGGTGGTGCCTGTGCAGGCTTTCAGGAAAAAAGGCAATGTCAGAAGTGGAAGGACTTAGGAAATACTCCAGCTGTAAAATTCTCCAAATGTAAATGTATTTGTTTCTCACAAGAAGCAAGTTGCTCTCTGGAGGAGGAATGCAGCTGGCGTTAACCAAGGGAATCTACAAAGAACTGCACCAAAAGAGCAGCAGTTAGCCCAAATAAAAAGAAGGCTGTGTGTTAAAGACCTAACTGTATTTTGTTAAGAATGGCTGAAGTAAGCTGTTTTCCTGGCAGTTATTGTTTGGTGGAGCTGAAAGAATGAGCCATGTATTATGCCATTACTTTGAGATTGAACATTTGGGAGAGATTAAATATATTTGCTAACTCACAAAACACATTTGGGCCTTAACTCAAAGAGTAGGGTGTTCAGCAATGAATGCAGAGCCAGAGCAACCAGGAAGGTCAAGAGAGTGCTTGACTCAAGGTGATTTGAGCTGAGCAAGGGGTTATCACTACATGTAGAAGTTCTCTTTTTACTCCTGGTGAGGACTCTGTTTTCCCACAGCAAGAGTGCAGGTCCTGTTTACTCTCAGGCAGGTTGAATGTCATGTGGGTTTTGCTTCCCTCTCTGCTTTGGTTGTGTCTGCAAACAGCTTCTTGCTGCCATTCATAGGAAGATGCGATCCTGATGAAATCCAGCTGTATTTGTCTAGTACTGTACTGATAATGTAGTGTCATCTGCTTCCTTCCAAACCAGAACCTCCCTCTTTGCTTTCAGACTTTACTTGCCACACTGGCAGATGCTCTAGTAACTACAATATCTCACATTCCAAATCTTCTGGCACCTAACGTCTTGGACGTTCCTGTGAGCTACTGGATATTTCGGCTAAATCCTTTAGTCCTGTGAGTTCCCACATAAGTCAGTCATTGCATAGTGTGAGCACAGCCAGGCCCTCTCTTGTCTTTTCTCCAAATACAGAGAGCAGATCTTTTATGAACTGGTAGAAAATGAACTGTGGATTGGAAGAAGAGCAAATGAATCCAGAATTCCTAATATGTACATGTAATGAAAGAGCACCTCAGTGCTCCAACAAAGTGCATCCCAACAAAGAGCCTGCAGAAGAAAAATTTCCCTGGACTGTTTGAAGTGGAAGGATCCTCCCCTTCTTTCCAGTGTAAAATACATGCTTGATAATATGTGGGGAGATGTACTGTGTTTACTTTGAGAGTATGACTGTAATGCACTGAGGAAGGAAAGGATTTCAAGTGGCTTTTCTCCACTTTGTTGGCAAGTCAGCCACTGTATCTCCAAGGATAACAGAAGTGCCTGATACACTGAGCAGATGAGCCTTGAAGGATGTGAGGAAAGCTACTATACTGGGATCAATAGCATACTTTTTCCTTCTGTAGCATGCAAACATTTGACCTGACATAGACTAGAAATTCCTCATCTGCTTCTTTCTTTTTATTTCCCTTTAAAGAACGTCTAAATATCTGTTCATGCTTGTGGGGAAGTCCATATGTATATGTTTCCTTGGGAAGTCCCATCTGTGTTTGCTTGGAAAATCAGAGAGAAATTTAGGTGGAAGTTTCACATTGATTCTGTTTACATTTAGCTGAAATATCTACTGTGGTCAGAAAAAATAAGAGCTGTACCAGTGACATGTGAGTTACAGTGTGCTCCAGACTCTGCTAAGGGGACCTCAGCTCATTAGTGGAAAATTTTTATGTGTTTTTAGTGTTTGAGGGCCTCTTACAGAAAAATGCTTCCAACAACAATCTATATTTAAATGTTTTACTCTCTAAATGTGTATTTTCACAAAGCAAATGAGTTGGGGAATGTATTCAATTGTTTCTTATTTTAACCAGCAGTGCTTTTCATTTGATCAAAATTGGAACGAAGCATCACCTGACCAATGAAACGATAAGACTGATCTTTTTCAGAAGAGCTGATGTTTTGTTTCTGAGACACACTTTGGATATGTACTGCTGATGCAGTGCTGAGTCAAGCATCATTCATCTGTAGGAGCAGCAGAGCTGAAGGTCAAGCAATCGGACTCTGCAGGTGTCTTCCCCCAGGGAACTTTTCATACCTGCTGTTTGGGGCAACCTAACCTATTACATAAGTAAGATTTTGCTCTTCTGACAACTGTTAATGGTCTTCAAGGATTGTATTGTGTTGGCAGGGGTGATTTAGAAGGATTCAGAGTGAATGTGAGAGGCAAAAAGCAGCCTTCATCTACTGCCATATGTTGGATGGTGCTGTTTGACTATGAAGGTGTCTGATCCTTCCCCAAAACATCAGTGATACAACCGCTCTCCAGTACTCATAGATAAATCAACAAGGAGTATATATTTTCTTTCTCCTTTTGTATGTATTTTTAAGTAGATTTGAACCTGATGAAAAGTACTGGAGTGATTTCACTCTTCTATTCCAAAACCAAGATGAGTAGAAACCACAGGAACATTGTGCCAACACGAAGGGAAGGGCATGCCTTTTCAGATAGCTGATACCCACTGAGACATGGTCTGGAGCAGACCTGGCTTATGATTTGCTCTTCTGTCACTGGAAACAAGAGGAGGGCAGGAAAGATTGTGCTGTTGAAGTTGGCAACAGGACAGCACTCCATCATTTGAAGAACTGACTGAAGTTACAAAAAATAACTACTTAAGGTGGTTGCTTGGTATCTCTTTTCATCTTCTCAAAAAATCAAAACACACAGTAAATGAAGTCCAGCATTAGCTTGGAATGATTCAGACAGATGAGGGCTCCTGATAATGAAAGAATAACTGCACTCGTTGTATGGGCACATTCATTTTAGGGACCTGCCTGAAATCCATGGAGTTTCAGCCAGGGCTAATTTGGCCCTTGCCTCTGAGTCAGGTCGTACAGCCACACAGTCTATTATATATTTAGGAAACTTTTGCTCTACCAGAGAATCCCTCAGGATCTGTCCGTGAGTAGTTCTAATGTCTGCTCTACCTGTTCCTGCTAGAAACAAAACACTGTACTACTGACAACTCAGTGCGTTCCATATGCCATATTATTTTCAGCTTGGGTTGGTTTATTGTTTTTGTTTTGCTGTTTCTGGTATAGCATCATAGAGAACCTATCTTTCTGGAGTAGAGAGGCAGTAGTGCTGACCTGCTGGCCCAGAAACCTACCCCTGTCTTACAAGAGAGTCTATAACAGGGTGCTGTAGATGGCCCAGGAGGGAACACAAGGCATTAATTCACTGGAGCCGTTGTGCTGACATCCTGGACTGTGAAAGCACAGCTACCGGTAAGGAATTCTTCCTGCTTAGGGTTTCATTGATGAGAACAGACAGGTGCCCCTTCCCTCCCTTGTAGTTGTGTGTAAGAAAACAATTTGAAATAAATCCAGGTATCCTTTGTCTTCTGCTGGATTAATACTTTGGGATAGTCTTGTTATGAATGATAGCTTGGCACCTTAGGGGCAAATATCTGCAAATAGCTTGTCTTTGTGTGCCCTAGCTTCTCCTCTAAACCACTGTCATAGAGAGTATTGAAGCCATTTTTACAGTATTAAAAACATGTGAATAATTTCAGAGCTCATGCCAGTTCCACAAGGATCCAGAATCTGACATTATGCTATCACAGAAGTTTTGGAACCCTCTTCTTTACGGGCATAATCCACAGGGAGGAATTTGGGCTGAAGCATGGATTGTTTTAGAGAATCTGAATACTGTCTGAATTCATGTGCCAAAAATTCCTTTTATAGCACCCAGGGTGACACCTTTCTTTCAGGTTCCAGATGACCCAGAGCAGATTGTTTGCATAGAGTCAAATGTGTGCACTTAGTTTCCCATGCTAAATAAAGGTAATCTAATGGTAAATGGTAAAATCGCCTGCCTGACAATAGAGGTGGGGGTTACCTGGTGTTCTAGGGGGCACAGATAGGGCAAAAAGTTTTGGTTTGCTTTTTAGAAGCATTCTAGATTGGTATCTTCAGCTCTTTGAATATAACCTACAGCTGGAGGCTCCTCTGCAGCCTCACCAAGCCCAGGCCCCTAGTTGTGTCTTGCATCTTCCTATGCAAAACTACTGAGATAGATTTTGATTTTAGAATTTACTGAGAAGGTGAAGTGATTCATGCAAACCTCCTGGTACAACAACAGGTGTAAACATGTTTCTCCTTTCTGCTGCCAGTTGTTATCTTCCCCTCCGTAAAGCTGGACTCTTTGTGGCTGGTACTGACCAGCAGCATCAAATAACAGTAAAAAAATGTGTTAGCTCTTCAAGTATAAAAGTATTGTCCTTTTTTTATGTATCTGCATCTTCTGCATATTAGGAAAATCTCTGGCTGCTGCTGGTGAAAATTAGCAATAGGTGTAGATGAGCCACTGGTGAAAAGGTTTTCTGTTCAAGGGCAGATTGGGACAAGCAGTGTTTGGCACTGCTCAGAAACCAGAAGCAGAAATCTGCAAGGCTGCAGCAAAATCCTGTCTGGTGCCAGCACGTGCTCCTGGCATCCCCTAACAATAGCGGGTGTGCTTCCTGGCCTGCAGATGGTTTCAGCTCTGCCAAAGTAAGGGCACTCCTCTCCTGCTTTCTGCCAGTCACTGGCAACACTATAAATATATGCTTTGGGAGTTCGTTTCAGGGAATATTCTGCAGTTAGAAGGTGCTATATCAATATAACCAGGGATCAAGTTTGTAGCCACAGACTAAGGCCAGGATTCTAGGTTGCATTTTCATCATTCTTTGCTGTTACATTTACTGCTGCCCTACCTACTCCTCTGCCTGTGCACTTTGCTGTGTAAGCTGTGATCATATATCTGTGTGATCATGACATGAGCCACATCTGGGAACATTAGGGGTTTAGATAGTTTTTGTCTAATCTAACTATCCCTAAATCAGTTTGTTTCTTTTATTCACTGCCACAGCTGTGTAGGGAGTTGTGCTGCATCAAGGCTGGTGAGATATAGCATGCATGAATGTGTCAATTATGATTTTTTAAGAAAGAATATGAAAGAATAAATCTAAAAATACTGACTCCACAAGCTACTCATGTTTCACTCCCTCTATCATGATGCTAGTTATACTGGTAGATTTTTGTTTTGACAAACTAACATGCCAGTGCTAATACACAAGAGATTCATGGACAATGTGTTGAATTCCCAGGACTGCTGGTCCTGGATTTTAGCAAAACCAGTGGGAGTTTTTAGGTATAGTGAGTATACCTAATATTATATGAATACTTACTTGTATTTGTATTTCTTGTTCCATTTTTGGAGAATTATGAACAAAGAAACAGCACTTTAACAAAGATAATTTTAAAATGTGTGAGAGTTTACTTTGTA
Source organism: Pardalotus punctatus (assembly GCA_013400915.1). Taxonomy (NCBI): domain Eukaryota; kingdom Metazoa; phylum Chordata; class Aves; order Passeriformes; family Pardalotidae; genus Pardalotus; species Pardalotus punctatus. The sequence goes on along the minus strand of VZTX01020714.1, from coordinate 96,127 downwards.
CTCACTTCTTTCTACCCTTTTCATATCACTGCTAGTTTTATAAGGTTCATGGATGAGTGATGTTTTTAGCTCCTTGCATTTTAGTACCTCTGTCATGAATTTAGGTGACATGTTGATGGAGCGCATTACATTTTCATTCCTAGCTAAATAATACCAAATTGAGAAATGAATACCTAATCTGTTGGTATTAACATTGCTACTAAAGAGCCTGATGGAGCTAGAAGAGTTGAACTGGAATTGTTTTACCATCACTTTTCTCCAAGTACAGGTCGTAGGCAGTGTCTGGATAAGCTAATCCTGCACTGTTTTGTCCAGTTCAGACGTACATGCCCAAAGCAGGAGGTTTTTTTGCATTTTTCTCTGCGAGGAGTTTATGCTTTTTGAGCTTTTGCTGTGCAAACTGTCTGTGGGAAGTGTCTGCTCACACCTGGGGGAAATACACAAAGCAAAGTGCCTTTAATTGCTTCTGGAACAGTACAGAGAATTGTTTAGACTAGATTTACTTTTCTGATTTCTGCTTAGAGACAGAGCTGACCTCTGCCAGAACTACAAAGAGCACCCAGCTGAGGCTGTTAACATCTCTTAGGAAACTGCTCAGGAATGAGCCTAGCTCACTGCCCAGTGCTGTAGTGATTACAGTAAATCCTCATCTTCTGCTGACTTCAGCGGGGTGTTTGCAGACAGCAATTCTGGTTCAAATGGGATCTCAGACCCCAAAGAATGTAAAACATGTATCAAAATCTACTCATTCGTAATAGCAGTTTTCTTTAGCAGCTTTCATTTATAATATTTCAAGCATATGTTTTTCCTTGAAAACAGGACATGTGTGAATGCTCTGCTTGAGGAGAGTGTGAGGAAGAGAAAGCTCCATGCCATGTCTGATAAGAGCAGCAGTGTCTTCTTGGTTTTTTTTCTTAGCTACTGTAATCTCACCTAGTGGGACAAGTCTGATCCTATTGCAGAGCTGTGCTCCAGTGTCTGCTCTGTCCAGTTAAGTGTCCTTATTTCCCCAATGCCTATATCAACTGAAGAACTGATACAATGATTTACGTTTCTAACATTGCCCTTGCAGACTGTATTATGGGCATTGCTACAGTTTCTCTGTAGCTATCTCAATCCTTACCTCCTTTTATTTGGCACCCTTGTCTCCTTGTTTTTTTAATCTCATATGTTGCCCTATTTCCACTCTGCTTCTGTGGTAGTAAAGGTGCCTACTCCCCATCCTTTCTGATGCTGAATATCTATGGGTCTAAAAAGAGATACAATGCTGGTGTCTCACCTTGTACTGTATTGAAAAACTGTTCATTGTTTTAAACTATGCGTGTTTATTGCATGACTGGTGAAGAGCATGTGAGACAGTGCAGAATAGTCAGTTACAGCTCTGCAGCTTCTGTGGGTAGGTTTGGTCTAGCTCCAGTTCATATGCATATATACACATATATCACAAATGCTGGTATGTTAATTAGCAGAGTCTAGTCTAGAAACTGCCTGTCTAGTACAAGGAACAAGGTTTCTCCTTTTACCCTTGGGGACAGCACAGTAGGACATAGAAGTGATACAGCTGTCTAATACATAGAGAGCCAGCAAGAGTCCATTTCAAGGAGTCCATCTCATGTGCCCTGTGCACAAGGCACATGAAGGCACATGAGAGCACTAATTTAGAGAGAGCTACAACTTGAAGTTTACAAATAAAAAGCTATACAGGTCCCTACAAATGTTAGCTGATTTTGAAGCCAGATGGAAAATGGCTGCTGTTTTTTTACTTTCTCCCAAACTGCCTATTTCAGAAAGAAGTAATTTTTTTTTCTATTTTTGGCTGTTATTTGTAAATGCAAGTGAAGTACAAACTGATGGCTAAAGCAGCCAAATCGCAGAGGCACTCCTTGCTTCTTCTCAAAATGTCTGCTTCTCTGGTCTGTGCTTCAAAGGCAATATTCTGCTCTTTGCCTGGCACTGCAAGCAAGACCCAGCTTCTCCTCCCAGCTCACAGGCCCCAGATCTCTGCTGTGTTTCACCAAGCTTAGGGAACTGGTGCCTGTGCATAGGTTACACTTCCTGCTCACTTTTGGCAACTCTCTCTTGGCCACACATCATCTTTTGGCAGCACATTGCTTCATAGAAGCTGAAAGCTAGATTAATTTGAACACCAGAAAATACTTTGACATTTATAAATAGAATAATCTTTTTACTGTTTTGTCTGTAATACTGTTTGCTTTCATCTAAACAGCATCAGTGTGCCTGAGATATGTGCCTCAGTTTTAACAGGCTATGTTTGTTATTTGAGGTTTCCTTTAATGTGCTGAAAATGGAGGCTCTGGAATCCTAGGATCTCAGGTCTGGAAAGGAAACTGTCAGGAAAGAAGACTGACACTGAACAGTTGACGGAATATTTAAGTCAAGTGAAGGCTAGAACAAAAACTATGTAAGTGATAGAAGGGGAACTTGATTGTTCAGTATCTTGTTTTTATAATAGCAATAAGGAACTTAGTGCTACACCATTTTTATTTTGAATGCACTGCAGCAATGAAAGTTAGCCTTTAACTTGGTGCTTGTTCTGTTCATAGGTAGGTGTAGAGGAACATAGAGTAACCTGTACATGCTTTGCAAAAAGCTCATAACACATTCATAACCGAGTACAGTTACACAGTGGAATACTCTTGCAGAGGCAGTTACTGTATGGAAAAAGTTTCCCATGCCTAACTAAGGAACATATTTTGGCCTTTTCAGCCACATAAAGGAAATGAACGTACAGCAGAGGTCAATGCCCTAACTGTTCTGTGCCAGAAATTCTTAGAGGTGGTATTTATACTGAAGTATGCATTATCTGTAGCATGTTTATAAATATGTCTGGTAACTCTATACAGCATTTCTGCTTGTAGAAGCTCTTATAATAACATATACCCCAGGGTTTCATTTATCCTTCTCCCAGCCTCATTGTTCTTTTTCTTTATAATTAATTTAATTGTCCAACACTGCTAACTTAAGTTTTGTTCTTTTTTCTTGCTCTTTTTTGTTGCTCTCTGCTCTCCCCTTCCAAATTATTGCAAGTCATTGTGCACTAAATATAGTTCTACTTTCTGCTTTCCAGATGCTGGGAGCTTGGCTGACATCCTTATAGCATTCCAGACTAATTCTCTCTCTGTCACACACAGAGACAGTTATTCAAAGCAAATCTATTGAGTTCAATGTATCAAGAAAATCCTGATCATTTTCTTTGCAGAATGTAGATTAAGGTTTAGTAAAATTTGCTCATGTTAAATTTTTGCTGGCTTTGGTACTCAGTTGCTGTACTCCATATTCATTGCGGTGATGGTCCAATATATGGCTTTCGTTGACTTACATATTTCATAGAAGATTTAATCTCTGCACACATCTCACTGTGCATTTTAATTATTTAGGTCTGATCTAACCAGGCCAATTTCACTTCTGGTGCAGCTTCAATGTACTGGAATATCAGGGCCAGCTTCAGGGATGCTTTGGCCTAAAATGCAGAAGTTCACAGCAAAAGTGAGTAGAGTGGAAAAGCATATACACATTTGAGCCACAGCTGCAGAATCAGTTTGGATGTGATTAGAAACTTATTACAGCTATCCAAATCAACACTAATTTTCAGGAAAATTAACTTTCTGCTCTATTTCTTTTGTGAGCTGGTGCTGGCATCCTCGTAAGAGCTGCCCAATGGGCAAGTGACTGTTTTGGTAATGGTAAGTAGTTCCCATATAGGGTATGTAGTATTCTATTCTGCTTATAAAGCTGTTTGTATAAAACTATAAATCTGTAGTTTTAATTTATCAACAATTAGTAATGTCTTGCATGAGTGCAGTATTTTGTAATTGCAAGGATCCAAATTTCAGGTCCATATTTACACTGAAATTTGTTTGAATCAGTGTATTTGTATCCTTTATCCACTATTGAAATGTAGCTGTGGTACAACATGGCAACTGTTTAGGGCAGGAAGCAAGGAAATTATTGTGTCTAATCAAAATTGCAGCGGGAATTGATTGGCAAAGCATATTTACCCTGAAGATGGGGCTGTACCGTCAAACATTGGGCAATCCTGGTTGATGCTTTGGCACAGTACTTCAATACAAATGCAAAGAACTATTAGTTGTGAGACTGGGTAATGCACCAGGGTTAAATTTCTCTGCAATCTTTTGTCAACTGCCTCAAATCTGTGTTGGCCATGGCTTCTTCTCCCTCGAGACTGCACTCTGTTCCCCCTCAGAATATTGCCTTGGAGAAAACTGAGCCCTGTCTCACCACTAACTCCCTTCCTGCAGCATCTGCTCCTGAGAATTGCAACAGCCTAGCTGTGAGAAGGGCTGGGAAAAACAGAGGATTCTGGCTCTGTGCCGCTGCTTAATTTCCATAATGCTTACTTAATGTCATAAACATACAAAGCCTACAAAACATGGGCAAACTTGTGAGGCCAGATAAAATCTGGTTCCTGGGATATGTGCAATCCACTGAGTGCTCTGTGAGGCTGATGAGAAGCAGCTTCCCTGGAGGTTTCCAGCCCTTGGGATTCCAGAGGAACCATGGTCCCAGGTGCTGCTGCCGGGGCTGCCCCGTAGCAACTTGCACATAAATATTAGCATCAGCCTGTGACTTGGTGTGTACCCAATTCCAAAGAGGCTGCAAGAACCCCCACCCAGAGTCTCTCACAACACAAGGAGCATGTCACTCAAAACAGAAAATAGCTGCAGTTCAGCACAGGGTTGGTGGGAAAGGATCATGCAGGCCATGTTACAAAAGCTGTCCTGGCATCCCACTCTGCTGAAGACTGGCTGGGGAAGGGGTGGGAGAGGCTGAAGGCAATGGCTGTTCTCAGAGCTTAACAAGGGCCCACATTGTTCCTGGACGTATCAGTTGGTTTCTGATTCACCCGCAGCCAATGTGCCATGATCAGATCACAGCTGGCCCAAGGATACACTTTCCAGTGCATTTAGTGCTTGGAACGGCCCCAGGTTTCAGGAACACATGGTGGAGGAGGAGAGGACAGCTGTGAGACAGAGAAGGGAGCTGATTTTTGCCTTCCCTCAAGATGAGCTTTCCTTTCATAATTTGATTGTGTTAACAGCATTCCAGGTTGTAAAATTAATTTGCAGCCTATCTAGATCTGGGTGAAGGGCAGACAGAGGGAGAGGAGGGTGGAAGAGGCAGAGGTTGCTTGCATGGCTGCATGCCCCCCCAGCAGTGCCCTCTCTCACTGGTCAGCTGTGCAACTGCTTGTGACAGATGGATCCCAAATACTCAACCTGTGTCATTTTTCTGCTCCAAGCTCTAGGATGGCTTTGTTTGACTCTGTCCTGGAGGTTATGTAGCTGCTACATCCCAGTGGGTGTGTTTGGCAGTAGCTGAGCTTCCTTGTAGGTGAGCAGTGACTGACTTAATGGCAAGAGAGGAGAATGTCCTGAGTGTGACAGGGGACAGAGCAGGACTTAAGTTACAGGCAGACATTTTTATTTATCATTTCAGCACAATGCTTCTGAATAATTCCTGACTTTTTGTTCCAATTTCCTCTTAAGCAATAATACAGCATTCCTCACCTCCTATCCTAAGCTTCCCTGTGTTTTGTAATCAGTTTTGCTGTTTCACCTAGGAGTGTCTGCAATTCAGGGCAGAATAAAATGGTGTCTGCCTGTTTACAGGTCCTTAAAGCAAATCTGCAATCTCCTTGTTATCCCACAAGTCCTTCACTTCCCAGCAGGAATTTTCATCTCTCCTTCCCTATCTTCCAAAGCCAACCCAAGAAAAGCAGATACATGCAAATGGCATGTGGTGTCATCTCTGCTCCTCTGCAGAATGTCAGTAATAAACTACATCTTATCAGGGAAATCTGCAGTTCTCTACCTACTATACTATAGTCTATACTTTGTAGGCCTATAAAGTACTTTAATGCTTGAGAAAGTTGATCTGTTAATCAACAAAGGTAATAAGCCAACTTTTTTTGTCCTTCCCGTTACAGGGCCCCAATTCTATAAGGAGCCATAGAAGTCAAACATTGAAAAAGACCTAGTGTAATTGAGTCCATCTCATAGTAGTGTGGGGGTTCTCTATTACAGATTTTTATCGTTATGTAAGCCTGGTTTTAAATGATCTCTGCAGCATGATTTATGCATTTCCTGGAAATATTACGCTTAGCTAACACATCCCAACATCTTGAAGATTTTCCTGATACATTTATCTAAATGGTTCCTCTGAAAGTTGATCCAGTTTCTTTCAGTTAAACTTCTCCTCTTCTGCAGCATAGTTCATTCTACTGAAAAAATAATTCCCTTTTACTTTAAAGGAACTGGTGGGACAGCAAGTCTGCTATTTGGCCTGGCTGCAGTCAGATCTCATTTTTCAACCCCACCCTTCCTCTTCTCTGAGAAGGAGGGGCAGTCTTCATATTTTCCCTTTAAGCTGAGCTATGAAAAATAACTGTTTGCCAAAATCTTTCACCTTGGCCATATACCCTCACAGATGTTTTCTGCAGCATAAACAGAGCAGCAAAGAATGTCGGGGCACGAGGGAGTCACGGTAGTTGGGATGGGAGAGATCAGGCTGGAGAATTACAGCTTCAGCCACTTGGCTGTAGTTTGCCTTTCAGAAATGCACAAGAGCTGCTCCCACTGCTCGAGGAGCAGAGCCAGCTGTAAAATCATCCACAGCTTGATATAACATGAGCATTCAGCCATGAAGTCTAAGCATATGTAATGCACACGTCACCATAGCATGTGTGCAAATTAAGAATAGTGATAAATCTGTCTGGTAAGACCAAGTTCTCAGCTGTTCTTCAGCCATCTCCCTGCTCAGAGAGAGATGGTGCCAGGCATTGCAATTGGGAGAATAGGAAAAATTGTGGGAAGAATTGTGTTGTACATTATGCCCAATGAATGGCAAAATCTGGCTTCACACCCCAGGGCTTAAGTTCTACTGTTAGAAGTGTCCAGAACTTCAGAGTTTTGTCATGGACTTTGCCAGCTCCAAGTGCCTATTGACTGCAACTGTGTCAATAGAACAGAGTATGGGTCTTGAGTACAACAACCTTATAGTGTCAGAGAATTTGCCGAAGCAAGTGAAACATCCTGAATTTTTTTGGGGCACAATGTCACCTTGTCTATTCTGCTTTATTTTTGACCAAATAAAATGTTCAGATTACTGTTTAGTAAGTTCCTCATGCAGATTTTTAAGGGAATCCATTTGGACGAAAAAAAGGCAAGAACTGTTAGGACTGACAGCTTACATGAAAAGGAGGAGATACTCTTCCTAAAACAAGTATTTCCAAATGATTGAATGCAATGCATAGCCAGGAGTCCCATAAGGTCCTGATGAGATTCTGACAGCAGGAGATGGTGACAGTAATGTGGCTGTTCACCTAAGCCTATCTGTTCATTCACAATACTGCTTTGAGCCACTGGAAAAGTTTCTTACTATAAACAAATTTAGTTCTTAGCAGTCTTGAAAGGAAATTTGTAATGACCAGTGTAAACCACCTGGTGCAGATGAAAGGCATCAGGAATCTGGGCAATGCTTAAGCAATTGAAGGCTTGGGAGGGGAACATCAAAACTTCTCCTGTTGTTACATATGAATCACAAAGAACATATTGGTTCTGTTTGAGTATATTGCAGAGGATCAGTTTGTGAGCCCTCCTGCATATTCTGGTGGGTTGAGAGGCACCAAAACAAAGGAGACCATGGTTGGAAAGATTTGCATATTAAGGAAAAGAATGTGGAATGTATGTATTATGTGTAGTAAGACTGTGGAACTAATGGCTTATGACAGGGATACAACTATGGAATTAATGTGATTTGGCAGGCAGGCATTAATACGGGATGGACAGTTTTGGAGGAAGCAGAACAAGGACGCAAAAGGCTGTAGCTGAAGCTAGTCCCTTGCATAGGAGCCGTATGGAGAGAAGGTTTCTTACACATATATATGCAAGAGTGAACAGTTTATCCCTATGTCATTATTAGGAAGTAGATAAAGATCTTTATTTGTATTTGTAGGGTGTGAGAAGCTTTTACTCTCTATTGAGTTGGCATGAAGAGGCCTTTTGAGCATACATCCTGCTGGTTTGTATGGCTATGATTTAACTGCCATCATAGTTTCATTGTTTGGGTCTCCTAAATATATTTAGGCTTTTCTATGGAGAAAATTGAAATTAATATATTTATGACTATCAAACGTGTTAGAGATAAATATAATTATTGTTTATAGCAGATCCCAAGATCTACTGCTCTAAATACTCTCAAACATCCTACCAGCTTAAAAGGTGATGAAGTTGGTTCATGTTTCATGGAGGTCTCAGAAAGCACTGGTAGTCCTGGTTGTTAGGGTTGTATTAGCAAAGGTTCCTGAGAAACAGCCCTTGTTAAAAACATCACAACATTTTTCAAAATTATCTCATTCTTTAAATATTTTTCTGTGCCTGTGTAAGGTCTCATGTTAAGATTCAGACTCTTACCAAAGCATTCTCAGCTGCTCAATAGTTGTTCAAGCTAATATACAAGAGAAAATAATCTCTGAAATGTTATTTGTAGTCATTTGGAAGTCCACATCAGTACATGTCACTCTGATATAAACTGTGGTTAGGGCTTTTTTTCAAGGAAAATAGTTTCTTGAGCACATTGGTAGCTCCAGGTGATATACTGTGATTCTTAGATCAAGCTCCATTTGTTCACTGTGACTTGAGCTGTTCTCCTGGCAGTTTTTAGAGAATATAATTTGTTCAGAGACATGTTCACATCTCAACTTGTGTTTGCTAATGGAGAAGTTCTCACCTGGGGCCATATTCTTTTGGCTCTCCCTATGTCCAACTAGTACATGCACTTCTTGTGTTCCATCATTTCTGTTAGACATCTCTGTGCTAGAAGCAGGGAATGTACTGAGGTTAGGAGAGGGATTAAAGGAATGGCAGAGAGAAGGGTATTGTAGCAGTGGGGGAGCTGGTTCTGAACCTGGGGGGAGGTGGGGAGAAATGTGTGTGCCAGGAACAAACCAGCAAAGAGCTTTGGATGAATGAAGTGTGCCAGAACTGGGCATTTCTGTGGAAAGTATTTTGTGTTCTGTGCATATTTCTACAATGTCTGTCAGCCTGTACAGAAGTGTCCTCACTGAATTACCAGCTTTTCCATGACTCCAGCATGTTCTTGCAGCCAGTCCAGTCTAGGATCTGTCTCCCTGTATGGTGGAAGAGTGCAGTCACTTCTGGTCCCTTTAGTGTGGGAAGCAGCTAAATATAATTGTCTTGAACACAGGAAACAAAACGTTGAGATATATGTCAGCCTGTAACTCAGCCATAAGCCTACCCTCTGAGCAACACCTCAGCATGCCAGTGAACAAACACTAGCACAATTGTTCTCTCACCACTGTTACAAAGGAGTGTCACAAAAACACTGCAGGAGGCTAACACTTTTTCTTTGCTGAAACCTTGGTTGCATAAGGAAATTGAGCAGCATCACTGTTCCATAATTACTGCCACCTCATAAGCAGTATTTCAGAATATCTGTCATTCAGTCTTTGTTCAAAAGGAGCATGTAGGTGTGGGACACCTCCACTCAGACACTTAGTTTGCTCCACATAAACCATTCCAGCCATTCCAGCTTGGTAGACATTACCAGCCATGGCATCTCACCCCACAAGGTCCTTCCGAAGCATGGTTTGTCAGCTCAGCTCTGGGATCCAAGAGACATAGCATCATAGAAATGTAGGTTATGGAAGGACCTCTGGTGGTCTCTATTCCATCATCCTGATAAAAGCAGAACTGTTGCTAGCACTTAACGGGTCAGCTGTGATTTTGTCTAGCCAAGTCGTGAAAACATGCAAGGATGGAGATACCGCAGCTTCTCTGAGTAACCCATTCCAGCACTCACCCAATGAAAAGGTTTTTTCTGATGCCCAATGCAAACACTGTAGGAGATCCTCAATGCTTGTACTGACATATCTGAAAGATCCACAGGTGGAATGAGACATACCTGATCCTCTGAAGTTCACATCCATCTCTTACCATCACAGCTCTGCCATATTGCTTTTGTTGTTGCTTTCACCAGTCATTACAGCTATGTGTCGCTTAGCAAACAGTCAGGGGCAACTAAAAACTGGACCTGAAATCTGATGAGCACTATCCAGATTGTAGGTTGCTCACTCAGACATTTTTTGCATCTACCAATGGTAGAATTACATTATTCAAAAGACCCACTACAGAAACAAGGATGACCTGTATAATACTGACCGCAGGCTCTCTCTGGTCACTCTGCCTTAAGCATAATGCCTTCTCCTTGACCTAGGGAATTCCCACGAAGTTGCTATTTGAAGATGTTAAGAAAAGGAGAATATTAGAGTACTTTGGCACTGCATTACTTTAACTTGGTAGCAGCCTTTCTGAGGAGCCAGATACAGTGGATGGAACAGTACTCATATTACTTGTAGCTGCTGTGAACCTTAATTTGTCATTTTATGGCTTTGGGAGAAAGGTGTTAAACCTCATCCACTCCTCACACTATAGAATGGCACAAAGCAGCCCTGCATAGCCCTAGGTTATGTCTGCTACTAAAGTTTTGCAGTATCTAATACAAAACCTGGCAGTGAGTCTTTTTCATTTCTCTGATTGCATGTGCAGACATTAGAGTCACTCCTGTGCTGTCTTTATGTGTGCAGAAAGCTTTGCTGGAATTTCAAAATTATTTCCCTTGCAGCTCTAGTTTCTTACTAGAAAGAAGGATTGTCTTAAGAGCTGATAACAGCAACTGAAAGTGGTTTTGCCTTCTTGTCACCTGTTCCACTCCACTGTTAGACACTATAAACTGTCACCATAAAATTTTTGACTAATGATACCATTGTTTCTTTACTTATTAACAAAGAGTCCTCACTTTAATTTTTGTACCAGAAAGTTTTCCCTTTCTGTACTCTTAGAAATATGATCGCTTTCCTTTCGCATCCAAAACTTATTTCTGAAGAAACAACTTTAAAAATGTTTTCAAGAAGATCCCTGTTTGAATCATCAGCACTGCTTCCTGCTTCACCCTCCACTCTCCCTGGAGTTCTCTCAGTCACGTACCTGACCTGAGCCTAATTAGTTTGTGAGAGCTAGAAAGTTTGCTGCCCGCAGTGTGGCTGTGGGCCAGACAGGCAGAGTTCTCTGTGCCTGGTACTGTAATTTTTGTGAAATCTTGCTTGATGGACAGGAGGTTATTCTGTTGTTCGGGAATTTTTTTTCAACACATGTCCTGGAAATATGCAGGAGCACACTTAGGAGCTCAGGGAGTTGACTCTTTGTAGGCTATGGTACTGGAAAGATCTTCATGTCCTTTAATGTTGCTGGGAGCCAAAGTGGACCAAGAGCACTTTCATTCTGAAGAATATTTTTTTTAAAACTTAACAAATTTTCTCCTGCTTTTACAAAAGTCTGTATTGTTTTTTAAGGTCTGTTTATGACTCCTGTCACGCAGCAGAACCTTTATTAGGTCTTCAGGAATAGTGGTTATGTTGCTAGAGCAATAGGACTTCTTACTGTGCTTCTCTTTACCAAAATAAGCAGCTCATTTTGCAGCATGAGCTCTTATAATCAGTCCTGCTTAAATAGTCCTATTGACTTCTTCAAGTCTGCTTATGTCTGTAGGTGCCACTCCTTGTAGAACCCTAGGAATCAAATGTGCTAGGGAAGAGTCCTTCTGCCATCACAGGAGGCATGGAAGGGCCACCAGTCTTCCCCATGCCACTGCACAGCAGAGGAACAAAATGCAGCCTGGTGGTATGGGCCATTTCATTAGTATCTTGCTTAACTGTGTTTCCTCCCCTCTACTAATGGCCATGTGGATTTTTCCAAAGGATGCACTACTCAACAGTAAATGTGTTCCTTGTTCACATGGCTATTGTGGTGCTGTAATCTCCTCTCCCTCCTGAATCATCAGTTTCAATATCATTCTTCCTTTTTGTTGGGGCAATACAGCAGTAGGAAAGAGAGGGCCTAGAAGGCATGTAAGAGCCCAGCATTGTGTGGACAGGCTCTATGCAGCATCCACAATGTAGTTCTACCAGTTCATCTCAGACTTAGCTAGTCTTGCTCTTGCAATCTGGGGTTCTCAGCTTTGCTAGTCATGTACCCCAGTCCCAGGTTGCAGTATACTTGTTCTTCCAGTCCTTGTGCTGTATCAAGCTGGTACCCAGTCCACACACTCTCCTGAATCTACTGGTGCCTAGTCCTTGCTTCTAGGCCTAAATGTCTGCCAGAATCTCCATGTAATGTGCCCTGTCAGACTGTCAAGTCTTTCATCAGTCAGGCCCTTACCTGATGGTCTAAAAATATCCCATGAATTTCACAATGACTTGTCCTGACTACTGGTCCAGAAGTTCTGCTTTGGAAAATGAATCTTTAAGGAATTGCTGCAAGCAGCTTTTTGTAAGTCACCCCAAATATTTTTAGCAAACACTGCCCACAGAGTGAAGTACAACTCCACATCCATTCCAGCTAACCTAAATCAGGGCTGCTATTGCCCAGCCATGCTTGTGTTTTCTCAATACAAACAATGGTTTGTATCTGACCCTGGAATAGCATAGTTCAGGAAGCTAAATTGGATGAAAGTTAACACTGCAAAAAAGTATGTTTTCGCCATCCCCTGGACCAATTTCTTGCAAGGCTGGATGAGCACCAGTGGAGCAGAAGAAAAGAGGTGGAGGACTCTGATCAGGGGGGCTATAGGAGGCAGAGCCGATGCAGCCACAGTTTATGTCAGATTATACTGTTGCAGAATCACAGACTTTCTCACTCGTTGTTACCCTTGTCTGTCCTCAAGGTAAGAAGCACTGTAAGTGGCTAAAGATTTGATTGTAGGGAAGTAATCAGATTATTTGGATAAGGAATCTCAAACACAACCAGATTAAAAATTATAATTATGAGGTGTGTGTATGCCATGATTGAATTTTCAAGATTAAGAGTTCAATGCTTGTCTGATACTTTAATTCAGTCTACTAGTAAAATTAAAATCAAGAATAAATTAACATAATTCCTAGAAAGCCAGTGGGAGTTATTTTCACTACTGAGTTGAACGTAGTCCTAAGTGTTTTCTGGATTTTAGGAAAGCTAACAAATAATTTTGGTTGCATTTGGTTGAATCTTTGTTCTGTTGTCAACACACAAGAGTGTGAATAACTAATGTTAAAACCACTATATCTGTGATTTTAATCCCATTGTCAAGGTTCCATCAGAGTCCACTGACTTCTAAGCAGCCTGCAAAAGATAAATGAAAACACAAAAACACTGCCAGGAGACTTAAATTCACAACATGTTGGTCAGGCGCTTCTTTGGAAAATGGCCCCTGTTCCAGGTAATTTCTGCAAATGAGAGACCTAAACAGCAGGGAAGAAATTATCAGTTGCAGATCACTGTCATGTATCCAACCTCAGGCTGTTAGGGATGTATGGGAATCAATCCCATCTGATAGCAATTTAGCCACCATTATAAATGAGTTGTTTCTGTAAAGATGCTTGAGAATGGATGACTGCATCACAAAAAACATCTTTACATTTTGGATTAAATGGATTGATGATGGTAATCCCAACAGAAAAAGAATAAGAGGAAAACTGTAATCGGAGCTCAGCAAGGCTCTCAGCTCTGGAATTGATCCATTGGTTGTGAGAATGGTGGGAGAGGTTTGAACTGGTCTTGAGCTTTCTGTATAAAGAGTATTCAACTTAACTTTTTATCAACATTAAGCTTTCTTTAAAAATGAAGGCTGCAAAAGTTACATTGTTTTAAAAGATCTCCAGTTCTAGAAATGTGCTCCTGCCTTTTCTCTTATCTTTGGAAATGCTGGTTATCCAGCATTAAAAATTCACAGACAAATTCTGCCTTCAAGATCTATGAGTCTGATCAGTGCTTTAAAAGCCCTGGAAGCAATGGCTTTGTTTATCTCCAGAAGTCCAAGAATAAGCTGATATTGCTATTTTTAATCTATCCGGAAATATGCAAAAAAGAGAGCTTAATTGCAAACAGACCGAACCTTATATAGGAATGGGTGCGTCCCTCGGGGGCACCTAAAATGTGAATGTCTGAAATTAAATTCATATACTCTTCTCCGTCGCTCCCTGAAGCACGTACACTTGGAATGAAAGGGAAAGCTGTGGGCTAGCATCATATCCCACTAGTTTCTGTCCATTATAACACTCTGGCTATCTTAATATTCAATTAGCAGATGTTTCCCAGCATGGATGAGCTTAGGGTGACTAGCTGTATGTCTTTGTAACGAAACCATTAAAGAGAACAGAGAAAAATCAGAAAAATAACGGCTGTGTTTCTAGGATCATAATTTGATTACCAGAGGAAAATGAAGCAGGAGTATTGTGATTCCAAAATATCACTCACACTTTTCTCAAGAAAGGGCTACCACACTCAGCCTACAAAAACCAGTAGTCTCACTTCATGAACACAGTTCCTGTCACCTGCCCAATGATTCTGAAATCAGGGTTATCTTCTTCTCAGCTTCCAAATATTACACTCTGTAATTGGTAACATATAGGGTCCTAGGGTAGACCAGCTGCAAATGGCTTCACTAAAAAGTTCACCCACCCTATCTTTGTATTGGCACAGCAGCAAACCCTGATCACCGGTACCATTTTAGGTTAAGTCTTCCCTTAGCTGTTGCATGACCATTGGGCACATCACGTGCTCTGTATGTGCCCTAGGCTGCATCATGGAGCTTGGATAAAGCACTACCCAAACCTGTGTGTTTTTTTAAGTCTGCAAGCAAGTCCATCCCAGAACTTCTCAGATGGCTCAGACTCCATGGTGCCTACTTCCTTCAGTGAAGAAAACTTTGCATTGCCTCATGCCTCTGCTGTGCTCTCTGGGCCACAGTATCTCAGCCTGAACTTTTCTGTGTCTCCTGAAGCCTCCATGTTCTGTGGTCTTGTAACTGAAATGGTCTGGGTAAAATCCTAAATGCTGAGTGGCCTGCCAACAAGAGTGCACACAGGGGACCCAAGAGCTGTAGATTTATTGCTTGTAAACCAAAAATCGTATTGAAGAAAGCAGAGATAAAAATAGATGGGGAGCTTGGAGACCGGAAAGGCAGCCAGTGGAGATTAGATGCACTGCTGGTTGACTCATCCAGCTTGTTTTATTGTAGCACAGTTCCAATAACAACTGCGTTATTTCAGCTTTTGTGCAGTGAGCAGACATTTGTTTTGCATCGAAGGTTTTTCACATAAATGTGCTCCATTTTTAATTTCTTCTTGTATTTCCCATCATTTCTACTGGCAATTACCAATGGGAGAGTTGATGACTTCAAAAGGATATTGGCCAATTTCTCAGCTGGTATAAATCAGCAACACCCCTTGGTATTTAATAGAGCTGTGCAGGTTTATACAAGTTGAATCTGCACCAACTGTTCCTTTAAAACATGTCCCACCTTCTAAAGGACTGTGTTTTCTTCGGTAGTGGATTCTGAAATTAATGAGAAGCATTGGACAAACTGCCTCACCGAGTGTGCACAGTGCACAACTTGGCAGCATCTGCTTTCTAATGTGTGGCTCTGCTCAGTCTACGGGACTTCTTTTTGAGGGACACCAATGAATGACAGTCTGTTGTGTCCTGTCTGCTGACCCTGGGCTGTGATCTGCAGCCTTGCAGAAGATGGACACACAGCCCATCCACTGCGTGCTAGCTCAGTGTCTCACAGTGCTTTTAGCCCCTTCTTTGCTGCAATTCATAAAAATCCCATCTGTGCTTGCATGGAAGTGTCTGTGAGGAACAGATACAGTGAAAATGTGGGGAATGTGCATCAGGTTTTGTGTTAGCTGTTCGCAGCTTGCATCATGACTTCGAAAGTACTTTCCTGCCAACCTGGGCTGCATTCAGAGGCAGAGGAATTCTGTAGAAATGGGTTTGAAAATGACCACAGGGAAGGAGGAGAAGTATTTACCTTAAATGATATGAGATCAGGTGGATCTACATGTGTGATGGAGGCTGTGCATTTGCTACAACATGGTGCTGTTTTGCAGCTCAGAGTGTGTGTAGACTGAAGGAACACTTTGAGTTCTGTGCAGCTTTTCAGAAAAGACCATTTAAAGGTGATTTCATGAGGCAGAACCTAGTGATCAAGTGGGCCACTTCTCACTTATGTTCCTATGTCTCTCATCAGCTGTTGAACCTGCTAGCCTCTGCCATGTTGACTATTGAGAGCTAGATGGCTATATATTTTTACTGGGATTTTGCTGTGGTTTTAGTTGAGATGTTTATTTGAGCTGATGTCACCTTCATCAGTTTCTCTACACAAATGACACAATGTGTTCTGGACCGTGTCCCTGTGCTAAACAGAAAAAATACCTTTATTTCTTTCATTCTTTTTGTAGTATCATGGAAGTGAGAGGGAGAATGTGCCAAACTGTGACTTTGTTTCATCAAAATCTGCTCCCTTACAGTGGAAGCTTTATGATAAGAGGCTTTTTCATGGCCAGTTTGTGAGTATTGTGTGTAAATTTCAGCCCACCCCTACCATGGACATACACAGATCCTTAAAAAAACCCAGTTTTAAGATTCAGGCAGCTGTAAAACCGAAAAGAAGGTCTAAATTGATCCACAGTCCATTTCTATAAATGAATATGAATAAAGTTACTTTATAAGTAACAACATGGAAAATGGCTTTGCTTTTTTGCATAAACTTTTCAGATTTATGAATTTCTGATGACAGTCATTTACAGGAATAAATGCTGAGGTAACATCACCTTTGTGTAGGATTGAGATAAATTTGGTTCCAAACTAAATGAAGACCTCTGTAGAGGTAGAGTTAGGAAATAAGTGTGTGGGAAAATTGGACTGAGTGAGAAGGCAGCAGGGAAAAGGAAGCCACAGTACAAATTAAAGATTGCAAGTAACAGGGCTGGATGCCAAGAGCCTCAGAAAAGAAAAGAAAAAAAAAAATCCTTGATTAGCTAAACTGTTTGCTTTACTATATAAAAAACTGACCTCCATGAGGAGCCCTGAGCCCTGGCCTCCTGGGAGTCTGAGTACGTGTGAGTGAGCTGCTGCCTTGCTGATGGCAACACAAATGCTCCAGCACCAGTCTACTGCCTCATGGATTTCCAGGTGCAAATGCTTCATCTGGCAGCAGTTCTGCCCACATCAAGCCGACAGTGTCTTAATGTTTTATCCAGCCTGGCATTATATATTTTCCCTTTTCCAAACTGCTGCAATAATTCCAGTTCCATTAGCTATGTGTGAGCATGTGTGTTGAAGGGAATCACTATCTCTCTGAGTAGCTGTGATGTGTGGGCCAAGCGTGACTTTCAAGGGGACAGATGAAGGACAGAGCTGACATGACAAACCCACGCCTCCAGCTAGGCCCAAACCCCAATTCTTGCTACAGCAGCTGGTGGGGCTCCGCAGCTTCCCTCAGCTCCTGGACACAGACCACTGCCTGATGCACATTGCCCTCATTGTGACTCCCCGTTCCGTAAGGAATATCCCCATCCCCCAGCCCCAAGTTCTCTGCCCTGTGTAGGAGGTGCTCTAGCACAGAGATCCTTATGGAAAACCACTGACTAGACCTGAAACATGCCACATTAATGCAAATGCTCGTTAATGTTGTATTACTGAGTTGTTGTTATGGATCTTCATTCTCCTTCACAATGCCATCACCAAGTTCAATCATTGCTGCAAAGTGGGAATTTCAAGAGCTACACAGATTATGCTTGAGGACCTGACACTTGTGTGGGTGTGCTTTTCACACCTGCTGATACTTTTGATTGTGACTCGTTCTGTCCTAGACACACTGTTAAAGAGGAGCTATCACAGACAAAGCTGCTCTGAGAGCACAGAAGGGAAAGAGTTATTTATGGAAACCTTTTGTCAGCATGTCTCTCACTTTTACTCACAAAATAGTTACTTGCTGTCTAAATGCCCATCTTCCTCCACTCTGTAACAACAAAAAGGAGTTGTATAGAAGAGGCTGGCTTGTGCAATTACCCTATACAATTCAATTAAACAATATCAAAGCTGCAAGAGAAGAGGATCTTTTTAACAGGAGAGGTTGGAAGAATTACAGGGCTTCTTTGTAATGGAATAGGATCAAAACAACTGATACTTAACATTTGTTAAAACTTCGAGAAATGAACATTTCTAAACGTCTCTATTATGGGAGAGTATTATAATCCCAGTTTTAGAGATGGGGAAACAAAGATGATGTTGTACTGACAAGGCCTCTTGAGGGCACATAGACATAGAGCTCAGTTCCTGAAGCAAAATGTGTGTCCAGGTTTGGGATTATTCCTCACTATCAAGAACTCATAAATTCTGCTGTTTCTTATAAATCTGCAATCACATGGGCACGTAATTACAGGGTTTTTTCTATAAAGCAGAGCTTCTCATCTGCACAAAATCATTTGCTGTGGCAGACAATACTCTGTCTGACCTTCAAAATGCACAGGGTTGCAGGGTGCACAAAACATGCATATATTAAATTGTTCTCACCATCCTTGGCTGAGTATATTAAAAAAGGTGAGGAAGGTCGGGTGGAAGTGGTTAGCAGGGGCCTTGAGAGTGAAGTTTCTAGACATGTGAGATTTGCTGTGCTTTAATGTGTATTCCAGCATCCTCTGAGGAATGAAACAAAGATTTTAAGCCCAAGTGAAATCAAATCCCTCAAGCAAGCTTAACTCAGGAATGTGAGCACAATAGCAACAGCAGGGGGATGTCACCAAGAGAAAGATACAATATCACCTGGTTTCTGTTCATACTGCACTGTTTATCTAAGAATCTCCAAAGTCTTCAGGAATGCTGGTGAACTCTAAATACTCCTTGCTGCATGGCTGAGTGCTTCAATCTGCATGTTACAGGTGAAGAAACAGAGGCATAGGAGGCCATGTGGCCAGCATGTATCAACAGTTACATTTTGGGTGAAGCTACGTCATGCAGTCATCAGATGCCTAATTTAGACCTCATCTGGCACCTAGTTTCAGTAATACTCCCCAGGCCAAAGACAGTCCAGTCTTTTTGGTCTCCTAGGTAACACATTCCTTTTAGTTGTTTTTACAGGATTCAACAAAAGGGGAGAGAAAATCTTCAGATTGTCCCAGATTTTGAAACTTGATATATAGTTTGGTTGTTTCTGCGGATGAAGTGAGATTTTCCAGAGTCAGGAGAGCATCAGAGCAGAAAATGAAGGAGCCGGGAGCCTGAATGAAAGGCAGCCATCATGCTACAGAACACAGTGCCTAGGACAGGCTACTAATGGGTAAAGTACACCCAGAACTCAAAACCATCCTCATGCCACTTGTTAACTAGACAGAGAGAAATGGAACATGAACACTTTCTGAGCATGAGCATGTTGGCTGGATTTCTGTTATTCGTGGGATTTGTGGAAGCTGGCAGGGAAGTCAGGCAGACAGGACCCAAGATGGCAAAGAAGAAGCAAGTTTATTTACAAAAACTTCTTTATATATGCACTAATAAACTAGCAACTATTGGTCAGGAGGGAATCCACCTCCTAAGACCATTGGTCACAGCTTATACAACATCTAACCCAAAACACAGAGATTAAGAAAGTACAAGGAGTACAGTTTATCTATATTCTCCATGAGAAAGAAAGGAAGATTCTAAAACAGTGCACCTACATGAGCAGGCTGCACACACAGGAACAATTTCCATCACAATTTTTTTTATTCTGCTGGTTTTTTTAAATGTGTCAGACTGCTGTTCCAGCACAGAGTGATGACATTTGGAATTGCAGCGTGATTGGCGTAGCAAAACCAGGAAAACAATAACATGAATAACATGAGTTTTTCACATAAGTAGAGTGAATTTAATTGATTCTGTGTAGTGTTTTCATCTCTAAGTGCTTGAGAAGTTTGTTTATAAATTGATTCCTTCCCCATGGCTCAAATGCAGCCACCTCTGGGCTGAAATGCAGTTGTCATCATTGCACATCTAGTGCTTAGGCTAGCTATGAAGGATTTGCTTTATTATGCATCTGGTTTCATCCAGCTGTTCATAATAAAATGAGAACTTTGTAGCACCTCAGTCAGATTCTCAGACTGGAAGGGGCAGTTGTTAGTGTCAGAAGTCCTGAAGTCACTGAGTTATCCAAGACAAAATTCAGACAAGTTGTGGTGATATGCAATCGCAAATAGTTACAACCAACATCACATAAACTGTGCTTGGTGAATCCTGAGAACTGGACAGTGTTTCTTACATCTCTGGAACTGGAATATCACAGCTACAGTTGTCAAGGAGGCAAGTTATATTATTCTAAGTTTTTTGTTCCTTGGCTGTTTCTTTATTCTTCTTCAAGACCCCCATGATTTTGATGACACCCTTGAAGATGTCAGGGAATTGAAAGACTGAAAGAATGAAAATAGTTTGGGTTTTTGTTTTGGGGGTTTTTTGGTCAAGCGCAATGTCAGTGGTTGACTGACTTCATGCGTTCTACCTTGATATGTTAATATAATAGAACTAAAATCAGATTGTAGCCTAATTCCACACTTTCTTTTGAGTAGTAATGAGTTTGTTTTGGCGCTACTTCCTACTGTTTCATTGATTAGGTATAATAGAGCAAGAGTGATAGAGCTAAATCTTATTTTACTGAAGGCATCTCACACTTATTCCTGCTATATTGTCAGATTTCATTTACCTTAGCAGGTACAGGATATGTAATAGTGATAACCCTGATATACCCTGCCACCTGTTTAGTACTACCATATAGCAAGATTACCTCAGGGAAGTACAAATAAGAATCAAAGAGGTTATATAATTTTTCCTAGCCAGGATACACAAGTCATACTTCACCCAAAGCCAGCAACAAGGCTGAGAATATTCTCCATGACAGGCTCATATACTTTCCATTGGGTCTTGTCCTCATCACAAGCAAAAATTTCAAAGCAAATAATCACATACAAAATCTAGCTCTGGACTTTGCATCATTGCTTTTTCATCAAATGCT
Source organism: Pardalotus punctatus (assembly GCA_013400915.1). Classification (NCBI taxonomy): domain Eukaryota; kingdom Metazoa; phylum Chordata; class Aves; order Passeriformes; family Pardalotidae; genus Pardalotus; species Pardalotus punctatus. The sequence goes on along the minus strand of VZTX01020714.1, from coordinate 75,208 downwards.
CAAGGGATTAGGTTTGAACCCACCAAATCCCTCCCAATCTGCAAATCATAAATTTATAACTGAAGCAAATAAATCTGTGTATTCATGAGGAAAGGGGGCTTTGCCAGGCCATTTTGGCAATTGTAGAAAGAGGGTTATGGTCAGTTTTCTCAACCAGTCTTCTCATAAAAGACAAAAAAAAAAAAAAAAGGACAGGAAATTTTTTTACAATATGGACAAGTGCCAAATCCTTCCTTTCTATCAGGATGCACTGACACTCAGCTTTTGTTAGCCTTCATTGCACAGAAATTAGTGATCTCCAGTTTTGACCTTGTAGCTGCAAGAGGGTTAGGCTAGTTCTTTTTTGGGGACAGCTCTGTCTTGTGTAGTTTTAAGATACCTCAGGGCTGCATCCCCTTTATCCTTCACTCTCTGGAATTGTTAAACTTTGTAGTCAAAGTCTACTGACAGTTTTTTTGCAGCAGTGCCCTGGTGTTCTCAAGTCATGCAGCCAGGTTACACACACATCTCCCATTCCAATGAATCCTTGTGACCACCACTTCTGCACTCAGTCTAGCTCCTCTGTAACCTTGCTGTATATCGTGTCCAGGATTTTAGAGCTGTTGTGAGAAATTAACATTTTTTCTGTCTAATCCATCTTAAGTTTCTTTTTTTCAGAACAGATCTGATGACTTTTTCTGTGTTATTCTGCTGATCTTAACATCATCTGATCTGTGTAAATGCTGAAAACTTGGTACATCATCAAACATCTGTATTTTTGGAGAAATGTCTCTACTTTGGTGAAGCAATCCAAATCACTAGAATTGTGATTCTCGATTTGTATAAAATGTGTGCTTTGTTTTTTAAGGGATTCTGCCAGACCCTGCTGACACATGAAGCATAAGAAAATATTTGGCATCAGCCACTTCCCCAGAGATTTTTCCTCTTGTAGGTAGTGGAAAATGATCCCTCTGTACACATGTATTCAATTCGTTTAGGTCTGTTCATAAGCAAAGGTTCCATCTCCTTTTTTAGCATACCCATTCTGATGGTTCCTCTGTGCATTTTATGGTAATGAATATATTGACCCTGCTACAGGCACAGGAAACCATGCCAGCCCTGTAGATTATGGAGCAGCCCTCAAACTCTCCTTCAGTGACTTGATATCCCATCTTCCCAAAGAAAAGGACCTTAGAGAAGGCTAAAGAATGGCTCCCGCTTCTTGTAGATCACATTTTTTGAGGCTATTTTTTACCTGTCTGGCTGAGTTTTAACCTCCTTGCAGGAGTAAACCCACCACTATTAGTCTGAAGTTCTGCCTGTTCCCTTTGTGGGCAGGGCTGGCTCTGCAGCTGCCAGTTCACAAGCTCCTGCACCGGTGCCCACCCTCAGGCCAGTAAATGTCATGTTTGCTTTATCAAGACTATGGGAGCACTTCCCAGCTCCAACACTTCAGTTAGCCCCTGCCAGAGCTCAGTACCACTGTGCTTCAGGGTATGCATCTCCAAAGAGTGACAGGACCCTGCTCCCATAGATACTCTATCCAACCAAATGCCCAACACCGTCCAGTGCTGAGAGGGAACACAGGGTTTCTTTGCACTGAATTACAGGGCCAGGGGCCTGCCATGAAGCTCGGATGCCCAGTTCCTCTTCCCTTCCAGTTCAGGGGAGGTTTGGGTCCTGGCCTATCTGCCGTTACCTAGGAAGCTCAACAAAGCAGACTTACAAAGCAGGCCAAATGCAAACAACATTTAAAACTCTGTGGCCCCTTACTAATGGGACTATGCTGTGTCAAATCTCAATAGCTCACACTTAACAGCCATGTCACTATGGAGTATGGGCACACAACTGCTGCTAAGGAGAGAGGGAGGAAAAATAATAAAAAAAACAAAATGCAAAAGGCTAAGGAGGCCCCTGGTTTCCTTAATGGAATTAGTCCTTCCTTTATGAATTCCAGGGTTAAATGCTGTAAATGTGATTCGCATACTCCCTCCCCTCACCCAAGCACAAAGATCTGCTAGACACATGTTCAGAGCAGAGCGGGGGAAGATATGACGTGACTCAAGAGCCTGGAAGGCTAAAAGGAGTAGATGAGGGAGAGCTCTGCAGCCCTTGATCTTTTAAAGATTTACTGCCTTTGCCTCTTGCAAAGATTTTTTTTTTCCTGGAAAATTCTAGCTTCTAGCAATTTTTAAAAAAAAAAATTGGCTGGGGCAATAAACAAGATCTTTGAAGGGGGAAGGAAGCCAAGAGAAAGTCAGGCCCATTAGTCACGCAGCTGCATTTCCTGTCACAAAGGACCCCAGTTGAGTAATCACTCAAAATATGCTTGTTATTTTTTCCTATTTTATTTCAACTTTCAGCCTGCCAATATCTACTGCAAGAAAAAAAAATAAAACAAGAAAAATTCCCTTCATTTCAGAGGGGAAAACAATGTAGAATCAGACACCGATTTACATTATTTTTCCTTTTCTTTAATTTTTACAGCCTAAAAAGTCTTCAGTGAAATGAGAGAAATGTTGGTAGAGCACAGTGAGTCTGAGACAACCCTGGTGTTTTCAGGGCATATAATTTCAGCAGGAGTGTGGGTGTCAAAGTTCCTTGGTTACATTTCCAGCTGCCATCATTGATTCATGGTACGACCTTGACTGAGTCATGTATTCATTTATCTGTAATTTATTATGAAAAGTAAAGATGATAATAGCTTTTGCATAATTGTTTTGTTGGGCTTCATTAATAGTGCTTATAAGTAATGTTAGGTCCTCTGATTAAAGTTTTGTAGAAGTATTTGTCTACAGGAAAATACAGTCAAGACTGAAAAGAAATAAATTTATAATTTAACACAGAACATTCATATTACTAGGTTTTAGAAGTACATATATAAAAAGAGGTGAAAATAGGAGCAAGTCGACAAAATAGAAAGAGGGAAATCTTGCTGACAGTCTCTTTTGAGACACCCAGAGGAAGAAAAATACAGCATAGGGAACGACCCCCTTCATAGTGTTGAAAGAGATTGATTAGAGCAGCTCCCCACCCCTGCCTCTAGATCTGGATTAGAAGGTGCTGGTTCTGGTTGATCTGGTACTAACTTCAAAAAGAAGTCACTGATACATGACGAAAGTAAAGCTGAAAAACCCCTGTTTTCCCAGATTGCTGATTCTTTTATCAACAAGCACAACTCCAAAATATGAAACCCTGCCCTTAATTTGCTCAAAAGTAATGAGTATGGTGACCAGGCCACCTATAAAGAAGGGCCATAAGCATGCTTCAGGGCACATAACAGTTTGTAACTTACATTCCTGGTGGGGTGCCTGAGGAATGAGGCTCTGTGAAAATGATTGCAAAGAGATTGGAAATCTCTGTTTGGATTGCTCTCTAAGTAGAGAGTAGATAATTGTAGTTTAGGCTACATAATAACATGACTTCAAATAGTACACAAAAAATGAAGCTTACATTTGCATGTAAGTGACTGGTAATGTCATATAATTCTCTAATTTGCACACATTTGATACCACAGATGTGCAATGTTTTCAAACCACAGCTCATGAGCAGATGTGATTTACACAGCAATATAAATCACAGCTTCCTAATGCTAGTTAAAGGGTGTAAACTCAAACAAATGTGAGATTTGCACCAATTTGGTTTAAGAGAGACTTTGAAAGGCTTTTTACCTATACATTTAAAAGCAATTCAGAATGATTGTTTATGCATGTTTACAGTGAATGGAAAAGTAAGAATCTTCTGAGTCATGACTCAAATGTGAAAAATTCTAGTCTAGATTACCTTTATAAATTATGCTCAGCCTTTGTCTTTCCAAATAGCAGGTAAGGCAAGGTATGCTCCTCAATGGGCACACGGGTGTACACTCCTGGTTTGTGGTCAGAGCTAGCATGAGGGCATAGGGGCCGTCTGCTACTCTCACACCAGATGACTTTTGCTGTTGCATGTGCCAGTTTACTGGATCTGCACATCATATGACATTCTATTCAATAGCAATAGGCTTATATCCTAAAACTATCTCTGCCATGATGATGAAGTCCATTCCAATGATTACTGATACCTACACAGGTTTGAAATCGTATACTGGTAGGTATGAATGAAGGGAAGTTATTTATCTCCAAGGTCAGCATAAACTTCATATATTTCCCTTTATGAGTGCCAAGATATGTGATAACAATTCTTATATCAGTGTTGTAGGGATGTATTAGTATCAATGACAACAGTATCTAATACCTCAGACTGTGTAAATAATAACAACCTACTGAATGAATTATACCAGTAAATATACAGGATAGCAACTAATATTTTTCTATTTAGTTACCTGGTTATCCTAGAAATTTGTATGGCTCTGTAGCCATGGTATTTGAATATCTCCAAACCTCTGAATCTATGAGTTACCTGTTATCTCCATGTAGGTCTGATGCATATTAGTACAATTAGCCCTGTATAGGTGTGCCACTAAAGTCCTAAGATGAATGACTGACTCAGAATCATCTCAGAAGTCTATGACTTCTTGATTCACCTGCTGGCTGTGAAGAATTACTCTCCCTCTTGCATAGATGGGAAGCTGAGTCATAAAGTACTAAAGTTACATGCCCATAAACACATAGATAGCAACAAAAATGGAATCAGAACTCATGATGTACAGATCTTCAGACCCTGTCTATTTGCATTAAGGTACTCTCTCTCCTGTCTTCAGGGAACTGATCATATTTGGTAAAATAGCCAGCAGTTGTTGCTCTTTGTAATGCAGTGCTTCTGTGATGTGTGTGAAGTGGACTTAGAAATAATTGCTTATCAGAAAGTTAAATTTATTGGGTAACAACACAGTTGCTTAGTACATTGACAATTGAATTTATCAGCCCTTCTACTAAACTGCTGCATGAATTTGGGCAACAACTTCACATGCTGCCATTTTTCTAATTTAATATAAGAATAATAACAATCTTGGGCATACAGGCACAAAAATAACTGTATAGTGCTGCTCTGTTTCTCATTTAAGACACTGGAATGAGAAAAGGGAAGGAACAGGGAGAATAATAAGTTTTCCCATTCAGTTGAATGAAGTTTCTCTGATACAACTCAAAAATCTCTTCAAACAGAAGTGGTTGGTAAGAACATTTTAGTTTTAAGTTTTACCAGCAGACATGTTATTCCAGGGCTGTTGTGCTTCTACGGAGGGTGTAGCTTATTCAGCTGTGGTTTAGGGATTCTGTATCCTTTGCCAGTCAGCCCGGAACGGAGCTCTCTGGGTCTGTCTCAGAGCTGATTTTCTTTTTCTCCAAACACAGTAAAGGAGTGTGGAATTTGGCTATATGTAACAGACATGTAGCTTCACTTTGACAGCAAAACTGACTATGAAAGGGTTAACCTGACTAATGGCAACACTTCAGTAAAATTGAGGGAGGTGGAACTTAAGTCTCATGTCTTAATAAAATGCAGGTGTTTTATTGTTACGCTTAAAATGTCTTAAGACTCCAGCAAGCATTTGAAAACAAGGGAAAAAATGTGCTATTGAATAAGAAACTGAGAAAGACAATAACAGGTAGTGCAAGGCATCTATGGAGAATTCAGCATTCACTGGCTAAGGCCTACCTTAAAGTTCACAGAGGGAAAACAGAATGCAAGTATTAACTGAACAACACCTCTCACAGCATGCGTCTGGCTTCTGAGGTATTACACCTGGGATTAACTTTTGACATTCTCCATTCCACCAGTATGACTTTGCTCTCTTACTAGCTCCATGCAGAGTATTTATACTCATTTTTCAACCTGTCTCTTGTTTCCCAATCTGTTTGGGGTGTTGATGGGGTGACAGGCAGTGTGAGCACTGCATTCACAGTGTACAGATAGCTCCGATACGTCATTTGCAGCTGCATTCATGTCAGGGATAAGAATTTATTTCTTTTTATGTTGGGGGGGAACCAAGCTACTTTTAGAAGAAGCTAATAAAAAGAGTTGTAAAGAAGTTGCTAATCGCTATTTTCTTCACATATTTAGTGAATTAATGTGGATATGACTTTCTAAGGGGAAATGGAACATGAAGAACCAGACAAGACTAAATGTACTTATGTTGCCCAAGGCCTAGGATTACTGCACCAACATCCCTATGGGCCTTAATTAGTGTCCTAGATGGGCTGGGAATTTTGGAACCGGTGTGGTGAAAACAGTAACTAATTACTGTCCATAAAAACTCAGCCCTGGGAGAAAATCAGGCATTGATTTTCCTGGCCTTAGCCTTGGTGATGTAAATCAGCTGTCACCACCAGAGGAGTAGGACAGAAACAGTCCCTGGAATACCTGATAGGATGGGAAAAAAAGAGTAACTTGAGTTTTGATGCAAGAATTTTGCAGCTGCAATATAGTAGGAAACAGAGAAGCAACAGTGAAGATAGTCATTCTGAGAGTCATTTCATTTAGAAACCTGCCAGGTGAGATATAAACAGTACTAAGCAAAAAATACTAATAACATACAGAAAAGTCTAAGGCAATGAATAAAAATTAAGCTGAGGGAGCTGTGGAGCTTATAAACCTGAGCACCTGCCAGGTTTTGTTTTACATGGAGTAGAGGGTTCAGGGCAGCTTGAATAAATAATTCAGAAAACTGAACAACAAAAATGCAACTCCTCCATTATAAGAGTAGGAAACCCAAAAAAGGCCAGGCTGTGTGCCTTCTGTGCACCACTGCCCTGCATCCTTGCTGCAGTCACTGGGCCATCCAAACTGATGGGCTGGAATACAGGCAGCAGACAGGCATGACAGAGATGAAAGAGGGTGTAGATCTTTCTTCACACAACTCTCAGCATAAACCTTCTTTATTCTCAGCCATCATCAAAACTGGGTGTGTTCTTGAGAAACATTTTCTGAAGATACAGTGGAAACAGACTACAGCTTAAGAGAGGGGCAAAGAGTAGAAATTTTCACTAAGAGTATCTCAAAAATCCTGGTAGGAATCTTCAAGTTGGCTTGAATGTGCTCAGGGTCAGACCCTTGAGGAATGAAATCTTTGTCAGCATTTGTTAGCTGCTCACAATTTTAGATCTTCCCTGGCCTTCTCATTTCCTCCGTTGCTTTGTAAGACTGCTTTTCATCCCACTCCTACTGTTCTTTGCAGATGCCAGTTCCTGTTTCTAATGTCAGCAGTTCTCAATCTTCTCAGATAACCCTGTTGTTGTTTGTGTCTCTCTACGTGAGGGAAACAAGCCATGCTTTCTGTTCCCTCCTAAAAAGTCACTGCTGCTCAAGCTCCAGCAAACCTAAGCCAGCCCCAGTTCTACTCAACTTCTGCCCAAATCCAGCATGTCAGTCTTCAAAAACTGGCAGTGCCTCTGGCCTCAGTGTGGGGAAATATCCAAGGTCAGTGTTAGAAGCATGGGTTCTTTATTCTCCATCAAACTGGCCTTTATTTTTTCTTTCTAGCCTTACAATTATTCTTGTATTTTCTGATGAATATTGTCTCTGGGAGCCACTAAAAAGTAATGGAGGGATTTGCAATAAAATATGTGCAGCTCTGCCAAAGTGGTTTTAAACTAATTTGTATCAACTCTGAAATAATAGTGATGTAAGTCATTGAAAAGTGCAAGATAAGTACTTTATACTACTAAATATTAGCAATAATCAGTAGTGTTAGGCCTCTTAGTTATCTTTGCAGATATTGCTAATTATTCCATATCATACAAGGGAAAGATTCTTCCTCTAAACAGATTCACTACTTTATGTGCTGTAAAATTATGTTGTATTTGACTCTAAGAACTAACCAATAACCTTTGTACCCTGTCTCTTATTCCTCCATCTTTGCATGATGAAAGTTCTCCTTCCAAGTTTCATTTGCCTCAAGTATATTTATTTTAAATGCCTGAAATGGAAACAAATTTCTTTGCAGCATTCTTCTATACATTAAAAAAATGTAGTTAAGTACTTACTAGAAGCAAAGGTTCCCACCATTAATAATAACAATAACAGTAACAATAACAATAATCTAATTCATTCCCTAGGGTGGAATCAAGAGTGAGATTGTGCCAATGACTCAGAGAACAGAAAATATTAGTTTCACATTGAAGAAAAATATTGAAGAAGACCAAAATCTTAGGTTTTATGCTACTCTTCTGATAGCATCTCAGTGTATTTTAAGAAATGGTTAAGGATATTTTTAATCATAATCTTCAATTTTTGTAAGTGGAGTAAAGAAATTTCTCCTCTTGTTTATTTTTTATTTCTTCTAGCCTAGCCTAAAACATCTTCACATTGTACCTTTCACGGGTGATCTGTAACTTTTTAATGAGAGTGAGATGCCTGAAGTGCTTACATGCAGAGCAGCAGGACCTGATGCCCTTCATTTCACAATATCTTAGAAATAGGCTTAAATGGCAATGGTGCAGATGCCTCCACCCAAGCCAGGGCTCAGAAGGGATAGGTACAAGTGAGTACAAAACTTGTTTGCTTTCCTTTTCCCTTGCTTTACTGTGGGATACCCACAAACATTTAATTAAAGCTATTGAATGCATGCTTAACTTGGAGATATCTATGGTTCCTTGAAACCATTACACAGGAGCACCAAAGAAAATACAAGGGAGTCACTGAAGGAAAATACAAATTAATTAGAAAAGCATAGCAACCAGAGAATACATTTCCCATAATACAACAGTCAAAGGTCATGAGATCACAGATGCTCAGTTGCTCATGCATATCATCTATTCTCTCCACTTGCATGCTTGCTCCAGAGAGGGCAAAGATTTAATGAGGATGGGGCTAGCTTTAGCAGTTCTCACCCTTCCTCACACCCTACATCTCAAAGAGCACTGAAAGCCTCTTTGAAGTCGGAATAGACACACATTGAACTGTCTCAGTGCACACATACAATCTAGAGTTTTCTCATCAGGTACAAAAATACAAGGTGACTGTTCTCTTCCGGCTGCTCTGGATGTGAACAAAGCTCTTGAATCAAAGACTTATTGAATTGAGGAGTGGAAAGAAGTTTCTCCATCGCATCTGTCTTTTCAACCTGCAGTAGCAGCCCTTCTTAGTCTCACGGTTTCTATTAGTCCGTTCATTTTTCCCAGCTCCTCAAGAAGAAATCCTGTTCAGACAAAACAGCACTCTATTTACAGGAAGCTTGGCAGGGTCAAAAAGTGACTGTAAAACCGATCTCTTGTTAAAACACTTACAGTATCTGCTCTGATGTAGATACAGTTAGGACTCAGCAATCTCTGATTTGCTATCAAGGCCTTGAAGGTGATTTCAGAGTCCGATTTGTTAAACTTGGTGACATTGTAAGTGTTATCATTTAGCAGAGCTAACTCATTTGCTCCAAGTCCCACTTAATCTATGAAGCCCACTACCCACAGCTTCTGACCTACTTAGTCACTTCCTGTCTTTGATTTTAGCCTTAAAGCCTCTTTTCTGTGTTGGCGTGTGACTGCCATTTAATCTTAATCAAACTTCCTTAGGCTTCCATTACTGTCAAGTGCAGCTTCTGTCACCGTAATACCCACCCTTCTGAGTGCAAGAAAACTGATTTACAGCCAACAGTATGCCACTTCTCTTATGCTCTGTGTTCATCTTTGCTTTGTTTTTCTTCCTGTATGAGTCAATTCTTCCCCCTCTCTGACACATCATGCTACACTGTTTCCCTTGATCAGTCAGTGGCTGAAATGCTGCCCTGCACACCTTTACTGCAGAGATCTGGTGAGTATTACAGTGTGTGCCCAGCTACTGTGTGCAGATTCAGAAAAAGCTAAGCACAAAGAAATTGAGCTGCCACAGGCTGCTTCAGAAAGTCAGCTCATTTAATATGCTTTTGCTTCTGATCAGAAATAATGACCTACTCAGGTCTCTTATGCCTTGCTCAAGAGCTGCTTATGCAAAACACAGCTGTTTAGTCTATGCCTCCCCACCTAACATTCTCCCTGCTACTTCAGGGCACTTGTTAACTGTACAGATGCTGAAATGTGGGTACCAGCTTAAGGAATTCCCCTGTTCTCACTGGTTCATTGTGCTGCAGTAAAGTGCCTTTGAAATAGACTTCTCCAGCCAGTTTCTTTCCATGACCAGAATCCAATCCAAAGATTTTAATCCAGCACCATGGTGGCTTTTGCCTGCACAGGGGCACTTCTGTTGTTTTTTGAGATTCTTTTACCAGGACAGAGAATTTCAAACATGTGGCCTGATGCTCTTTGTGCCCCACTGCTCTTAGAATGTCAGGTACAAAACATTTAGTGGCAATGGCATCTGCATGTAGCACTTAGGAGAGATTTGTTCAATTCCCTCTTGCACATATGTTCTTTCCTGACTTTTCTCAATATACCCAGTTCTGCTTTGCTGTCTTCCTCCCACTTCTGTGCTCATCAGCACTCATACACTTTTGGGTCTTGTTGTTATTGACGTATGGAGGTTATGTGACCCATCACTGAGTGCAGCCTTGTCCTCTTAGGAAGCAGAAAATACCATACATTTTGGAAGGACAAATTAGCTACAGGCCATTCTTACTAAGCCTCTCCTTCAACTTATCTCAAATTGTATTTTTGAACTGCAGTCACTATGCACTGTTAAGTTGAAAACAACCACTTGAGCCCTTTCCAGCGAGGCTTTGATATTAGGCATGGAGGAGAGATAAGCAGCACATTGAAGCTGCAGTATCGCTGTAACTGAGGGCAAGGAGTGAATGGAAACGTACCCTCCTTCTGGCACTGCCTGGCTCTGGATGAGGGGAGAGGAGCAAACCGAGCAGCTTGGGTTCACACACACAGCAGGAGCCAGCAGCCTCACAGCTGATGACAGATTAGACTCAGGTCCTGGTTAGTGGGAAGACTGTGATTAGACTTCAGCAACATCTGTCTCTGGTACTAAAGGAATCACTGCTGCGGGCTGCGATTTTCTCAGTGAACTGTAATTATACCAGGAACCTCATCCCTGCTGTTTTTCTCAACTACTTAAGTGCAAAAAAAATGTGAGTAAGAGTGCAGGGAAGCTAAAACTGTGAAAGGAGCAGGAAAGAGACACCTCTTTATTTTTGTTCAGCTTATTCCAATTATTTTCTCTCCATTTCTTAGATTTGTATGAATCACAGACTGTTTTGTCCCAAAAGTCAGTGCCAAGGTTTAACTATCCAAAGTTGGCCTGCCATCCACCTGAAGTTGATAACACACATCCTCTCTGTCCACTTACGTCCCATGGCATCTTAGACAAGTGTGATGGCATTTGCAGAAGGTGTCACAGCGACCTTTCCTTGGCAGTGCCACCTCTTTCCTCCCATGGGGACAGCAGTATGGGGTGCTGGACTGACCACAACTGTTCTCAGGACATTCCCAGGAAGGTATGGCCTGAGCAGAAGTTTGAGATATGGGAGACTGCTCAGGGTGAGTTTAAACCTTGTTCCCAAAGGCCCTGTCTAGACTAGGATTTAAGAGTTTGAACTTAAAAAGTGTGACGTGGTATATAGTAACTCTCTGTTTTAAAAGATACAGAAAAGGCAGTAAAAGTTTGAGCTCCCAGTAACACCTGGTGAGTTTTGCCAAAATAACAATGTCAAAAAAGTGCAGGATTTCCTTGCAAGATTTCTCTGCCAGAGAAAACTTTCTGTTTGTGCAGTTGTAACTCCATAGAAGCCCATTTACCATTAGTGCTTTCTTTGCTTAGAATATAAGAAACAGATTTTTTTTTTCATGTATATGTAGGAGAGGAGGAGCAATATCTAAGAGAGAATTTGCCAAAAGAGCTTTACCATCCAATACTTAAGATGTAGACAAGGTCGAAATTATTAAAACTCATCTATGTACTTCTTTTTTAGCTTTTCTCAGAGCACTAATGTGACTTTTAGTATACTTTGAAGGCAAGAGTGTCTTTTTTATGTTAAGCAAGTTTATATCAACACCATATTCATGTAGAAGAAAGCAGAATTGTTCCTTACCAGCATGTCTGCCCTCCGTCCTGCAGCACATCTGGCAGCACAGCCAGGGATGAGAGTGTGGCAGCAGGAACTTGACCCTTGGGTCTGAAAGCACTGGGAAGTCCGCACGTTGGCAAGCAGATCCCTGCCTCCAGAGCCAAGTCTCTGCAGATACTGGTGGGAAAGACACACATCTGGTGTAGTTTGGAATTGGCACAAATGGCTGTGGACAAGGAGGAGAGAGGAAAGGTTAGAAGGAAAGTGGAAAAAGTGCCTCTTGCACATTTCACTTTCTTTTCCATCTGCTTGTGTGCTGCTGCTGTGAGCTATTAAACAGCTGCAGTGCTCTGTCCCAGAAGGGACTGTGTTTCAGTAGAGATGGAGAATGATCCCTACAGCTTAGTGCTTTGGGAGCCCCCTTGAATAGAAGGGACCATTGGAGTAATGTTTCTCTGATTGACTGTTCTACTAAATACACCTGGGAATTCAGCACTTGGGGCAGTAGCCAGAGATGCTGTTCTGACTCCTCAGACCTGAAACTCCTGGCGTAGTGGGTGGGTACTGCTGGGTGCTTCTGACTCATTCTTGTCAAAGTGGGTGAGTCCCTCTTGTTTCTTGCCTTCCAAGCAGAACCTCCCAACTCTCCTGAACTGGTTCCAAAATTCAAGGAGAACAGATTACTCAAGCAAAAGGTGTTTGCAGACTTTGAGACTTTGTAGCTTGGGGAGATAAAGGTAGAGAGAGAGGACCAGGCGAAGGAGGAGTGGGTGTACAATGACTGCCAAGGCCTGAGCAGAAGAGCAGTTTTTTTGCATCCATTCAGACGCTCAGCAATTTCCTGCATTGTTCCTGCAATCAGCATGCTCCACCTGCTTTTACTTAACCATTTCCTGTTTATGGCTTCCAAAAACTTTCTGGTGAAATCACTAATCTGCCACAAGATCAGTCTTTATGGTCCCTTTTGGGCAGGCTTCACTCACTTTTTTTCTCTGTCTTCAGTACACAGATCTTTCAGACTGAGGCACTGTGTGCTGCATGTGCATGTCTGCATGCATGTGTGTGTGCGTGCAGTCAGTAGTTATGTCAGGAAACCATGTGCTTGCTCATTAGTTCTTTCTCCTAGCATATGCCCTTTTTTGCCTTCTAATGCTTCTTGCTGGCTTTTGCAAATTTGAGCAAAGAAACAAACAGTAGCAATGAGGGCTGGTGCCTCTTTCTGTAGAACAGAGGGCTCCAGATATTTAGAGGAAGGACTCTTCCCATTACTTTCAAGCATCTGAGTGCTCTCCCACCAATGAGGAATTTGTTCTCTCCATAGTTTGCCCAACATTCAAATTGTTTTCTAGATTTGAAAACAGTGAGGTAATTTCTTCTGGTGTGCTGTTCAGTTTCTCAGATGTGAAAGGCAAGGTGTGAGGAGCAGGAAGGGTGAACCAAAGAAAAATAGATCTTTTTCTTACAGTGTAGATGGCTCCCACAAGTCCACATCACACACTTAGTCATGTCTTGTAGAAATCACTAGAAAAGCCTGCGCTCTTCAAGTCTACTCTCCTTAGCCATACTACAGCCAACCACTAAAATACTATTTATTTGTTACTGCTTTTTCTGTTTGTTTTCTCATTTTGTTTCTCTTCTGAAGTAGTGAAAATAGATTCTTAAGTTTCCTCTCTGATTCTCATGCTCTTGCACAGTGCTGCAATGTTTGGGTTGCGGTGAGCACTGCAGGGGAATGTTCTCTTCTTAAAATAAATCATGGAAACATTTCTGTTGGAATCAGGGCTTGTAGAAGTTTACTTTTTTTTTAAAAATATGAATGTCAGGCTAACTTTGGCCTGGCACGATATCCCATTAGAGGGAACAGGCTTCTGATGCAAATCAGAGTGTATTTACTGACATGTGTGTGTATATATATATATATATATATACATACTCACACATACATATATATGCACACACACCAGTATACGTGCGAGTTATACTGGTATGACTGAGCACTAAAGTCATCCTATAAGTCAGGATGCTTACTCTGCTGACTTAGGCATAGAAGGAATAGATCTGTAGTATGCACCGGCACTGCTGCTGAGCTGTTTCACACTTTGGAAATGAAGTTGGTAGGCTCACACTCTCACACGTTTCTGAATATTTTAACAAGAACCCTAAATTCCCACTCCCTGTTTTAACTGTAACATAAACATGCAGCAGTATCACTTCTGTATGGGTTAGGAGGTATGGTCTGGGCATTGCTGATGTCCAGGCAGCTGTCTGTTGTAGGCATAGCACAACCCCACTTAGATCAGAGTTTGTTGAAGTATCCTTCAATCTGTTTGTGAGCAGCTTTTGAATTTTCATTAGGAAAAAGAAGCAATTGTATTCTGCACAGAAGTGTTTTTCAGATTGGCCCAATTATATAAAATGGTTACTTTGGTTCCCATCCAACACAATTCATTCAATATTTTGTGTCAGGGTGCTCGTCATCGGTGGCCCAGGGTGAGTCACACCTACCCAAGCAATAATCTGAGAGAGCCCTCCAGTCTTTCTTATTTTCATTTTACAGGGTACAGCCCTGGTAAATTCATGACCATATTGGACCACACAGCACTTTATAGAGCAGTTCCCTTTCTTCTAACCAGACTTCAGCCCAAGAGGCAGCTACTTCCAAAAGAGATTCTCTGGTTCAGTGTCCATCTTTGTTTTTCAAATGTTTCTTTCACCGCACTGCTTTCTGGTTACACTGTAAATTTGGGTACACTCAAGGTATTTTTGCCTTCCTCCTCCACCCAAAAGTGAAGGAAAGCTGAACTGTATGAAAACGAAGTGAGAACTGAGACCTTCAAGAAAAATGGCAGGAGGTATAGAGGACCTTGCAAGACTCTTTCCAGGAAACGGGCAGAAGGTTCATCACATGAGTCACTGAAACCTTAGATGACTAAATTCTTGAAGAATAAACTGTCAGGAATATTATACTGGTCAGGGCAGTTGCAGAGGGAGACGAAACCTTAAATAGCTGTTGTTTGGTTTTTTGTTCATGACTCATTCCTGAGGAAATTGCTGGGTCTCCGGCCAGGAATGGGGGCAGCGTGCAGGCAGTGCCAGCCCTCCTCAGTGGAGGCAGCAGGCAAAGGCATGCTGGGGTGCACATCCCGCTGCTCCTGGCACCATCTCTCCTGCCCAAGGAGCTGAGAGGGGATCAGGAGCACTCCATGTCTGTCCTGCCCAAGTGAATAGAGTAAAACAGGATCACTAGTGCTCATATGCCAACCAAAATAATTTGCATCGTGTTTTTGTGTACCAGCAGGTATGAGACCAAGAGGAAATGAAGGTGTTAAAACTCTAATTCCAGCTTCTTTTAAAAAGTTTTCTTGCTCCACCTGCTCCAACCAGTTAACCAAGTTCAGTCAATAAAACTGGCCCAAAGCTCTGAATTTGGATTTCAGAGATGGACTTAAGATTTTAAGCCAGTAACAACAGAAGCAGTCAGTGGCCCTCCACAGCTACCTCCAGAGGAGCTGAATCAGCATTAATAGCGCTGGGAAATGTTTCCAGTAGTATCTTGAGTGCGGAGAAACCCCGAAGTTCCAGCATGCTGCTGCCAGTTCCCATTTTGATTAGTTTGACCCAAGCATTTAACATTTCAACATTAGCTCTGTGTCTCATAATGCCATTTATGTAATGATTGCTCATTTGGTTCCCATTAAAATCATGGTATTTCTTCTGCAAACCACTGCTTGTAAAAATCAAGCCACCCAGTTTCTCTTTAGATTGTAATAAATAGTAGGATACGCACTATAGTTCTCAGAGAATGGGGGGGCATTTTTTCCCCTCTTTGACGGAGAACGTTCAGTCATAGGAAGTAGGAATGTAAAAGATCTGTTAAGGTTTGATGAATCCATCTCCTGCAAAAACACAGCGGAGTTACTCCCCAGCAGTTATTCCTCAGGTACTATATTGATAAAAGAGTCTACAGCTCTCTATTGTCAGAGCATCACGAATCCTCTGAAAATTGGAGAAATGGAAGGTTTAGTACTCTTGTGTCATCCCAGTACCACTATACTTTGAGACAGTGCAGTATGGTTCCTTGTATTGTATATAACAACACTTTGAAGAATTCCGTTTCAAATGTCTCAAACAATGGGGGTTTCACCGCTTCCTGTGGGAGCCTGCTCTGCAGCCTAACTCATTTCACCATCTGGAACGTTTTCCTGAGTGTCTGCTCACTTTAAACTTTATTTTAATTGTGTACCCACTATTTCTTCTTAAAGGTAACTTGCTAAAAGTTTCAGTTGTGTGAAATTCACATTATGTTGTGCTTCTTTATTTTTTATGGGGATTGAGAAAACCCTGAAAGATTGATGGCTTGTTCTCTTTGCTTTTTCTTCCTCAGAAATAAGTAATTAATAATGTATTACTTATTTTTTAGCCATTCATCTCAGTGATTTACATTGAAGGTCAACATTGTTGTACTCTTTACAGATGGGAAAATTTGAAGCACAGGGCAGGAAACAACTTGCCCAAGATCATTCAGTGAGCCCGTGGCAAGACTTGGATTTTTAAGCAGGTCTCCACAGTACTGTCCCACTTTTTTCCTGCTCTTTTTTTTTTTTTTTTTGGCCCAGTCTAGTTCCCTTTGGCTTTGTTGGAGTACCTAGGAAGGACAAACTTTCCATGAACTTTATTCAGAATTGTAATATTGTAACTGAAAGGTCAGCTTGTTGAATATTTAACAGTTACTATCTTTCCAGTGTGTTGGTCAAGCATCCTAATTAAGTAGTGATAAATAAAACCAACAAAGCATTTTAACAGACTAATTCAGTCCCTAGGGCCTCCGAGCTGAATTTCCTTCAGCTAGCCTGTGTTTTCGCAGTTGCGGATTGTGCAGACTGAACACAGTGTATATATCAAGCACACTCTTATCAGCACACTGCAGGGAGATTTCCTTCCTCCTCAGTGCCACCATGCTTACTTCACCTGTTGTATTTCCCTTAGCTGTGGTTTTCAGTAAGTGTGTTTCTCAGAAACTGGATAGTTGCTGAACTATAAATCTTCCAGTTTGGAATAATAACACCAATGTGTACAGCATGATACCCTGGGTAGGGAGCGATACTCAGCCGAGCCCTGAGCAGGCTTACCTGGGTGTCAGAAGCAGTGTGGCCAGAGCAGCACAGAGCTCTCTGTGTGCTGCTAAAAGATAGAGAGTTTCCCCAACTTGCCTTGAAGCTTCTACCCGTCCAACCTGTTGTTTCAGTGCATATCTTTAGTGCGACTGGACTGGATACACCTGAACACATGGTAAGACGAGTGTTGTTCCTCACCTTCACAAGGGACCGTGAGGGCAGCCAAATCTGTGTGCTTGGAGTCTGCTCTGCAGGGGCCTCGTAACTGCCCCACGCTGACTGGAGACTGAACTGACAGCACCCATCACATCTGGCATGCATCGCTCTGTGTGGATAGAGAATTAAGAAATCAGGGCTCTGGGTAGGCCAGAGTTACAGCTGGGGGATAGCACACAGATCTTCCTGGCTGCTGACCATTTTCAAAGTATGCCAGCAAGTGAAGTCTGCAACATATGAGTTATTCCCCTACTGCTCCTTCAGGCCTCCTTTATTCCAGATATCATTGCACCAGCATCTGAGGATTTACCAAAAGCTACAGGACTGCTGTAGTTCACTGAGCACATCTTTGCTTTCAAATTGAGTTTGAGAAACTACGAGCAGTGTCAAGACTATGTCTCCTGGCTATGTGAGTAGAGGAAGCTAAGAAGTAACAATGATTACATAAAGCAGGGAAATTCCCCTCAAACTTCTCCCAGTCTACCTCAAACTGAAGCTGATTTGCATGCATACAGTACAAATAATTTTGCAATGGCTTCTAGCCCCATGAAAGGGTTACATGTCCTTGCTTATAATCATATAATCAGTCCAGTTCTCCAAGTTGAATCACTTGGAGAAGATGCAAAAGATCGAATCAGAGCCTATGTAGAAATCTAAGCAGTTTTATGTAGCGTGTCGGCCTGCTCCAGGTGCAGATACAACTGGGTATTGCTATTGCACATAAATCAATGGGAACTGTTCAATACCTATTAGTAACTAGCAGTTATTCTAGAAAAACAGTGTGGAAAAAAAAATGTATGTTATGTTTTATAATTTGTGATTATGGATGGGTGGTGTCATACATAGCTTCCTATACAAACCCTGTTTGGTAGAAAATGGACCTTACTGAAAACTAGAAAAAAGCTATGGTATTCTTATAGTTAAAAACTGTGGTCAGCCACTTTACAAAACCTGAGACTCATTTGACCTGGAATTCCTGAGTGTGGCTGTTCAAAAAGCAGTGATATTAAACAGTCTTTCAAGATTCGTGTGATTTGTTTTAAACATCATGGTTTAACAGAAGCAAACTAGTAAGCAAAAAGAGACAGCATATTGAAAATGCACATTTACTGGGTTATCTCAGGCTCAAAAATGTAGTTGGCTAATATGACACTGCAAAAGTATTTTTTATCTTCTTTTATGCACTAAGAATGACAATGTTCATAAGCTTAGTACATCATGACTACAGAGTGCCTAGATTGGTCTTGAAGACAGATGGTATTTCCTGTTCCCTTGCTTAGAGAGTTGGGCTTGGGGATTTGTTTGTTTGTTTGTTTGTTTGAACAGGATAAGAATATAGATTTCTCAGAGGCTCACTACAAGCTGTTTCTTTGGAAAGAATTTGCTCACTTATTGTTTCCTATCTTTTTATTGAAATAAGTTCTCAGATACATTTCCTGTCAGCCCTGTCCCAGAGCTAGATGGAGTATGGCAACTTCACCTATTCTCTCCCAGTAAATTCACAAAAGGACTTTCTGTACATTTTTTGGGTTGCCAGGGCAGCTCTACATTAACATTAAGTACAGCTGAGTAGGACTATAACTTTAAACAATGCTGTAGATGCCTTGCAGTAAATACCATAGCTGTTTTAAACAGTCTTAGAGGTGCTTTTGTCAGTGTGTCATATTTCTCTTGAGGAATATGGGAACTTACCATTATCATCATTGTCAGTATAGTTATACCAGGACAGCTGTATGAGCAACTCTGTTCTAGTGTAGTTGCTTTTCATAGAGTTAACAAACAGGGCTAGAGGAGGAGGAGGAAAACTGAGACATGGCTTACTTAAACAACCTGTGTAATAAGCCTTGTGTTTCTTTTACAATCTCACCTCTTATATTAATCATTACTTGTAACTGTGACATATCCTGCCTTTCACTTTCCTCCTTTCAGCTTTATTGACTTTCTTCAAAGCTTTGGTACAGCACAGTAGGAATCAGCCCAGGTATTGAGCTGGCTGTTCTGCAGAGTCCTTTAGGCACCTGAGGGCTCTCTGTGCTATGATGTGTCTCAGTGGGTCAGCTGGAGAGACTGGAAAAGAAATACATATTTGAATAGGCCTGGGATGCCTTGAAACACAGTTAATAGCAGCAAACCTGAGGACGTGATGTGATCTGACTGATGAAAGGTATCTTGGATATTTTGGTCCTGGTAGCTGTGTGTGTTTCTTCAGCTTGTGTTCATCAGTTTGCAGGTTGCCCAGGAAGGCTTTCATTTTGGTTTTAAACATTTCCTCTTGCAAACAACAGTCTGTTTTCTACATAAAGTGCCTAATCACAGTCATATAATATCCTTTATTTACGTAGAGAGCTTCATCCCAAAGCACTTTACAGCCTGGCATTGACATGACACTAAGATTGGAAGAGGAGCATCTTGTACTGGTTGGGAGGCAGGCTCTGCTCTCAGCCAACATATTAGTGAAGCATATAGAATGGAGCCATAATATTTTCTCTGAATCCAAGGCAATTTGCTATTATTTAAAAAAAATATTGCTATAAGCTGTGTATTGTTTAACTCTAGAAGGTGTATTTGAACTGCAGAACATGAGCTGTGGTAGAGAATGTCAGTCTTCTTGCACATCCCATTCTCTGTTCATAGGTACTGTCTACCAAAATTCATTTTTATTGGAAAATTAGGGTGGTGCAAAGTACCCTAGCAAATATAATATCCTCAGCAAGTATATGCTGGACTTTGGAGAGCTCTGGCAAAGAATGGTAGAGGGGCCTGGACTAGTCTAAAGTTTGGCTCTAGAGTACATCAGAAAATTTGCCAGCCAGAATTCGGAGAGTCTGGATACTAGTAAGTAGAAGGACAACCAGACAGGCAGAAAAAAGAGAATCATTACATGCACATCAATCCATTTTCAGCAAATCTGTGTTTGTGTTTTAAATGGGTTTCCAAGTGGTTGTTTGCTGGAGGAGATGGAAAATTTGCAGTCTCATTCAGAAATATTGGGATTGAGGTGTCTGTGTTTATTGTGTGTTTCAGACCGAAGGGATGGAACAAATTTAATTTGGGAAGGAACCAATCCTGCCCTGCAGCCCATACAAGTGAGGAACACTGCCTTGAAAGATACTTTATTTGATGCTGCTTTACCCAGCACTAGTGGTGAGACTTCAAGCAATATATCAAATCTGTAGAAAAGACAAATGAAACCTCCCCAAAGACCTGACATTGGATTTCAAAAATCTGGTGAAGCAGAGAGTGAACATTCTTCTTCTTTTTGCCATGCTTGACTCTGAACTTATGAAAAATCTGTCTTTTGTTTAGGTTAATTAAAGTGACTTAATAAAAGCCTCTGGACAACATACATGCTACTGAAGAAGCACAGGCCACGTGTACCTTTCTAATTCACCTCACCACATCATCGATTTGGAGGAATCAACAACTAAGCACAGGAGTGTCCACAGCCCATAACATAGTGGAATGTTCACTTCTTTTTTTTAAGAGAATGATAAACCCACTCATTGACTTGATTAAGAAGCAATAGTACAGTAAGTACTTATTCCTGTAACTCACTTGGAAATCATCAGAGATGATGTAAGAGTTGCAAATAGATGGGCTCTGACTGTTCAGAATGTTAGGAGAACAGGAAGCAATCCAAATGGCAGGAAGATCGATGTATATTACAGCTGCTCAGCTTTCTCTGTCTTCAAAGCACTTTTGAAGTATTCCCAACATGACTGCAAACCACAGAACTATTTACTCACCTTCCAGACTTAGAGAATGTATGACTTGCTCAAGGCTGCTAAAAGCATCACTGGCTGTGCTGTGATCAGGATCTGGTTGTTCCCAGCTTTCAAGCCTACAGGAAAGCCATGGGTTCAGTCAGTGCCAGTTGCTGATGCACGGTCACCTTTGGCCTGAGAGGCTGGTTCTGTCCTCTGCCGTCACAGGGAAAGCCTCCCTGAGCACCCACTTGGAAAGCAGAGTAACCTGTACAGAAATATGAGAGGCAGGGAAATCAGCTGAAGTGTGGCCACCTCAGGCAGAGAGGCAGACAGGTTGTCATCTGCTGTTTACTAGGCAGCCTATGGGTGAGGAGAGAGTTCGTGGGAGCACAGGACCCCTATGAAAAAGTACTGCACACCCTTAACCAAGGCAGTGCAAGAGATGTGGAAGCTGATGTCACATCACTGCCAGCCACCAGACAGGATGGCATGGAGAGGGTATCTCTGCAGCTATCTGCTTACACGCCTGCTCACACACCTTTGGGTTCTCCTTTAACAAGGAAGTTTCCACCACAACAAGGAAGCTACTGCATTTCTAAAAGCTAATATATTTCACCCTGGGGAAGAGCAATTTTCTAGCTTCAGTGTTACCAGTTTTGTGCTTTGAAGAGACCTTTGTAACATGTAATTTTGATTTTGTTTTAGCTAAGATTTAGATTTTCTTCTTGATGGTGCTGCACTACTGGCCACTCAAACCCTGCTGAACTTGCTTATAGCCATTTTATCTAGTTATCTTGTAAATATTTGGTAGAGCACTCAGACAGAGAAGTGTTTTTTGCTCTTACAGTCACATGTCTGCTTCCAGGACCTTTCAGAGGTACAAAAGACTGAAAGCAGGGAAAATTCCACTGAGATGCATTCAAGTCTCCAGGGAGCAACTGCACTCTGTTTAGACTAAAATTTCTCATTGCTGCCTCTCCCTATTTTAAAAAAATGTGGAAGGATGGAGAGGGGAAGCTGGAGGGTTTCATTATTCTAAACACTGGAATGCAAACACTGTTTTCACTCATTTCTCTCATATTGCAGAACCATCTGCAATTGGAGAGGGAGATAAACTTTTCAATGCTCTCTGCACTACCAGGGAAATTTCCATCGAGTTCTAAAGTGTTTTACAAACTAATGAATTAAAGCTTAATCCACTTCTTCTCATCCCAATGAAGCAAGCTCCATTTAAAGACAGGGCTAATGAGACTAAACAGTTGTGCTTTGCTGAAGTCACATGGGCAGCATGGTAAGATGCTGTAAGAGGACTTGGGTCTTTGAGTCGCAGCTTTCTATCTTATGCCACAGACAACACAGATTCCCTCCCTTTCCAAGGTTTGCTGTATTTTCCTTCCTAGGATATAGTGAAAACATGCTGCCATCACACCTTAAGACAATCTTGGATTTTACCCCTTGCTCACAACTGCTGTCCCATGGAATTAAGATGTTGAAAAGATCAAAGAGGAATGTGAGGTGGGGTTAAAAATTAAGTCACTGCTTTGTCTGCCTTGGGCATGTTCTACCTCCACTGCTGCCAGTGGAGTTGGTGTTCTATTGGGAGCAACCTCAAACATTTTTGTATGTACTTCCATATAATATTCAGGCAGGACTGTGGTAAAAATGCTATAATCAAAAAGAGAGCTTGGCTGACAAGAAGATTGGACAGATGAGCCAATAAGTCACTGCTGTATTGAATATATGTCATTTCATTACCCTTCTATTTGTGACCTGCATTTCTTACTGCTTTTTATTATCAGAATCCTGTAACTATTGCTACAGCCATCTCTTTCACCTCTTCAGAACAGAGGGATAATCCATCAGCCAGTTCCTCTCCAGTGGTATGAGTGAGGTTTTTACCAAGGGGATTAATGGTCAGTTCAAGAGAGTTGTTCCCAACAGGGCCAAGCAAAAAGCAATGTGCACATGAGTAATGAAGTGGATGAGAAGAAAACATTTAAAGTTTTTTAATTATTTTTCCCTTAGCTTCCCTTGTACACACTGATAGATAACAAGACAAGCAAAGCTGGATGTATATTGACAGTGATGGTGTAAGCAGGACTGAGAGCTTCTCCCACTGTGCAAACAAACCTGAAGTCAGTCAGTTCCGAAAACCAGATCAGTGTGTACCAGCTATTGCAGTCCCTGTAGATGAGAGATATTAGGAGGAAAATCAGTCGTATGACCTTACAGCATACCCCAGCTCTAGAACCTTTGGACTCTTAACACTGTTAGCTTTCATGACAAGGCCCCAGCACTGGTCTTTGGGTAAGCTGCTTCTGCAGCACCCTTCCCTGCAGAGGACCCAGACTCACTGCAAATGCTGTGCACAGTGCTCATTTCATTCCCTGCTGAAAGGCAGCCAGGCCTGAGGTGGAACATGGCAAGCACTTTGCCGCACCTGGCAACTCCACACAGCTGCTGAAAACAAGTGAGGAAGAAAGAAGTGTACAAATGCAGGGGAATTGTCACATAGGCAGGTTGTAATTAGCGGAGCTGGAATTTGGCCAGGACACTGGGGTTAAAACACTGGCTTGCAGGTAACACATGGGGATCTTTCATAATTCAAATGCTCAGGATCTCCTATTTCCATTTTACCTGGAAGATGTCAGAGGACCATTCCCTATTTAATGGTCATGGGCAGCTCTCAAACATCTGACACAAAGGAAGAAGTGTCTAAATGGTGCTGCACCTGCAGAGCTTCTCTGCCAGCAACTGCCCACCATGAACAGCAGCTGAAAGGACCACATCCTGACAGGACTACCGCTGCATCACTGTAAAACACGCCTCCGTGCCTTGGGGTTCACGTCACCCCTAACCCTCATTAGTCAGTTTTCAGGCCCCAAATCCCTTCCAAACAGAAAGATGATAAAATTAGGGCAGCACCTCACACATAAAACGCAAGAGAGAGAATATTACCATGAGGTGCTGCTTCAGCCTTATTTCTGCCATTTGAAATAACACCAGATAACTACTGGACAACAGAGAATTTAAATTAAGCACTTCATTCCAGTGTAGGTAAGTGTGCTTTTCCAACTGGCCTTGCTGGTAATACACAAAGCACGAAGAGCTTTTGCCGCCTCCTTCCTTACAGCAGGGAAATCACATTCAAAGCAGCAAAACATTTTTTTCCTCTTCATTATCTCACTTTCTGTATAAGCAGTTTTTCTGTTTACTACAAGGATGTTGAATGTCCACAAAAATGTCAGGGAAGTCATTCTTGAACTTCACGTGTGTAAAGCCTGCACAATGTTTCTACCATGATGTGGCCCACAGTCTGGAATATAAATAATTGAAAACCTCTAATGCCTTGTCAGTCAGACCTGCAGATGTGTACAGTCAAGGAGTTGACTTCCTCTGTGTGGTGCAGTGTGTGCAAGCAAAACCTGAGGTGTTCCTGCCATCTGAAAAACCATCACCTCTGCATGAATACGTCATAAAAAAGGGACCCCTCCTCTGCCTCCGAGGGCTTCCCATGCCAGCCTTTGGTTTTGGGGAGTGGGAGGGTCTTCTTTGCTCAGGCTGCCGTGCAAGCCCCCTCTTTGTCAAGTGGTGTTTAATAAAACCACCAACAAGACTTGACGAGAGCACCTCAGTCAGTGGGACAGCAAACCTACAGACAGCCTGCAGTGGCAAAGTGCACTGGGGAGAGTAAAGAACGGGCAGCTGCAGGCAACAGGAAATCCAGCACTAATAAATAAAACGTCTTACAGCCAGAAAGAGGAAATAAACAGCAGCAGCAGCACAAGCTGAGAGGACAGAAGAGAGGAACACAGCATAACTGTGGCATGGGAATCACTGAGTTACAGTGAGCTTATTTTTACAGAACGTTGTCCCAGTTTGTTATGTGTTCAGACTGCAAAAAAAATGGGGGAGTGGGGGGACTGCTGAAAGAGAGGGTCTCTATCAGAAGTTGTCAACAACCACTGTAATTAAGGAAGCAGCCAGAGCACACACAACCAGAGCTGCTGCCAAACTGAAATGAAAGCATTTTTTGTTTTCAGCTGTAGCCCCAAAGGATAATAAAAGATGGTTCTACCATGCCAAGTGAGGAGCTGCAGGGACACCATTTCTAGATGGCCCTACTCCCATCTTTCCAAAATTACACACTGTGGGGAAGCAGCAAGTTACTGATCCTAAGTGTGCTTTTGAGGCCCATGCCTGCACACCCCATCTGACTGCAGCCACCTGGGAAGGCCAGCCACAAAACAGGTGGGCCCCCGACCACCACAGCGATGATAGAGGTGGCACCAGCTGAGCTTTGCCCCCAGCCAGAGGGCTGTTCTGGCACTGCTTGGTTCAGATTGCCAAAGCAGCAGCACTGAATTTTCCCCCCCTTGCACTCAGCCATGGGTTGCACCACAGCCCCACAGCATTGCCACCACCAGTGGGAGCTGCTGCATTCAGAAGAGCCGCACCCCGCTTTCGTTCTGACAGCAGCTGCGTTTAGGGGGCTCACTGGTGTCTCAGCAAGGACCTTCGTTCATGGCACACCGACACCATGCTCTTCTGGCTGCTGGCAGCATAGGTGGCCTGTGCCCACGCAGTGGCAGTGCTGGGGAGCAGCCTGTGGGCTGGCAGAGCTGAGGGAGTTGGCACAGATCTTCTCAACTGTGGGACATGAGGCTTCACTGGTGGCTGTACAAACTGGTGTGCAGGTTCAGCAAAGGGAAAATGTCATTCAGAAATTGCATGCATATTTCTGAATTCATTCATTGAGTGGTGTTTGCCTTTCATCCTCCCCCCTGAGCTCTGTGTGCATTGCTGGCATTCTCTCCCAATCCTATATAATAATTCCCAGGTCTCCACAAGCCACTGCCTGCCAATGGAGCCCACAGTCACTGGACCGCCAGCCCAGTCACATGAAGAGTTACATGCAAAGCTTTAATGCTTTCTCCTGACCCCAGCCTCTGTTCCTGTGAATCCCCTGCAGTGTTTTCCTAATCAGGTGCCGGGGAAGCTTCGCTCTCAGAAGGGTGCTAAGAAGGGGGCTATTTAGCGGCAGCATTTCCAGAGTCTTTGAGCTCTCTCCTGAGCTGTAAATACAAGCAGTGGAACCAGGTGAATGTCTGACAAGGCTGCTATTTAGACCTGAAGCTGCTTTCCAACCAAAGGCACGTTGTGGTTGCCTCGCTCTATCCCAACCTCTGCACTAATGGTTAATTGCTTCAGCAGGGTCCAGTAGAATTTTAACCTTTGTTGGACATTGATAATATGTCTGTTACTAGGGAGTCAAAAAGAAAATACAGTCCTTTCCCTAAAACCTTCCATTACCAAATGCTAGATGATGCAGGTATCTAGTTCATAACACAAATTGTGAAAGTGGTAACATATTTACTTTCGTGTCGCCCCTACTTATGATACATCAGAGAAAACACATGCTTTTGGAGAATCTCAAATGGAAGTGATCTTTTATTAAATGCAGATGAAAAGCAGAAATATTCAAGGGCTTTTTCTGATATATTGGCAGTTACCATCGTTTCCCACTACCACTGTTACGTGAGGGAGGGCAAGTATCTCCTGCAGGAAGAGTTCTTGTTCTCCACCTGATGTTTTCATGGAGGATTTCACACATGGTGTATGATTCATGAATTGCAGCCCAGCTTTTGGAAGCATGGGAATTGTGTCTGATGGTCAGTGCCTAATGTTCCTCTGGGTCTCATAGAGACCACACAAAGACGAGCCTGTTGCACCTTTGAGACAAACAGTTGAATAATCAAACTGAGCATTTGATTTCAGTTTTGGTTCTTTTTTTTCGAAGGGGAAGGGTCCAGCCTATTATGAACTCCAGCCTATACTTATATTTTTGTGGGTTTAAGTGAAAAGACCAGGCAAAGTTTTAAGTTGCAGTCTGTTTATATTGTTCTGATTTAAGCTCTGTCATTACCAACATAACTTTCAAAAACAAACCAAAAAAAAGCCTCCAAATAGATAGTGTTTTTCAAATTCTCCGCTTTTCTCATGTATTCAAAAGTATAAGCCTGTTCGGCTTGACTGACTGGCCGTTTGATTATTGCTTTATATTGTATTACACTGTTTAATTCTTAACTGTAAGCCATCAAAATCATAAAATCTGAGTTCTAATCTCAGTTACACTCAAACACAACTACTGAAAAGTAGTTTGTCAGTCAAACACAACTGCTGAAAAGTGGTTTGTCTAACTCCTAAGTATATATGGCCTTTAACAAACTTTGCTTAAACTGTATATTCCCAACTCAATCCAAAGAGGAGTTGAGAAATCCTGCTTCTCCCTGATGAGAGCACATCTGAATAATACAGGAATTACTTTTCTCACTCAAAAGCATTAGCAAAATACATGCATAAATACTGGGGTTTAATCAGCCAATGCTGTCTCCTTAAATAAAGGAAAAACTTATTTAACCCTTCAGGAGAGATTCAAGCTGCCAGTGAGAATGGAGACCGGTCTGAGCACCCAAATGGTAACATGTAGAAAAAAGTGGAAGTCGGTGATACCTGTGCCTGTGATCAGCTGGCATTGCCCACCCTGCCACATGACAGCCAGGAGACCAGCAAGGAGGATTTTCCATTTCTGGGAACTGCAGTGAAATGGAGGAACACAGTGATCTCCAAATTATCTTTCCTTTTATGAAGTATTGTCTTCAAGATACTGCTTCACATTCATTCAGTCAAATATTTTGACCACTTGAACAAATAAGCAGGAAATGGTTTTAATTTTTGGCCCCAGTGGGCCATTTACGGAGAAGAATAAGTAGCGCAGCATGTGCCATGTCTCTTAAATACCCTTGTTTGCCAGAAACATATGCAGCATGTTTCCCAGGCTGCAGAAAGGGTTATCATTTCCCATCCACCAAGTCACCCTTCTCTCTCCACGCACCATCCCCAACCCCGCATCGGGCTGGGGTGAAAGGAAGCATCACTCTGAAGTACTCTGCTGTTACCTGCTCATGAGCAGAGGGTGCCTGTGCACGTAACACATTATTCTGTGAACATTTCTGAGAAGGGTTGTATTTGCAGTCACTTCACAGTAGCACAAAAGAGCAGTAGCAAGCCAAGGTGGTGCATGCACAGGCACCTGAGAGTGAAACCTGCACCTCTCTCCACCCTGCTGTGCAGAGCCAGGCCCGTCTGTGCGAGCGTGCTGCCACAGCGTACCTTCACAGGAGCCCTGGGCCAGGGCGCTGCACTTGGGGAGATGCCAAAGGAGCTTTTGTCTGTGCTTTCACTGCGGGTTTAAGTAGTTCGATTAGCATTTGGGTCAGAGCACATGGAGCAGCCCTGGCTGGGGTGGGAGAAGTCACACTGTGAGGCCACACTTGAACGTGGCCACTTTACTGCACCGCCCTGGGTACAAAGCCTGCTTGTGTGGGGCGCGTCCCGTCGTGCGTCACGCTTTGGTTGTCAGTGACAGTCATGGGTTGCTGGGGGGTGACACAATAACCTCTTTATGCTTAAAAGAATAGCAGGGGGAATTGCGGGAGACCATTGGAAACAGCAGCAAAGAAGTGGTTTTGCTTTTGTCTGTCCCCCAAGGTAAGGTGCCCAGGCAGTCGCTGAGCTGCCTCTGCTGCGCTGGAAGGAGCGCGAGTAAAGCTGCATCAAGGTGAATGCAGAACTTTAGGTATCTGGATGGGACAGGAGATAAAGAAACACCCAAGGAAGACCCCATGTTGTCTCTGTGGTCAAAACATGATAAAACTGCTTAGAGTTTTAAAGCAGCTCCCTCTGAAGTCTGGGCTGCCACAGCCTTGTCACCCCCACTGCCTTCAACACAAGAGCAACCACATAGGGAATCAGCTCAAAGAGCTGATCTGTCTGGAAATTAAACTGTGTTTTTTAAACACAAAAAAAAAAATTTGCTTTACTAGAATGTCTCAAAGTTTCATTCAAAGAGAACTGGAAAAATAAAAATACTAGGAACTGAAAAGGGCCAAAACAGACAGAAATTGGAAAAAATACTGATACAGACTATAAAAGTTAGTTAAATCTCTTACTGTATCTATCACTGTCTCCTTTGCCAGGTCCTCAGCCATACACTCCACAAAGCAGTAAGCCTAAATAATTCAGATATGCTAAGCAAAGCTACTCTGAATATAGCTTCTAACCTAATAAGTCAGAGCCTTATCCAGTTCCCATGAAAAACATCAGCAAAGTTTCCTTCAACACTAATAGACATAAGATTGGGTTGCAGAACAACCACATAACTTTTGACCAAAAAATGAAGTTTTTCTAAAGCATTGATAAAATATTCATGCAGGAGAATGTGGAAACTCTGACTGGAGCAGTCACATTACTAAATATGTTTCAAGTGAACATAATCATTTTTGAAACTACACTCATTCTCACCAGTCATGTGTGCTCTAAAGGGAAAATACAAAACAAACTTTTTTTTAAGAGGAAAAAAGCACTTACAATTTCTTTATTGTGGATGTGCAGAAAGACTCCCCCTCTAATGCTGGGAAAACCAGTTTCTGCTCAATAAGCAGTAAAGCACAGCCTAATTTTTAAAAAGCATTTGTTAGGCAAAACAGGGCTTTTTTACAATGCTTTCATTTTTTTGCTGTTGGAGTCTTTCTGTTGATGCCAGCTGCTTTAGTTGTAGGTATTTTCTGGGAGGTGGTGTCTGTCAGTCCCACGTGGGTGTCCCCTTGGCTATCTCTCATAGCCGCCCTTCTATAAATCACAGCATATTTTAAAAAAGGGGATAACACTGACATGTGAACTAATCCCCACATCAAAGGGAGCAACTCTCCCTCCTCCAAACACCCACCCCCCTCTTTTGCTGGGAAAAGTCTAACGCCTAGAAGGTGATTTACACAAAACTTCATCCCAGTTGTTAGGAAACTTGCAGTGCTGCTTACTTGCCAGCTGCAGAAGAAACCTGGGAATCAGGGCAACCACAATAGCTAGCCTGCGGCTTCCAGCATTTGGCAATTCAGGAGAGAAAAAAACCACTTGGCCTGTTTCAGCAAACTTGTGTATATGTTGATTGCATGGCAGAATAGGCATGTATTTAGACAGATGTAAACGTGACTAGTAACATGGGTCTGTCTGGGTACATCTGGGTCTGTATGGGCACAGCTGGGTCTGTATGGGCACATCTACATCTGTGTGTGCTCACAAGTACCTGTGCAGGCACAGGAGTGCCTGCTCCAGCACATACAAGACACACTGAAGCACACAGAAATACCTCTCTCTCCCTCTGCTAGGAGCAAAGATGGACAACAGGAAATATACATTAAAAACACAAACCCATCCAGTGGCCTAGACATGGAGAGGGCTATCTTAAGCTATCCATTCCAGCTGTAGGCCTGCCTTTGAGCTAACAGTTCAAATGCTGGGAATGATGAATAAGGGGAATGCTCTGTATGAGACAGGATTAAAGCATACACTCACTGCTGCCCTTGCCTTTGCAAATGGTTCCTGTGCACTTATTAAGCACACAAGATACTTCCAAATAATTGTCTGTCTTTGGAATGCAGCTGAAAGGAGGAAAAAATGCCCCTGTCTGGCTAGGTAACCCTCTTTTCCCAATGTAATGCTTAGTCTGTACCTGTGCTGGGCACACATCCTTCAGACATACCAACAAAGCATATGTAGCATGGACAAAGATTATACTGGTGGTTCTGAATTCATGATCAATAAGCAAAAATACCTGCCCCAAGTGAAACTGGCTGTAGTAAAGTGCATTTCTATGAGTATGCATGTAAACTAGATACTACCACCAGTGTTGCAGCTTCTGGTTGATTAATTCAGCTCACTTGCTGCTTTGTCCTCCCACCCACAAGGGCAGGCACGGATGCCTTGGGGCCAGCAGGGCCCTCCCCACCCAGGTCATCCCTTGCCTCAGGCCAGAGGGCCATGAACGTCTGTCCCAGTAAGTCAGCAGCACTGCCAAAAGAGGCATACGAGGTTCACTCCCAGTGCAAGAGAGTGAACTGGAGTGGAGAGCAGCTGGATTTTTTTTTTTTAAATGCATAATTTCTGTCATCCTTGGTTGGTTGCAGTCCAGCTTCACTCACCGATGCACTTTGGTGTGATTGCACGAGAGCTGAGGGGAGGAAGCAAGGAGCCAGGGGCAGTGAGACACTGAGGCAGCTCCCATGTCAGTGGCAAGTGCTGGCTTAAAACATTCATGAAAGTACAGCCTGAGGGGGAGCATCAGGCATGCCAAGAGACCCACATCTCCCACTCCACTGACAGGAACGGCAGGGCACATGTGTGAGGGGGAAAACAGAGACCAAAGTTTTTGTTGTTCCAGTGCTCCCTCCATGTAGATGTGCAGCTCTGCATGTGTCTGTGCCTGTCCCCTGCCCTGTGTCAAGTGGAGAGGATGTGAAAGAAACCCCAGCGTGGTTGAGCCTTCACCTCCAGTACATGGAAAAACAAACACAGCCATTCTCTTGTTTGTTGATTTAGTTTAGAGCACTCCTTCCATTACAAAACCATTTCCCTGCAGGCAACAGGCTAAAACCTATTTGCTTATTACTCTGCAAAAGAAAATGATGGGTGCAATTTTCAAGCACCTCTTCTGTTGATAGACACAGAAACTGAAAGGACAGAGCCCTCCCAACTATCCCTCAGCTGTGTTTCCTTGTTGAGCACAACTTTTCACGTTTTCTAGCTCAGAAACACATGCCACATGTATCTTTTTCTCCTCTTCTTGAAATGTACATCTCTCTGTGGGAGAGCCATGTGCTTCATCACAGGTATTTACATAGAGATGCCTGTGCCCACTGAAAGCTGCATCCAGAGCTGCAATTCGCAAGACACCACACACCCCACACACCCCACTCACCCCACTGCACCATCTATAATGAATCAAAACCCCAGATGTGAACACCTGTGAACAAGGAAGATGAGTCCTCCTGCTGCTCAAGTTGATGGCTGCCCAGCTCCCATTTATGAGGGTGTAAATACCAAGCCAGCTCTTGGAACTGGCACAGCTAAGTGGGGCTCTGGCTGTGAGATACATCCTTGTTCAAGGCAAACACACAGGAAACATATCACAAGTCTCTTCTAGCCTGTTTTTATTGATGAGATGCACCCGTCGGCAGTTCCTGGTGCTGACTGGGACAAGTCTGGATAAAAACTGCAAGAGGAGCACCAAAGTTTATCTAGAGCTGGCACCAGTTTTGGTACTTGGCTGAATTAGCTGTTTCTACTGAGTCCAGAGCTCTTTGTTTGTGCCAACACTACCACCTCCCCTCACCCCCCACCCCCAAAATAATCAAACTAGTCTCAACACCTTTTCTTGTCAGGTTAAATCACTTCTTGGCCAGCTGGTCTTTTAAATGGCAACTCTTCTGACTGGCCTTTTAGGTGCCTGGCACTTTACACTCCTCACAAACCCAAGCCAACTGCATTAAAAAGTGAATTTACATTGCAGGGCTGTGGGGGGAGGGTACCCCAGGCAATGTCAAAGAAAAAGCAGATCAAAAAGAGCTGCTAGCATTTGATACATGGGCTGTCTTTTCAGCTGCTTTGGGCAACGTCCTTTCAGCACAAGAAAAGCTCAGAAGAATTCAGTTAATCTGTTGTTAAACAGAGTCCGTGATGGGAGACAGGTCTGTCATCGTCGAGGCAGGGAACTGAGCCTGTCTGTAATGGCTGGGAGCGCCTTTGCCCTTTCCCAGCATTCCATATCCATAGTGGCAGGGAGTTCATGGACTGGCACTTTGCTGGCCTGGCAGGGACTGTCTCTCAGCCTTGTGATGCCAGGACCCCTTCCTTCTGGCTGCTTTCAGGAGAAGCAGCAGCTCACAGCATGTGCACTATGTAGCACAGCACACCCGAAGGCTGCAGCAGCCAAAAATCCCTGTCCATAACTCTCCTGCTTCAGACAAGCATGGAGGTGCCTTGCAGGGCACTGGTGGTGGCTACCCTGCTGCTGGTGGTGGCTACCCTGCTGCTGGTGGTGATTTCAAAGAGCTGGGAGGTCAACTTCAGTCCTGAGGCAAGAGCTTTTGCATGACTTTCGGTTATAAGTCTGAATATAGAGAGGTAAGAGCAGCCTGACCCACACTAAAGTGTGGCCCCATGATGACCACAGCCTCTGTGGTCAGCACCACAACACAACTCTGAGTGTTAAATAGACATGGTGAGCAGCCCATAGGCTTGCCAGCCTACACTTAAGTTACCACATGAGGAATATCACATGTGTACTGCTTCCACCTAAACTGAATCCCTTCTTCCAGCTGGGAAAAAGGAGGTATGTTATCTTCCTTAGAGTGGGGGATCCCATAGATCCCTACAGAGTAAAACAGCTATTCTTTTTAAGATTTAAAGACATTACTTCTTTTTTGTTCATGTATCACTTTTTAATGTCTTCTAAATAAGAAGGAGCTTAATGTTTTTGTATAACCTTGAACTGGCTAGTACACAACTTTTATTGCTTCATCCTTGAACTTCATGAGCTACGTTATGTTCTGCTGTGAACAGAACGTCCTACTTAGGATTGTGTGGCACATGCTTTGGTTGCAACAGCTTCCTCTTGCTTTCTTTGGCCTGCACATATATATAGTTGTGTGCATACATACATATATGTGTGTATATGTATGTGTTCATTTCTAATTATGAAATGACACATTGAAAATTTCCAGTTCTGAAAATTTTATTTAATTTCCTTCCTTCTCCAGTGCTTTCCAGCTAAGCACACTGGCAGTGTGCTCTAAGGAACCAGATAATTCCCCTCTGTGACTCATTTCTAAGGTCTCCTAGGCAGGATTCAGTATGATGGTGTCAGCAGTTGCTGCAAGAGCTGTTTAAATGTCTCTGCACGTAGTGGGCAGTGAAGTGCTGATCTCAGGCAGCAGTGCTAGGAACGTCAGGGTTTGTTTTATATTCACTGGGGATCTTCCTAAAAAGTCAATGTACCTCCCTATGGTTTTGTGGACTGGCTGAGCATTACAATGCAGTTGTTTCAGCTTTTATTTTAGTGCATGAGGAGCATTGTCCTGTGAAATGGAACTTTCTGAGTTTGTTTTAATGGCTGACTGTAATTTGATTTTAAATTATCTACTGTCAAGCCTTTCACAAGTGAATCGAACACACATGCATTTTCTCCATAACAAATTTGACTGTCTAGAGAAACAAAGGTTGGTAATTAAGCTCACAGCAGTTGATAAGGATGGGGCCTAGGCAAGGCCTAAAACCTCAACAAGTTAGAGCCTTAATTTCTGGATACTTACCAAAACCAAACCCCTGACTTGGTGCAGCTTGCCCATTCTGGATAATCTGGATCTTTGATTCCCTGGGGAGGCTGCTGGGCTGAACTGTGGGAAGTTGGCACCGTGGTATGACAGGGAGGGATGCCAAATGAGCAGACACCACTCCAGGGTAACCAGCTATGCCAAGTCAAATGCATAATTCAGCAAGATTATGGTTAAATATGGGAGATCTACTTCTCTCCAGTCAATGCATGAGTTCCCAGCACCTTTTGTACTTTGAAAAGCCACTAATTAATATTTATCAGATGTAAAATGTGACACTAGCTACTTGGTACAATATGCCTTTAAGCATCATATTACTATTCTTTTTTAGGCATCACTACAGTCAGACTGAGGCAGGTGATCACAAGTGTCACCAACAGCAAACACGCCTTAGCTGGAGGCAGCTTTTAAAACCCATCCAGGCCTTAAACTGGACTGTTCCCAGTGCAGGACAAAGCCCATTAACAGGAGATTGGGACCTTGCACCTTACCCATGGCTGCTAACATGGCCACATGGTCTAAGAAACACAAATCATCATGTAGTGATTTTTATTTATGGCATCTTTGCTCTGAGCTCACATGGATGTTTGAAAAGCGCCTCTGCTCATCTCTCTGGCATGACCCTGTTTCATACCAGTGCTCAGCTGCCCAGGGGGAGGTGTGCCAGGGCAGGCAGGCCAAGCTGTGCCTTACTGTGCTGTGCCTGGGCAGCATGGGCAGCCTCCCTCCTCACTGATCCCTGACTGCACTGTCACTGAGAAGCAAATCTGTTTGGCCCCTTGCTGGTACACAATCCCCATGCCGCACGTGTTCGACAGCACTGGTACCTTGAGAGCACTGTGGCAGGGCTTCCCAGCAGTTCAGCTCCCGAGGCCGCAGCCTCTGGATAACTTCCACCCAAATGTATGTCACATTTCCTTCCAGTGAAAGCAAAATATTTACACTAAGCCAGGGTCACCTGGCGGCCACTGCGCTATCACAAGCTGGAAGCGGCTGCGATACAGCAAACAGAGGGGCGGGAGGGCGGAGGGAATTGGGGTGGGCCTCCAAAATAAACGGTGCAGCTGGCGGGCGCTGCTGGGAGCGGTGGGCACTGCGGAGGTGAGTGCCAGGTGGGTGATTTCAGGGAGGAGGGAGATGGGCTGGCAGGAGGGCCTGTGGTTCAGGGACAGTGGGCCAGGATGGCAGTGGCAGAACCGAGACGATGCCAGGGGCGAGGGAAAGGAAATTCACAGAGTCTGGACAGATGTGTCCAGCATCCCCACCAGCCACCCTTCCCACTAGCCCCCATGCAGCCCCAGCACATTCAATACCTGAGGCTATGGCCACACCAACCTCACTGCTTTACCTGCCTTCAAGGAGCTGTTGGAAATATTCCTCCTGTTCTTCATGAGTGCTTTGGGTCCAGTTAAGCCGTCCTGGAAGGAGCTGGGCTAGATTTGCCCCATGAAAATGCATTGAGTTCAGTGTTTTAGACTTGTAAACTTGAACTACAGGACTCACAGCCCCTGTATTCCCAGACACACGAGAAGGGGTGGCAGTTTCCCATTGTAGTAGCTCACATACAAGAAATCTTTCTGAGACAGGTCTTCCCACCACCTCACAACCTGAATCTCTTCCACAGGCTGCCAAAAGTTTCTTCTTTATCCCATATTGCACAGCTGATCAGCACCTGAAACTTCTGCTTCGTACTGTAACACATGCATATGAGTCATGGATAAAGTGGCTGGCAGCTCCTGGCTGCTCACCCAGCAGACACCTCTGATTTTCCTCAGAAGAGAAGAAGTTCTGTCCTGTTCCCTGCCAGGCATTTGCCCAAAGTGATGACTCGTGCCAGGGTTTCACATGTGACCAATGGCATGTGGACTCCAGAAAGCCATCACCAGGCAATAAACAAAATAGTGCTTGTTTTATGGGCTTGAACCCACTCTGGGGACATGAGGACTCTGAGCATCCCAGCGCCTGGGCTGCTTTAGAAAGCCTTCACTCACAGCAGAGATAGATGTGAATGTCAGAAATGAGCCACAGTGGAGCTGTGTTGTTCCCCTCTGATCAAACAAGCCCATAAGAAGCAGCAGGGGGCTTTGAATACTCCCTCAAGCTCTTCTGCTTCTGTAATGTTGCTGCCACCCTCCCAGAAAGGTTCACGTGTAAGCACATGGAGTAACCAAAATATCAAAGGACATTCCAGTTTTTCTTGGCTGTCTAAGGGAGAGGTAACTGCACTTTTTACATCCAATCATTTGCCACTGGCACTTCTTGTTGTGATTATCACAGTGTCAATATCTGAGATGTCAGTATTAGACCAAAGCTGAGGAGGGTGGCATTTGGCCATTTGGGAAATACGGTTTTCCCCAGCTTTGCAGAGAAGCTTCTTTATGCCAATTACTAAGCTATTAGGTATGCAAGGCATAACTATAGCAGAAGGGGATTTCTGTGTGGGAGGAACTGTATGATTCATATTGTCTCACCAGCCTTACAAAACAAAATGTCCAGTCATACGCTTTTGTGATGCAGCCACTCATTTCTCCGCCTTTGTTTTGTACACTTAGCCATAACCCCAGTGCACCGGGACCTGGGAATCAGCAGAGCAAGGCTACAGGAGAACCAGGCAAGAAAAGAGGAAGCACCGAGACAACCTAACACTCTAATAACATTTTCCTCATTGGGAACGATGTCCAGAGTGAATGCTGTTTTCAGGCACCCGATTAGCACCTCTTGTAACAGCTCCTTGAGACAGCTGGATGGAATGTGGTAACAGGAATGCTACCCCAGCTTTGGAAACTTGCCTGCTTCACAACCAACCCAGTATCTGGAGCACAGACTGTGGCTGCATGTCATTCTCCTAAGCACCTACTGCGTTGCTGGTGGTTTGAAGGTGTTCATTAATGAAGCTGAGGCAGAAGCTGGCCATTACGGGATGTTTATTTTGGAGCAGCCTTTAGGAATGTACCAGTCTTCATTTTTCTTGGGGTTGCAAAGGAGGATGGTAAGGGCAGAGGAAAAGCACTGATTTCAAGAAAAGATATTCTAAGTCAAAGATCTACCTGAAAGTCAATCTATTTTACAGGGAAAAATACTTCTTGGAACACTGCACTTATGCATTAAAAATGAAATTATATCAGAACGCTTTTTTCTTTTCCTCTCCAGGAAATTCAAATTTAAGGTAAATCAAAAGAATTCCTGATGTTTTAACATATATGGAAGTTCACAGTGTAGGTATCAGCTTGCTCTTCCCAATTATATCCCTGAGAAAAATCCAAGTCATCCATAACAAACTTCCATATTATCAGGGACCACAAAAAGCAGAATGCCACTCATGTGGAGACTGGGCCTACTGCAGCCGTCACTACCAGTATACAGAGATTTGGTTTTAGCATATTCCTGACAACACAAATGGTGCAGAGGAGACAAATGCTTCTCAGCCTTTTTCTTAAAGGCTGGCTCAGAGAGCCAGAACTTCGCACACCTCAGTGTGATGTGGCAGCCTCATATCTCACTTTCATTAAGCACAGAACTAGCATGAGTCTTTACATACTTTCATGGGCTTCACACATTCTTTTCACATGTGTTACTAACAAAGATTACACTATGGCAGATATGGTTTTTTGTGAAATCAGCTAAAAGGTAGTGTGCATGTGTCGTATTTGCAGTACTTTAGCCACCATGAAGAAAGGATGGGGGAAGAGGGCAGGCTGCAGCTTGCTTTCTTAATAACATGCAAAACCTTTAAATCTCAGGTTACAATAAGTATTTTGGCTCCAAGCTCCAGCTATGAAGCAAATAGCCCAAGGACTCTCCCTAGAACTGAAGTGGCAAATTTCAACAACGTCTAAAGTGCAATGATGAGGTGTCTCTGTGCCAAAATAACCTGCTGGCTATAATATCAAAAATGACACTTCTAAAATAACTGATTTTAAGATCTCCTATCTCAAAAGCAATGTCACCAGCAGACGTCACCTCACCTCCTTCTGGAAATGCCTTGAGGCTGAGACTTACCCCATATCCCTTTGTTACAGCATGTGGGTCCTACCTAATGGCAGCTTTTGTGCTGTCCTCTCATGCACACTGGCTCTGTGTGACCCACTGACTCTGCTGTGATCTTTGACAAGTCTTCTGCCACCCCCTGCAGCCCAAGGGAGTGCTTAGTGGAAGACCAGACTGACCACTTGTGGGGTCTAACCTGGTAGGCTGTGAGAACACTCTTGTAATGTCTTACCAAAGGAACTGAACTCTGCAAATGACTTTGAAAAATGCAACTCCCAAGGTAATGTAAGGACATGTGATACATTATAAACCTTAAAAAAAAAAAAAAGGCTAAAGGTGTCAAGGGTTTTTCTACTGAGTTTCAATTAGGCCTTATATAACCTAACCTTGGCAATGCTGCAAGTGGTTTAACGGGACAATATCCAGTAAACAGATAAATTAAATTGTGCCAGCATGAAGAGATCATTCTTTTCAGAGCACCTAAATTCTCCTGCAAATCAGAGCACTTCCTTTTTCCAGATCTATATACAACATGATGGTTCAGGGCCTTCCTAGAAATGAAAAGACCCATTCTTCCTCACTTTCTTCTCTCAGTGCAAACACATGATGAGAAACCACACACACACACACAGGGGTTCGTGAGAGCCCCAATGTGGGCACAGGTGGTGTGTCTGAATGAATGGAGACACAGAGGTCTCTGTGCAGTAAGAATTGTTTACCATGTGTAGTGCTGGGAATCACATGCATGATTCCAGATAAACCCACAAGATTGGCTGTAAGATGCTGTAATGTAAAGATCCTTTCTTGTGTGTCAGAGCCTTAAAGTTTTGTGCCATTGGGATGGTGTCAGCTGGAGTTCAAAGATGAAACAGGCTACAGGCTGGAAACAATTTCTAAATAATTTTGTGCAGTGGACTTCTGCAAATAGTATTAAGGTATCTTCAGCAGACCAAGCCATTGGATCTGAGTCCTTATTTATCTGATTTTTCTAACTAATGCCTGTTTGACAGAGTGGTAGACAAATCACCAGATTGCCCTAGCTGGGTATGAGCCCCTATTCCTATTTTGCCCAAGGCAAAAATGTCCTCATTGCAATTTTAGGCAGGCAGATTCAAACCTCAAAGTATTTGGCACCTTGCACCAAACTACACACCAGCCACAGGTCCACCATGTTTTCTCTACAATCAGCTGCAGCAGGGCTCTGGTGCTGTCTCAGTGCTCTCTGTTGCTCAGTACTTCAGAAACCACACAGAAGATCATGTGGGTCAATTCCCTTATGTTGAGAAAGAAACTCAGGTTAGATAAGCTGCGTGTGGAAAGAAAAACTAAGGGTATACAGGGCAAAGGGATAAGAGATTCTTAGACTGACTTCGCTTTTGATATTCTGTAGTTGTTTAAGGAGGAGGCAATGGGAGCTTTGTCACAGGTACAAGTGAATATTTATTTTAGAATGTTTGTTTGAGAAAAAATGTCTTTTTGAAGACATTGTTCGAAGAAATTAATTCATTCAACATCAAGAGAATTCTATATTTTCCTTCATGTGTCTTCCTTTCTCCTATACTATTCCCACTCAGACAATATATTTTTGATGGAAAAGTAGTCATTCTTTCTACTTTTCCATTCTCTGCGGGCTTTCTTAAGATCTCCCGTTGTAGATTTGCATCAGATTACTATCATGCTAATTTCTAGCCTAAGTAAAATCAACAAACTTCCTCTCTCTTCTTTCCTTCTGGTCTTTAAGTCATTCTAGAAAGCTCAAGTGCCCTGGTGGCCAGCTCTCTGCTCTGTGTCTCAAAAGGCCTTTCTTTATTTTTTAATGCTAACTCTGTGCGAGGATTTTTGCCTGCACTCCTCTGTGGCTAAGTCAGTAATTCTTGGTTCTTCCCAATCATTTCATTCCTTCTGCTCCTGTGATTTACACCAAGTTGGAAGGCTGAAGGTGGGGATGAGTTCCCCCCCAACTTTTTGTTTTTCAGGTTTTGCTGCCTTTGAGGATGGTGCTGGTCTGTGTTGTGAGGATGGATATTTGGAGTAAGGCTTATAGGAATGTTCTCCAAACTTGACCTGGACAGGGAAATACAGTTCCTTCAGAGATGTTTCTTTTGACAAGACTATAGGCCTAGTTTTTGTCCAGATGTCCTAGAGCTGGATGGTTCTAAATTGTTACATGTTTATTTATAGGTTATATAGAAATTGATTCTATGTGAACCCCTACTTTTTCTGAAGCTCAGGTGACATTTACTGTTTCACTTTCCTCCTGAACTGCTTAGTGTGCAGGAAAAAAAAAAAAACCAAAACAAAACAAAACAAACCACAAATCCATGCCAGTTTCGGCACCTTTGCCCTTATGATTGACAGCTTTCCTCCACTGCTGGGTTAAGACCACTGCAAGTGGGAATTCCTTCTCCTGAATTAATTAAATCTGTATTGTTATTGCCTTTGATCTACTGCCATAGGAACCGGATCAAGCACTGGAAAACCTCCATTTTTGTGCATTTCTTATACAAATAGGTCTGGACAGATTATTAAAAGGATCATTTAGAAGATGGTGGGCAGAAGTAGTCCCCTCCCAAAGCTGCCCTTGAGACCGACAGTCTCTATGGAAACTGCATGGGAACAGTTACAGACCTCTAGTGGCTCTGTTTATATAGCTCATCTATTTCCTAATTGCTCACCAGGATAGTATTTTGGAAAGCCATATAGAGATTTCCCATAAGGATTACAACATGGTGTCATTCATCTTCTCTGCATTTCCCATCCTGTTGTCTGTTTGTTTTATTTTCCTCACCATAACATCTGTCCCACATCGCTGAGAGATTTCACAACTGGAAACCTGCTATAAATTATGACACAGAGTTAAAGGACTTCAGTGTTTGCTTTCTGCTGTTTTTTTCAAAGGACTTTGGGTTAGCCACCTCTTTAAAATAAGACTTCTCTTTTTTTTTTTTTCTTTTTTTTTTTTATGCTATTTATATACTAGTGTTTGTAAAAGCTGTCTTTGGAACTTGAAAAAGAAAGAATATTTCTGTCCTTCCTGCTTGTACCCTTTTCCATTTATCTTCCTTTGAGTTCCTAGAGAAACACAAACTTCTGTAAGTGCTTGCATAAAATAATCTTTAGCAAGCCCTGTCCCTAATGGCCCACAGTACAAAATAATCTTTACCAAGCTCTGTTCCTAATGGCCCACAGGGACTCCAGATAAAAAGCCAGATTCTCACATTTCTGTTCCCCAGCATCTGACACAGTGGCAGCTTTAGGGCTCCAAGTGCCAGCATGTGTCACCACTGCCAGGGCTGCAGGCTGAACTGGCCTCTGGTTCCAGCCAAAATAGAAGCAAGAGTCTTGAACTATATAAAGGACAAGCTACTCTGGTTGGCTCCACAGGAGGCTGCGATAGCATGCAATCCTAGGAACAGTCAGAGTGACAAAGTTTCAGCCTAACACGTGGTTTTGTACTGATCAAACGAGGTTAGTGTCACATATCATCACCGTGTAGGAATCAGAGACATTTAAATGAGAGATCAAACAGGCAGGACTATATTATCACAATCCAAGGACATCTGAGTCTTTGGTGACTTCACCTGTCACTGCAGCCTTTTTTCTCTGAACCAGAAAGCAGTGCACAGAGCTCTTGCTCTTAGCTCTCACTCACAAATGAGAGCACTGCAAACCATGAACATGGAGCACTTACAATGTTCCACATCAGCCTTGCTTCCTCCAGCAGCCAGGAGAGAATCAGAGATTTATATGGCTGAGAGGAATCTCAGGTTGCTTAGTCCAGACTCATGTCCCAAGGCAGGATCATTTTACTCATGTCACACTTGGCAAATGCTTGTATAACCTCTTCCTAAAAACAGGATGGCAATTCCACACCCTCCTCAGATACTTTGGTGGGTAATTATCCTTACTGTTTGCCACCTTCTAACATCCTACCCCAATCTCATTTTCTGTAGTTCAAGCTCATTACTCATCCTATCCATCATCTATATGGAGAACAATTTATTCCCCTTTTCTTCCCAGCCACCTTTCACATATTTGACA
This sequence comes from Pardalotus punctatus, assembly GCA_013400915.1. NCBI lineage: Eukaryota > Metazoa > Chordata > Aves > Passeriformes > Pardalotidae > Pardalotus > Pardalotus punctatus. The sequence goes on along the minus strand of VZTX01020714.1, from coordinate 33,054 downwards.
ACAGTAATCCTGTCTTCCTCCCATCTTCTCTAGATTTAAGAAAGTTAATTTGTTCATTCTTCCCTCCTAGCTCTGTTTTTCAAGAGCTCTGATTACCCCCCAGTTGTCCTCTGGACCTTGTCTGGAGCACAACACCCGAGGCTGCACATCACACTCCAGCTACAGCTTCACAGAAAACTGAGCAGAATGATTATTTGTAGAGTATATCTCTAAGCACACATCCTAGTAAAGCATTTGTCCTTTCTGCATTAGCAATGAACTCATATTTGGATTGTCACCTGGAACATCTCCCAGATCTTTTTATGCAGTGTTGCTACTTGAACAAAAATTCACTGCCCTATATAAATAGAATTAATTATTCCTGGTGATGCCTAAGTATAGAAACTGAGAAATGTCCTTACCAAAATGAATCCTATTTTTAAGGCCATTTGCCTAAATACTTTTTAATTGTAGTTTTATATCTCAGATTACCCATAGTATCCTTCCAGATTTGTGGTAGCCAAGAATGTAATATTTTCTATTCCATTGTCCAAGCTGTTCATAATCCCCTTAAATCAGACTGGCCCAGGTATAGATTCTCACCAACTTTTCTTGATGCCTCTTTCCCTTTTTAAAGTACAGCTAATAACTATTCTCTTTGTGCAGTTTTCCGATCAGCATTCCATCATCCCAGACCAGCTCCATCTACCACAGATTCCCTTAATTAGATTTGCTTTGGAGTATCATGTTACACTGTGATAAAAGCCTCACCACCATCAAAATATAGGAATATTACTGCTTGTCCCTTATCAATGAGGAATTTTTATTCTGTCATGAAAGGAAATTTGACCTGTTTTACACAATTTGTTTTTGACAAATCTATGCTGGCCATTATTAATTTCTTTGTTTTGTTTTAGGTGCTTACCGAAGTTTGATTGTTTGTTCCAGTATTTTTCCGGGAATTGAAGTCAAACTGAACAATCTGTAATCCCTGGCTCCTCCTTTTTTCCCTTTTAAAGACCGGAACTACGTCTGCACTTTTCTAGGCTTCCAAGTATGATCTCTGGGCTCCATGACATCCCAGGAGCTGGGCGAGGTTACGCCTAGAGCTTTTGTGGTTAAATAACTGGCTGTAGCATTTACCCAGGATGAAATTCATCGGGCCCAACTGACTTCAACACTATCTGAAGGATCTTCTGATCTAGTCTTTGTGATCTCAGCCCCCTCTGTCATTGACATTGATTGCAGTATTTGTCTGAAGTGGTAACAAATGCAAAAAAATGTGTGAAGCACGCTGGCATTCTAGCCATGAACTGTCTGGAGCCTTTTTTCCCCAATGGGCAGCATGTTTTCAGTTGCCTATGTCTTCCTCTTTTTGCTGAAGTAGTGATGGGAAAAGTAATTGTCATTTTAAAGTTTCTTGCTAATTGGTTCCCATTCTGCTGTGTGACCTTTGTGATTTTGTTGTCATATATCTAGCCCAGCTTCTGCATGCTCATTTCCCTGAGGCTGAGATCAAAGAAGAGCTGATGATTTCCTAAAGTTGATCTGCTGTTATATCTCCTATGAACTCTAGTTTTTGGATAGCTGATGCTTGTTACTGTTCTCTCCAAGGTGCTTTTCACATAACTAGAGCTTCTCCCTTGCCCAAGGTCCAAAATTACACACCTTTAGTTACTGAGCAAGTGGCTTTAATGGAATCACTATTGGTTTTCTTGCTCTAGGAAAGAGCAGAAGCCTGATCTTTGTTTCCATCGCTTACCAACTGTTAAGCCCTACCTGGGAATATTCAGACTCAACTTTTGTTTAACCTCCGGTCCTTTCCATAAGTGATGCGTGTAAATAATGATATCTTCTAACCCAGATCAGAATTTTACATGGTCCCAAATGCTGGAAGTGTTTACAGCCAGAAGTATTCTCCAGGTTCATCTTAGCTACTCATTAGAAAATCACCTTTTCTCATTTGGGTACTCCTTTTTTTGCTGGCTTTCCTTAGCTGGCCTGCCAAGCTTGAAGGGAGAACAGACTAGGCTGATTGAGTGGGAATATGTTTTTATTTTCATACATATGAAAAACTTAGAATCTACTAGTAATCCCACTAAAGTCATGCCTGCACAGAAACTCTAACTTCCCTTCCACTGTCACATACTCTTCTCACCAGTAAAGATACTCAACAGCTCCCTGCTTGAGGAAGCCAAAGCAGTACCACCAATGCTGTAGATACAGCAGTGTTGCACAGCTACAATGGTGCCCTGTCAGAAGAGCAGCATGAGTAGCCAAAAGGGAAAGGAGTTCAGCTGGTCTTTCTGTTGCCCAAGAGGAAGAGAATTTCAGATAGTGCTTTGGTTCCCTTTTGTTATGATTCACCACAAATGAACAGCTAAAACATCAGTTGATAGTAAGGCCATGAAAACAGAGACTTCCAGAAGTGGAGACTCAGAGGAAAAAGCAGAGAAAGCTGGCCCCTTGCCTAGCTGTGAGTCGCCTTCCTTCCCATTATGCTGCTTTTGTTTTTAGGGTTCCTGTGTGTTTTGCAGTGTCAGCCAGTTGTCAGAGAGGAGAAGACAGCCTTGCATGGGTTTTAATTATGCCTCAGACCCCAGGCATAACCCAGACCCTACTGCAGGACACGTTCACTACTCCCAGCTTTTAAACCAAAGCAACCTTGGTCATAAATCAAGTAACAGAACAGCCTGCTGATAAACTGCAGTATACGGAAACTTACACAATATTTATGGTTTGTTACAGGTTAACACTAGAAGTAGCAAACCATAACGGCTGTGTTGCCCTCTTCTAACAGAGTTCTTATCCAATCTTATCAGGACAATTTTCCATCATAGAAAAATTCCCTCTCCTTCTCAGCCTGGGCAAATTGCACCATTGGCACAATATCCCCTGTTCAGCCACCCTTTATGTGCTTTCTGGTGTGAATTTGTTGTGCTTTCAGCCATTGGATCTTGTTGTGACTTGTCTTACTTTTTCCCCATGTCAATATGCATAAATCATGTGTTACCTTTGTGTAAAGACCCTGATACACAGAGGCACTTAATGTATCACATCTAAAATGCAAGAGAGCATGACAACAATGATTCCAGTTTTTATTAAGAATTGTTGGAGACTACTTGTCAAGAAACAAGTTAAAAAACACCGTACTTGGAAAGAAGAGAGAGAAGGGTGACAAAGGTCAAGCTGACAAAGGTAGGCATTAAATATCCCAAACAACAGACAAGGTTTCCACTCTCCTGCAGGTTACCACTGTTAACACCAGGTACAAAATTAGTATCAAGTGAATTAAACCAGATAGTGCTATAGGGTAATGGATGAGACTGACAGAAGACTACAATGGCCAATCTCTCCATCTCTGTTTTAGAAATCCTTTAAGCAAGCAAAGCCTCACTGAACTTGCATTTGCCTGCTCTGCATGAGACCCCAAATGAGTGGAGATATGTGGGGTGAATGAAGGAGCAGGATGCTACCATTTGTGGGCCCATATACACGAGTATATGACACCAAGGTTAATGAAAGGTCCTTAAAAAGCTTCTCCTGACCAGTATGTCCCATTAGCTAAACCTATGTTTATGTGAGGAATGCATTTACTGATTCAGATTATATTAGCAAAACCAGTCTGTTTGCTAACATGGGTCAGCCAGGCAAAGTAAGAGATAACAGTGACATCCCACCCCACCATGTCTCATCATACCTTATCCTGCTGATAAAATTTGGGATTGAAAGACTGGAGGATGGGGAAATGAGAGTGGGGGATGCACTAGATGCCAAACATCTGATCCCTCTTAAGAAGAAATTCCTCAGCAAAAAAAAAAGGATTGTCTTAAAGCAGCCTGCAGAAGGATGGGCTGATACCTGAAAGAGATTAAGGCAGTAAAGCTGTACTAAGGCTGAGCTGCCATGTGTAAAATCCAGCACTCTCCACGCTGCAAAGGTCCTTGTGTGCTCCTGTAGCTGGAGGAGAGGGGAAGCTACTCAGAGAAGAGATTACTAAAAACATATTCACACAGTTAAAGGTTGCTCTTATCTTTGGAAATAGCTAACTTTATCCCTTGCAGTACAAGTGAGCAGTCCATGTCATCACCTGCATAGCAAGAGTGGAATTCTTGGCCAGAGGGAAGTATTAAGGTAGAGAGAAAGACCTCCAGATGAGGGTGGCTAAAATACTTATTTACAATAATGGATTGCTTTTTAATAAGAACTATGAGATGGCTTTCCAAATCCTCCTTTAGGGTACATGAAAGAAACAATCAAGTCAAACCATCAAGAATCCTTTAAAAAGTTATGCTAGGGCTGGTGGAGTTTTGCAGAGACAACATGACATTTGCCACTGCTGCCACACCCCGGTGCCCAGAGCTGTTCTGGCTGGCAGGGCTGCAGTCACACCACCCCTTTCTGTCCCCACAAGAAAGGGAGTGCCCCTCTCATGACTCTGTGAGTAAGAGGCTGCATGGGGCAGGTGCTCACTTCTGTTTTGTGGTCCATCATTTATGCGGACTCTCAAAATGGAGCTCTGGTAAGCAATTTTCAGATTGAAGGAAAGATTGCACTGTCCATTACTGCACTCTCCCACTGTGTGGCCAGAAAGGAATTAAGCCTGGTTTCCTCTGCTGAGCACAGACCTAGGAAGCTTCCCTGTGAGCCTGCAGCCTCCTGCATTCTCTAGGTCCTTGAGAGATCTGCACTCACTGAGACGGGCCGTGGTGGGATTCCTTTGCTCCTGAGGCAGCCAGCACTGGCCACAGTCAGAGGAAAGGCACTTCCCAGAGATCCCAAGAAAACAACTATGTGAGGTTTAGCCAGGCAGTACTTTGGTTCTATACATGAATCTTCTCAAATCACATGCTCACTCTGGTTTTGTAAAGGCTAGTGCAGATCAAATAAAGTAAGCAAAACTATTGCCAAGGTAAACATTTCACATTTGCATTCATACTTGGCATCTATCATCCCCGAGGTCCATGTGTCCTACTTAACTTCTATCTTGCTATTTCCCAGAAGACTGGATGAGCTGAGAGGAGGAAACAGTAATGGTCTGTGGGACTTCTTTCACTTGGAGCCTATACTTCTCTCAAGCAGCACCCTTTGCTGAGGCTCCAGTTTGCTTTACAGATGTTTAAAGGGTTGATTTACAAAAACTCCTAGGAAAACAACTATACACTCATTTCTATCAAACATTTTGTAAGGAAATTATCTTTCCCTCCCCCACTTAAATAAAAGAATTCTCCATCAAGGGGGTGTCAGGAGAAAGGGAGTGAAATAAGATAACTGCTCAGCTTGCCTCAATTTAATGAGCTCCTTTAGGCCTTATCATTCACCGTGTGCTTTCCCTCATTGTAAACTTCTCAGCCTCATCAAAAAGAGCTTCTATTCTTTTTTTTTC
>VZTX01020714.1:7197-27671 GCA_013400915.1 Pardalotus punctatus | reverse complement strand
TTTTTTTTTTTTTTTGAATCAGAGTCTGTTTGATCAGCCCTTTCCCCTTTCTTTCCACAATCCCCCACATCACGCTGGAACTGGTACCAGTGGTGCATGTCAGCATGCCCTAGCAACAGAGAGATTAAAGGAACTACCAGCTCCAGAGGACGGGCCAGCTCAGACTTACTAATTAACTGCAGTGAAAGAAGTGAATGAGAACAGCCTTTTCTTTCGGGCAGAGGAGACACTAGAGGTGGATGAAGGAGTACGGCTAAAAGAAGGTTTCCCTCCCCCAAAACATGTGTCAACATTCAGACCAATCCTTTCTTAATAAGACTTTGTGTATGTACAGGGTTTGTATGGATGGGAAAAGGCTGACAGCAGTCAAGCCTAATGCAGAAATACACAGAAAAGACTGAAATCAAACCATGGCTGCCCCTGCCTCACACCCAGCTTCCTCACATGACCTGGGCATCAGCTGTTGGTCACCCCTGAGAGGCAGATCCACATGGGGCTGTGTGGGATGTGCAAGCCCCAGGCTACACCCACCCCTCAGGCACCAGCTGCTGTGCCACTCTGCTGTCCCCAGGCAGCATGGGGCTTGTGGGAGGGTGGCAGCAGAAGGCTCCAAGCTGTGACCCCCAGGAGTGTGCAAAACAGGGCTGTGGCTCAGCAAGGGAGGTCAGACAGGTCTGCAAATCTGCCACAGAGGCAGGGAGTGGGGCTGGACCCTCCAGGGGTTTGTAAGGTAACATGAGCAGTCCTCCTGTCCCTTCCAAACTTTGGCATGTTCCTGGTCTCCACCTTTACCAACCATACCCAGGAACATCAGGGTACAGCTTCCTTTCACACCAAATCCCTGTCAGAGCCTGCCCCTTTTCTGTCACCTGTAGCCTCTGCTGGTAAAGCTTTTCTGAATTATAAAACACATCTCTTTTTTTTTCCTTTTTTTAAACTGTAACTTTTTGTTGCTGCTTACGGGTGTTTTGCCCTGGGCTGGGTGTGGAAGTGAAACTGCTGAAATTCCTGTGAGCAGGGCAGGGCGGCTGGTGTTCCTGACCCCAGCAGGAAGCACCAGACACGATGACGGACAGCAATTTCTGGTAATTCTCCAGCTCTTTTTGCTAATCCACAGAGGCTTAGCCAAACTGGGTAAGTTTTTAAAAGTCTTTGCAGCTTGGTAGTTTATCCAGACCGAACAGGCACCTCCTTGCATGCACTCCAGTAGGGTGGCTGGGATGCGGCCCCATGCCCCTGCCAGCCAGGCAGGAAAGGGGGAGCCTGACCATCGGGAATGCCTTGCTGTGCCGTGCCGGCCTCCAGCACTGCTCTGTTCCCCAGAGCTTAGCAAATCCTGTAAAATGTCCTGTAGACAGCACCTCCCAAAAGCCAGCAAAACCTCCCCAGGTGGGGTGAACCTGAAGCCCAGGAGCCTTATTTCCTGATCAAACACAAGGAACGCCAGTCCACCACTCAGGATCCCTGTCCCACAGCAATCCCTGCCGAGCCCCTGGGGCTGGAGGCACCCACATGGTTTTCCCTGGCATGCAGTGCCTGAAACAGGTGGCATGGCCATGGCAGCTGAGGACCTGTGGGAGGACAGGGCAGGCAGGTGGGTTCCTAGTCCCCACCACTGCCCTGGGACATGCCACATCCCATGCAGAACACAGGAGACACAACGCTGGGTACAGCACGTTCATGGCCCAGGGAAGGGTCAGATGATGAGTTAGCTTTTTCCCACTTCTGCTGTTAGCAATACACGAATTTCCCCAAACATTCTGAAAAGGGAACTTTTTTCAGTAGAAGAGGCTGTGGAAAAGTGGTACAATCTTACAAAACAGAATTGTGCCTTTGCATATTTAGTTTTGGATCTGCTGGTATTAGAAACAAAGTCAGATTTTATTACTTTTTATTTCTTCTAGCCCTGCAGCACCAACACAGACAAGCCATGTAATAAACTGCTGAATCTTTTCTTTATTGAGCACCAGAAGTGGGGTTTTTTTTTACTGGTTCAACCCTAGCTTTGCTAACACACCGTAAGTCACTATATAGTATTTTGTAGCTTCATAAAATTTGTAGTTCTTTTTTATTCAGGTGTGCTGCTTTCCAGAGTTAATCTCTATGGACTTTAATTAAATTTTCCTGGCCTGCTGTTGATTTCATCCTCTTGAATTTTGCAGGACCTTGCCATATGCATTTGTACATAATAATTTTTCAGCTCAGTCCTGTACTTGAAATCTGCTACTGCCTGCAATGTTCTGGTGCTTGAGAAGGGAAGAAGCACCCAGAGCTGCAGGTCACCAATGGAAACACAGAAGGGTTAATTGGCTGCTGCCTGAAGAGGCTATTTCACAGAACTCTTCAGATCTCAAATGCTGAAAAGGGACATGAGACATGAAGCAATAATCCCTTAGAGAAAATGCTAAATAATTTAAGGCTAGGTTTGGGAAAAAAAAAAAAAAAACAAAACCAACACAAGACAAACCCAACACACCTTTAAACATTTTGTTGTAACAGTTTGGCCTTTCTTAATAATATAGCTTGGAGGAACAGGCTTTCTGGCTGCCTTCCTCGTTACAGTATTTAATAAACCCTAGGGATCATTACCCTTTAGTGTGCATCATGTTTATATAGATGCATTGGGCAACTTATTATAAAAGGGTTAAAAGTAATTTCCTTGGATTCCCAACCAAGATAAACTCATCCACACCCCGAGGTGAATAGTACTTAAACCTGTGTTTGTATAAAGAAGGCAGTTAAGTTTTCCAGCACCTGGAAAATGGCAGTCTTATCTGTTACTTATCTCTCAGGTTCGGCTTTTAGATGTAAATTTGTCTGCAGGAGCAGTAATCGATAGCCAGTGCTCTCTCTGTCCGGGGCTGGGCACTGCAGCTGGAGGGGCACCCATCCCAGTGCCCCTCTCCACAGGGGAACCAGGCTGGAGCAGCACCCCGTCATCCTGTGTCTCTTGAAGGAACTCCTTAGACTAGCTCCCCTGAGACCCTGCCAGCCAGAGCTGGGTGAAAGTGAAAAATTCCTTCCAGAAAGAATGCAAAGAGATGGTTTAGACCTATTTTACACTGCTTAAACTGCTGCTTGGCTCAGCTAGATTAATGCCAGGTAATGGAATATTCTAACAGTACCTGAATTAAGCAGGATATTTTTAACACGCATATGTGTGTATATAAACACACCCACCCACCCATGGAAATACAGCTGGGGTGACTCGTTAAGTTTTCTGAGAAAAAGACTGTGGGTTGACACCAAATGCGGAAAACATTACCCAGAAAGTGCTGGAGAAAGAAGGAACAAAAACCCCTGCTGCCTCACGTGTAGTAAAAGTGACTGTTACGTCCATCACAGACACACAAACAGGAAACAGTTTCCCTCATCATGCCTCGGAGAGACCGCTGGAACAAAACACAGTGCCTTGCGAGACTGAAAAAATCACAGTGGTATCTCAGGCGAGAATCACCAAATCCAAACCCCCTCGAATCAACCTGTTGCAACAGATGGGGGCAAAAGCCAACTGTTTGTGGGCAGCACACCAGGGCAAGGAACAGCCCTGTGGAAAGAAAGTTGGGGTTAAAACATTGCAGGCACGCGGGCCACCTCGTTTAGAAGCTGTAGTGCGCAGTGTAAATAGCTGCAGACTGCTTTTCCTCCCTAGCAGAACAAGTTGCTTCTTGCTTCCACCTTCTCGAATTTCCGCATAGCCCACAGGCAAAACGAAGTGCCTTTGGTTCAGAAAGCAGAGCATTCCTTCCCGGCATCAAAGGGGCAAGGGGAGCATGTGGTGTCCACTTCACACACACTCATCAAGGTGCATTTCTTGCTGGCGGCTTGCAGAGCTGTCTGTGCAGTTGCTTGCCTCAGCCTGCTCTGTTCATTAGCGCACAGAGGTGTGTACGCCGTTAAACCACCATTACATCACCGGCCATGCTGGAAGTCAGCTGCCCAGTTCCTCGCATGGGGGATGCGGGGCTCTGCCAAGTTCCTTGGGCGTCACTTTCCTTTCTTCCTTATTTCATGGCTTGTGTGTTGGGTTTTTTTCTCTTTCAATATTTGCTTCCAAGAAAAGATGAGGTGTGATGGGTGTGGGGTGGATTGCACCGGCACTGCTGTGTGAAGTAAAGGGATCCATCCGTAGGAAAGACATGTGTTATTTATTAGCAGCTTACATGACCCCAGAAATCCCAAAGCAATATGCTCGGCACCAGCACCACGGTGACTGCGTGGAATTACCCTCTGTGTAATGGCACAGCAGGCCCAGCTTGGGCATTAACATGGCTCCAAGGACAACATTTCATTTCACATCTCCAATGGAAAGCTTTTGTAAGAAGTCAAGTACCCACATGGGATTAGAATAATAATAATCTCTTGCCCTTCAGTGGAAAAAATAGAGTGTGAAATCAAGCAGCTGATCAGTGGTCCCAACTATTACCACACCAAGTCCTCAGCTGCTTTATTCCATTCAACAAACTAAAAAATATTTGATGTAGGCCTTACAACGCCAGGAACGCCGTTCTTCATCATGCTTTTACCCATAGGAAATGTGGAGTGTCAACAAAACTGGTATTTTTCTGCCAGAGGCCTGTGGAAACTGCTTGCCTGGGTGGAGAGGGGTGCTAGAGGAAACCAGGCCAGCCCCCAGCCCTGAGCCGTGCCTGGAGAGGAGTGAGGCTCATTCTCTCTGAGCTGAGGAGCTCTGAAGGGCTCACGGGAGCTGCAGAAGCTCCTTTTTATCAGTGAACTCAGCAGCCGTGCCTCCAAGTACACAGCTCTGACCTATTTCGCCAGGCACACACACTGGTTCTGCACCGGTGTCAGCCCAGTGACGTCAGTGGGATTACTTCATCCCTGAATTAGATAAAACTCGGGCGTACAGAAGATTCACTGAGGAGGAAAATGCTCTTGTGACATATTTCATAGTCCAGACACCCTTGCAGGAGACTAAATTTGGGGGTTTTATGTTTGTTCCTTTTATATCTCAGAGTATTTGTCTTTCGGGAGGTGTCAGCACCAAGCCGGCATGTTGCCCCTCAGTGTGTGTGTCTAGAGTGTCTCCTATGGAGATCCCAGTCACCAAGTGACTGAGTTGCAATGCCTGATACACCTAAGTGACACGAACACCAGTGAAAGGGCACTGGATTAAGGGTGGCCAGGGTGAGAAGGGGATGCTGGAAAGGCCAGGGAGCCCCACCAGGACAGGGACTGTGGCTGGTCTGTAGCACTGTGTGGCCATTATGCCTCGTCCCTTCTTGATCAGTCCCCGCAGGACAATGCCAAGGTCCCACAAAGGTGAGCCTCTGGGGTCCAGACATGAAGCAAGGTAGGGGAAACTCATCCATAGCCCCTCTTGTTAGTGCTGTACAGTATGGTCTTTCCTTCTTTTGCCTCCAGATTGAGCTATTTTCTTTGTTTTCTCTGTTTTGTTGTCTTTCATCTGTTTTTCCTCCTTGTTTATTCTCATGCTCTACCCTTTCTTTCTGCTCTGGATGTTCTCTTTCCTCATGACCCTTTAGATCCTTTGCAGTTCCTTTACTCCCCTGCAGCTGTCCTTGTGCTTCCTGACATTACCAAGGTCACACATGTTCTTTAGGTTCTAAGCTCACTCTGTTCTCGTCTTCCACTTTGCATTGCTTCAGAATTTCCTTCCATACCCCTTTTCCATTCATTCCATTCACTCCCATTTGTCAGTGGGCACAAGGATCTTCGGCCAGCCCTTTAGCTATCAGTTATGGGGATACTAGAATCCAAGCCAGCAGAGCCTCTGGAACATGTTAAATGAACTAGAAGGTAAGATTGGAAAGATGTCCAGAAGCAGAGTGAGCTTGTGGTGTCAGATCAAGGAGATAAAACCTTTGGTTTTGAGTGGTACTGCTGCCAACAGCGATGCAGTCTACGCCTGCCAGAAGATAGGTGTGCCTCCATGCCTCAGCCAAGGGATTTTCAAACCTCCTGCAGCAGGGATCTGTATGGGCTGTATAGGCAGTTTAAATCTAAAGCCATCGTTGCTGCTGACTACCCATTGCATAAAGCTACTCTCAGACCTCAAAAAGAATGAAAACCCAAGTTCCTGCATTTAGAAAAAGCCAGGCTTATGATGCTGGTGAAACCATAACTCTGTCCCTGCCACATGCACACTACAGCCTTTTCTTGCTCAAGTCCCTGCAGGAAGCCTGCTGCAGAGCAGTGCTCTGGGACATGGGACAACGTCATAGGGGCTGGAGAGAGCCCTTCTGCCCTTACCTCCCATCAAATGGGGTGGGTATCTCACAGAGCAAGTAGGATGTGATCACGTAATTACAGACTGTGCTATGATACATGGTCACAATGTAAGAGCAGAATTAAGGCTGAGCAGGCAGTTACAAGCACCATTACATCATTAGATTAATCTCACCTTGGCTGGCCATGAGGGACTTCATCCTGTTCCCACTGAAGCCAAAAGACCAAACCTCTATCAACTTCAGTGAAAGCTGGCTTTGCTCGCCCCAAGGCTCATTTATTGCCGTTACCTGCTAGTTGAGGCTGTACCCTTGAAGTCATTAAACTTTTCAAGCATAACTCATAATACCACACCTAACACACTTTGATGCAAGTAGAGACTTCAGCTGGGGTGCTGCGGGTAGTGGAGTGTGAGGGGAACTTGCTCTGCCACCACGCTCGCCCTACCTGTTCAGCCTGTTGAGTTGTTAATTGCCCTCAGCAGTGGCTTGCAGCTGATCAAGAGGTGAAGAAGGGCTGCTCCTGCCCTGCACAGCCCTCAGCCAAAGCTCTCCCAACCACAGCCAGCTCATTAAGGCTGTTTCCCCACCTGGTGCATGCACCAGAGCAGGGTAGGGGTGGCTGGGCAGCTGGGGTCGGGATGTGGTGGAAGGTGCACCCTTCCCTGTGCCCACCGAGCCTTGGCTGCCCAGGACAGCCAGCAGCTGTGGGACAGCAGTGGCAGGGGCTCCGTGTCAGTGTCAGTGTCAGTGTCAGTGTCAGTGTCACAAGGCTGGTGCCTGTGCTCCTTCGGGCCCAACGGCTGCTGCGCTGGGGGTTCACTCACTCCTCAAGCACATCTCCTGAGCTTTACCACTTCCCCAACCTCTCAGGATTTCCTTGCAGGATATGTGCCTAAATAAGTGCTCCCCCCCTTCTTCTGTATCCTTCATTTTAACTCCATTTTTGAAAAGGGGCCGAGTGTCTCACATCTACAGAGAATCCTCCAGTGGGGGATAACCTGAAGGCACGCAACCTTCACATGTGAACGCATCTTAACCTCAGCTCTCTTGGTTTGTTTCTTCAAAATATTGCACACAGTCATTGGAATTTTCCTTCACAACAACCTCCCAGGTGGCCTTTTTATCACCTCAGGAAACCTCTTACCATTTCTGACATCTCTGCCCCTGCGGTTTCCCATGTTGCTGATTTCAGAGTTGCACACATCAAAGTGATGAAGACACACCTCACTCTAGGGACAGAGAAGCATTATCACTCCCAAAAAAATCATGTGCAAACTGTCCAGTTCAGCCACTGCCCTTGAGAAACAGATTATTCCGCAAGCTGACAGACTGAGGATGCTTTTCCTGTTATTTCATCTAATGTTTTCCTTTGTTTAATTTAAACGGATCTGTTTTAACACTTTTCTTTCTCGTATCATATGAAAGAACTCCATCATCTTTTTATGTTTATCCCATGAAAGAATGGATGAGGTCATTTTATATTACTCTTCATACCATCGTTTTGAATGAAGAATGCAATGTCTCTGCAGTCTACACACATAGAACAGAGCTGGAGAGGCATAAATTTAAAAAAAAAATCAAAACTAAATGCAACAAATAAAAGAAACTGAAAGGAAAAGGAATGGAAAGGGCAAATGAGAAGCTCAAAAATATACAAAGCATATGTACACATGTGTGCATGTTCACGCACACTGGCATACTGAGGCATGCTCTCCCCGTCACCCGAGAAGCCTGATGTCAAGGCAGATGTTCAGCTGTTTCTAATACATAGCATAGAAAAAGTCTAGCTGAAGAAACATTTTGTTTTAACAATGAGTCATCCATGAGAAAAATGTGGGTGTAGCTTTCAGGGAAGGGGCTGGGGGAGGCTTATGAAGACTAATTTTGCAAACCCCCATATAGAAAGATGCATGACATTGATCAGGATAGAAAGTGTGTTACTCCCTCCCTCCCTCCCAGACATGACTGAGGGTAATCAGCTGCCATTGAGAGCTTGATTGCCCTAGAGAGGCCCCCGGAGAGGGGCAGTGGGAAAGTTCAGGGTTGGCCTCACCACGGTAGCCCCAGGCACAAGACCCTGTTGATACCAGCTTTGGGCAATGCCCGACGCAAGGACCAACCTGTACTGGCCTCACCTTGGACACTGCTGATCACCTGAAATTTTTTCCAACTCTTCTCTGACCAAATTTTCATACAGTTCTGACACATCTGCACTTACACTCGTGTTTTACCTAAGCATCAGTTGGTCTTGAGGGCCAGACTTCTGCTGTTGGATAAATCTTTTTAAATCTGGAGTAGCTCACATTTCCTTTGGTGTCAATGAGACCTGGTCAATGCAACCAGGCCCCCAGGCTTGAGGATTTCCTTCCAACCCCTTCATCAGCACAAGTACCAAACACATACCAGGAGCCATTATCCCAGCACATCTGTAAGCAGAGATTGGGAACTGTAAACACCTTCTCAGGTTGTGAAATGCCCATTGATTCTACCGAAGTGTAAACACCATCAAGAGAAAGGTGGCTGTTCCTTGGGAATAACAAGCCTGAAGATCAGGCTTCCTCCCATAGCTATCCTGTAGCCTTTATATGGGAGCATAAATTCAGATGTCCCAGCTTTCTCACCAATTAACTCGAGTGACCAAGACAGACCAGACTTCCCTGGAAGGGCTAAACACTATTCATGGGTGCTGCACTGAGCACTCTGATGGTTAACATTTTTCTGTCAGGGAAACCCACTGAGAACCAGAGTTACGTTATTGTTAATTATTCCTTGGTGTGATTCAAGAAGGTACAGCCAAGAATGGCAGTAAAGTGAGCAGCAGATCACTTACCAGGACCAAATCTAGAAGAGTGTCAAATTCCCTTCCAGGGAAAAGGTAAGGGCTTCCTTTGGCAAATTAAAAAAGGACTGACTGATAGGTACCACCACAAATACTCTGTAGGCAACAATGTTTTCTGGCTTCTTTAAGATAAGCTATCTGGCTTAGTGATGGAGTGGCTGAATCTTCTAACTCTGTTATACCCATGTGACTGTAGATAAATGCTTTCTTACTCTGATTACAATATTCCTTATAAACACCAGGATTGTGAGAGAGGATTTGTCTCTAGGTCTTTTCTGTCTGTTAAGCTCCAGGGTTTGTGATTCACTTTAGAAAAACAAGGGTGGTTGAAAAAAAAAAGTTGTTTTCAGCTGTGTGGTGATGAAATACAGTAACTGAAAATGCTGTGGGTTTTGAGGTTGGATTTTGAGATTAAAATATTGTTGGGTTCAGGATAGGATTGGCTGGCAAAATGAGTTACAGTAAGACATTGTGCTTTCACCTCTAGAAAGCTGAGTTCAAGCCCTGTTTAAGATCACAAAACCAGTAAGTAGTTCAGGATGATTAACAGTTTCTGAAGGAGCATGAGGCAGGACAGGAACACACCGCAGCTGGGAAGGTCTGGTTTGATTCCCACTGCCAGCACTGCCTCTTTGGGGTCTCAGCTGCGAGCAGAGGAGGGCACTGCAGGGAAAGGAGATCTCTCCTGGTGTGGAGACAGGAGGAGCAAAGATCTGCATTACAGGAGATGCTGTGGGTCTGGGTGAGGGCTGTGCAGCCACGTGGTCATGGCAGGTGCCACATGCTCTACAGAGGCCACCCACCCCAACAACTTGATCGTGTTTTGTGCCAGTCATTTCAATTAATCCATGACAAGCAGGCATGACCCTGCTACTTCTGAAAAATGGTGCAACATCAGATGCTCTTGGGCATTTCTTGCTATCTTAGGTATCCAGTTCAACCCTTAAATCAAGGATATTTCATTTTGCAATTTGTTTCATGCTAAGCATCACAAGCTGCTGATTCAAAGAGCCAAGTTGCAGAAACACTACCGGAAACCCCCTTGAGTTCCTTTTCTCCACACGCTATCAGCCTTAGCCTACGTTAACAAGACCTGTGCTCTCATCAAAAACACAGCTTTTACGCATCTTACACACATGCAGGCCAGACAGCTGTAATCAGTCCTCATGCCTTCCAAACTGCTCAATGCAAAGCAGTGCACCCAAGCAGATTTGCACCTCTGTTGTGGAGCTGCCAAGGCCAAACCCCAGGCAAGTACCACTTGCACTTGAAATAAAGTATAGATAGGGTGCAAGTGGTACCTCAGCTCTGGTCTTGGGGCTCTGCAGTTACTCTAAGTGCAGTTAATGTGGTTAGTGTTAGCAGAAGGTTACAGATCTACCCACAAGTTACTAGGTATGTTCAGATCGTCTTATCTAGCTATCTGAAAATAAAAATGAGCTTTTTTCACAACATATTACCAGGTATTTTCTGTTACTTCTGGGATTTTGCAAAGTACTGTCACAGTGGTTTCTTCTTTGTTGGTTTTTTTCCTTCCTTAATTTCAGTGATTCCTAGAATGAAACAAGAATTTGTTCCAATTCAAACTTGAGTACCCTTTTGTACTAAAATGTTTTCTTTTAACACTTGAAGATCTTCCCTCACTTCCTAAAGTTTATCTGTAAGTTTGGCTTACATGAGGAGTTACAAACCAAATCAAAACCACAACATGATTCCAAAATGCTTTATGGAGTTGGGTATTATTTTATCCATTTTTCAGACTGGTCCCCACCGCTGTGTAGAACAAAGCCTGACTTTAGCCCTGTCTCCTTATGGTAACCACAAGTTCACAGCATCATTCATAGGAACTTCTCCCAGCTCAGCTTAGCTAATCAGTGCTGTAGAGGAACTGTACAGATTTACTTTTTTCTTGAGTAAAGAAAAACCTATCCGAGGCTCCGGATAACCCAAAAAGCAATTAAATCCATTCAATTTCTGCAATAAGAAAATATTGGGTTCAGTAAGACACCAGTTCAGGCGGCACTGCCAGAAATCCTTTTCAGTGTTTCCCTCATCCTGAGGACCAGACTCGTTTCCCCCACAAAACTTGAATTTCTCCAATGGCTTTAGGAAATTGGAAAACCAGCAAATTCAGATCAGTCCTGGCAGGGGGTTCCAGCATCCCAGGTGTCCCTGTTCCGCTACAGAGACCTTATCTTTTCCAGCAAGGGTGCTCCAGCACACACTCCTGCTGCCCGTCACTGTGACAGTGCAGCAGAGAGAGTCAGATGCTCATTGCAGCCAATTGTGGGCCATTCTGTTTATTATGGGAAGCAACCAACACTCAAAACTGCACCCAGAAACCTGTGAGCCATTGGACTATTTCCTGGAGGGACGTGGGCATTGTGTGCCCCCAAGGAGAAGACCCCTTGAACAAATGCACTGTGCTTCTGCAGTGGCTGCTGTCTCTGAGAGGGTTTAAGATGTGACCTCAAGAAGGACCAGTGCAACAGTCTAAATCTGTCAGGCTGGGAAATGTGGATAAATGTGCCCATCAAAGGGCAGCATTGCAAAACTGTAGCCCTTTCTGCCAGAAAGTTTCTCAGTGCATCATTACTTCCGCATTGCCCTTTCTTGAACTCCTCCAGGTCAAGTCACTGTTTTCCCAGAACTCTCCATGGGCTAACATAGCACAGCTCCAGGGAGGCTTAAGGTTGGTCTCCTTGAGAAGCACCCAGGTTTGGCTCCTGGTGGATGAAGATTCACAGATTAGATGGCCTGTTGGTCTAATCCCATACATCCTTGTCTGTGTCTGGGTCAGAAGCTCCACTTTTCTCCCAGATATGATAATTTTGGAATGGAAAAGCAAGGCAGAGCATGCATGACTGCTGAGGCAGATCAGACTGCTCACCCTGATGAAAGCCAGGGTGTCCCTGACCGTGCCATGACGCCTCCCTGTCCCAGCAGCCGCAGCCTCTGCAGAATCACAAGTGGTGAGAGGCAATGTGGTTACCAACACCCAGGACACCCCGTTCCCAACATTCTGGCTGGCATTGAGGGCAGGATGAGGAGAGCAGCCTGTGGAAGGGGCATGCTGCTGCCATCAGCATCTCACACCCTGCCACCAGGCTCCACCTGGCACTGGCACAGGGAGCAGCACTCCTGACAGACACAGACAGCTCCCGGGCCACCCTCCCACCAGGAGACTGGGATGCCTCTTTGTGCCCTGGAGCATGGAGTGGCACAGCTCCCAAAACCCCAGTTCAGGAAGAAGTGGGGCAAGGGCTGAGGTGTCACCAGTCTCTCCCATTACAGACAGGCATAAGCGTGGCAGCACTGCAGTGACACTTCTCCCAGTGCCTGCAGCTAAAATTATCTCCAGTGGGCAGATAAGGATGCATTTCCCACACGGGAAAACCAGCAGGGGCCATGACACTGCCATGCCCCCCATTTGAAAAGCAGGAGCGATGAGGTGGGGCTGTCTGTACTGAGGGCTCTCAAGTAAGTTCTGTTTATGGCTTTGATGCCGGACACAAGGTACACTTCCTATTACAGCTCTCATTTCCATGCTCTGTTGTTTAATCCAAGTGTGTCAGTGCAACCTCACATCGCAAGCATGTGAGCTGAAAACCTCCAGTTGGTGTTGGGTCACAGACAGGACCTCAGCAGTAACTTTGGATCCCAGCACCAGTGGATCCTGACACAGCACAAAAGCCAGGACAAACTCCAGCACTGAAGGGATTAAACGCAGTCATTGGAACCACATCCATGCATTGCACTGCAACTCCCTGAGACATGGAAATTTTGCAGGAAACATCCTGGCGAGCACCTTTGAGGGGAGAGCAGGACTCTTCCTGGTGTGCATGGATAGCATGGGCAGGGAAGGACAGGGAGGGAGGGAGGGAGGAAAGGAAGGAATGAAGGAAGCAGGTGCTGGCCATGACCCACCTGCACAGACCCCACACAGTCACCGGCCCTGCCTCAGGATGGCTGCACTAGGGCCGGGTGTGCTGTGCGGGCAGGGCTGACAAAACCCAAAAAGCTCATTTCAAGGCAAAGGGTTTGCATTCAGGCAGGACTTGGACTTCTTTCTTCCAGCATACATCTGGTGTCAAGACAAAAATTCCTTTAAAATTTTTTAATTTTTTTTTTTTTTGCTTGAGAATACCTTGAGGGAAATTCTGAATACCTCGCTGTATGGTTTCATTGGTATTTATATCTGAGCTGCAGTAGCAGAGTTGTGTGAATATAGAGTAATGTTCCAGGCAGAACTCAAATAAAAATACTTGAGTTTCCTCATCGAACAGAACCTGCTTCCCCACCTAAACAGTAATTCTCTATTCAGGGAAGCACACAGAGCTTAATCTGTTCATTTCCTTCTCTTTTATTGTCTTTTTTTTTTTCCCCTCAAGAGAGTCGTTCCATTTAGAAATCATTAAAATGCAACCAAACCCTATGTCAGAAAATAATTCGAAAATGAAAACCAGTATTTAAATACTGTTGTACCTAAGCATAGCAATGGTTTTCAGCATCTTCTGATGCAAACATGATACATGTTTTTTGGCCTGAAGTAGCACAGAATCAATTTGCTACATCAAATAATGTGCCCAGCACTATTTAAGATTATTTTCTTAGTATGAAATTGTTCGGGTAACACTCATGTAAAACGTTGCCTTGATATCATGTCCGTGGGAGCAGAAGAGTTTTGATTAATGATTCACAGTATCAAAAACAGCAGCCCTGACTTTCCTCCTGTGTTGTCAATGCAGTCCCCCAGAGGGCCTGGGAGGCAGCCAGGGTGAAGGGGAATTCTGTTTCCGTGACTCATCCATTCCTGGGCTGCAGGGAGACAGCCAACAAGTGGTCAATCAGTGGCAATTGTCATGGGGAGTTGGTGATGTGGGTGCTCAGACCATCAGCATATTTCACAAGAGCCATTCAAAAGCGCTTCCTCTTCAGGAAAGTGGGAGCAGAAGTTGTCTCTAAACCTGAAAAATTCCGCCTGTATTTCTTACCAAATCCTTACCTCAACAACCTTCCACTGTGTTGTCTATTTAAAAGTGGGTTTTTACACTACTTTTAGCAATGATGAGTGTAAATCAACCAAAGCAGTAACTGAGTAATTTGGCAGAGCCAGGGATGTATACATCAGGCAGAAATGTTCTTCAGAGTAGGAATATTTTAATAAGTATTGTAGGAGAAGACATTTTAATATTATTCCATTTTCTAATCAGGTCTTTCTGTAAGTCTTCCCCCTATGGCACGTTGTGTTCTCAGTGTTCCTTTAAGTTCATAAAGACAAAGAAATATGTTCAACAAAATAGACAATAGCAATATGCCTCAAAAACCACTGTAAGTTCCCCACACTTGTTCTGGGAGGCTTCCAGCAGTCCCACAACACAGCTGGATTTATCTAACGCTCTGTCTTAAAAGGCAAGTCTTATTTCCACCAGACCTCTTTCCAGCCCGTCCCTTGAGCCAAGCCTTCACTGAGACAGTAAAATAAAAATCCTCTGTGTTTCGCTTTTGCTGGGTAGTTTTGAGTCCTTTCCACGTTGCTGAAGGAGCTCCCAGTCATAACCTGAGTGGTTAGTCATCCTGCTGCCGGGACAGGCAGGTGTGATGGGAGGGGAAGAAACCAGCGGTTTATGAGAGCAGCGAGTACACGGTGAGGATGCAACTTCTGTCCTGGAAGACGACAAAGTCTCCCTTGCGAAGCAGCTCCCCGAATCCATGTGACAGATGCGGGCACATCTCAAAACACTCCAGGGCACAGGGTGGCCCTCCCTCAGCGGGGTCACAGCAGGCAGTGAGGGCCACCACGCCGTGCATGGCCCGGGGTGGGGGTGGGGGGGTGGCTGCTGGGCTGAATGGGGGCTGTAAATGGACACTTAGCATCCATGTGCTGGATGGCCCTACTTTTGTTGCTATGCATGCATTCGGCATTTAAATCCGGCTTGATTTCCCTCTGAAAGCTTGCATTGCAGCTAAAACCAAACCAACCAAACCCAAACATTAAAGACAGGGGGTGTTCTAGGAACAATTCTGTAGTACAGCAAACTTCAAGAAGGAGTGGGCTCACTTGTGCTAGGTTCTGTACTAATACAAAGGCTGTTCTCAAATGGATATGGTCCCATATGATCTTTTTTAGTCCAAGGCATAAGGAAGCAGCTCCAGAAGACTGGTAATCTTTTTCCATGGTGCTATCCAGGTCTGAAATAACTGGGGTGTGGTAAATCTATGCTGACGTAAATGAAAGGAGGTGTTTTGAAGAGCCCAGGACAGGGAGAACAAATTAAAACCATAGAAGTTTGCTGAACGTTACACAAGAAAAGCCTGATGTATTTTCTGTTTCTTATTTTTGTGACTGTAGAAATTCTCCTCATTTTAAATTATGGAAAGGAGGCCAGGACGCCAGAGCCAGTATGCTTTGCCTCAGTTAGCCAGCAGTAACCAAACAAGAAGACTGGCAATAAACCAGCCATGATGAAGTTTAGGATCTGGGGGTTCAGAGTTCCAGCTGGATAAACAGCTGGCCCCTGTTTGTGATATGGGATGACTCCAAATCTCACAGCCACATGCAGCTGAATTTGGGTCAGCTGGGAGTGGGGCTCCGTACCAAATCGCCACTGGCACTGTCCTCTCAAGGCAGTGACAACGTCTTGGTTTGGCCATTTTTTACCCCCTCTGTCAAAGCTACAGAAAGCTGTGGAGCAGACTTCTGGGACTTGCTGAGGACAAAACCCTCTTTTCCTTGCTGTATTCATTTGCTAAATAGCATGACAGCCTGTCAGGAACATTCTGAAACATTATTTGGGCTTGATTTTTATCCTCCTTTTCCTCTAGCAAAGTACCTGCAAGTTCAGTACACAAACAGTCAAGCACAACTTGCAGCCAAGCTACATACTTCAGTCTTGAACTACTGAGGTTTTGGGTGATGTCAGTCTGGTCTCCTGAGGGCTGCTGCTGTCATCAGATAGTGGGGTTGATAAAGCACATGTTATGATGAGGCGTGCTGTTGGGTTTAATCATAGTATCGTGCATGAAGTAGGAAAGAAAGCGGTGTATTTCCTGGTACAGTACCCTGATAAGGCTCTCGCTGCTTCATAGGTATTTCCACCACACTGTCCTCTCTGCTCCGCATGCCACAGATTGCTGACAATCTGAAAGTACAAACAGTGTTAGGGTGCAAAAACCCAGTTCCTCCATCAAAAACATGTTTGTTTGGGACTTTTTGTTTCTTTTCCCAATCTCAATTTCACTTGCTCTCTCTCTCTCTTTTTTTTTTTTTTTTTAATCTTTTACAAAGCAGGACCAAAAACAGCTCTTGAGAGCTGGACAAAGTACAGTCAGTTTCTAGAGCAGATTTTTTCCCTGTCTCTCATCCCCCACTGCATTTGGGAATCACCTGAAATCTAGCACAGCCTGTGAGTTAGGGGCCCTTGGCTGGATTTGAAGGCTCCAGCCCCGACCAGCACTTGTTTCCACACTGCTCAGATGCTCACTCCTGAATTGCAGTTTCTTCCTCTCTTCCTGGTTTACTTCATATTGAACATTTTGATTTGTTTTACTAGCAGACCAAATGATAGCAGTTCAAGTACCAAATCTGTGTGTCAGAGAACAGTGAAAAGGAGTTGGTACATTGCCCTTACCAGGAGCTGGACTGGATTTCACTTTTTTAGCATTCATGTTTCTTGTCCACTTTTTGTGTTTTACTTAGATGAAGCAGAGGAACAGGCTGGATCACTGACCATCTTTCATGGCCTCCTGTGGGAAAGAGTCATGGCAGTCCTAGTCCTACCAGAGGGAGCACAAAGAATAGATGTGCAAAAATTGAAGTAATCCACACTTTTGCCAGCTCTGGCCTTTTCACAATTGATCTCCATGTTCCAGAAAAGGGGGTATACGATATTCTTTCGAAATTCTAATTATATAAATTGTCATCTTGGACCTTGCTATCTACCAGTTTTTAATGAAGACACATACCACTACCTAAACTGGCTGACAGCGATAAACTGCAGGTACCATTGCTGGAACAATGTCTATCTGATATTGCTGGTTGTCCAGCACATCTACTCCTTATGGGTATTTAGATTCACAGTTTCTGTTTCAGCAACTAAGATAAGATTTTATTGGTTTGGGTTTCTTATTTGGATACACTATGCATCTAGTCAATCCTCTTTCTTTACCCTACCACAAATGGAAACCACATTCTCATTGCTGAAATCCTAACACAGGTCAAGAGTGATTCCTAAAACTAGCCAGCCTGCCTTTCAGCATCCAGATGAGGCAGATGTTAAGAGATAATATTTTACTTGCAGTAAACCCAGGGGTGACCCAACATCCCTGAGTGAGGATCATCACTGCTGTGTCAAGGAGCCTCCTTTCCAGGGCAGAACTGGATTCTAAAATGTTGGTGATGTGGTGCCCACTGGTGAGGGACGGTGGATGATTTAGTTGATTTAAATAACTTGGCAGAGTTATTCAGAAGGTGAAGCAGCACTTGGTGAAAGGCTTACTGTTCTTTTCTGTACTGACCAACACTGGGCAAGCTGGCCACTGATACAATGGGGAGATGACCATTTGTAATGAACAAGGAGAGACTGTTTCCTTTCCCAATGCATGTTTGCCCCTTGGAAATGAGCTGATCAGGGAGGCCACAGGGAGGCCACAGGGCCAAACTCTACAGCTGAATTTTTTTAAAGCCAGATAATTTTATGACCGCTGTTAAACACTGTAATTTATGTAAACCAAGAAAACAGTAAATGGAAACAAATCAACTCGTGTTTCAAAGTTGATGTCCCCTGGGGATAGGGAATAATGTCTCTCCTTCAGGGAGGAAAACCAAAGGGCAGGAGTATGGTTTCCTCTGAGCGTGCTGGCAGGGGCCTTGGGCTACTCCAGCCTGACAGTGGGGTGACTGCCCAGGGACACTGGGTACTGTGAGGCACAGCGCTAACATCAGGGCTGGATACTAGATATTATGTATGCACACACACTCATACATGCAACCCAGTGGGGATAAATTCTGAATAATCAGGCACCCACCACTGCCAGGCTCTGTGAGGGGAGCCAGGACACGCCACAGTAATGGGGCAGGATGCTGGTTGGCAGCACAGTGCTGTGACGAGAGGTCGAACTGTGATTCCCACTGTAGTCCTAGCAGAACCAATATAATCTGACATAGTGCTTTTCTCCTGACCTCATCCCACATTAGGCCAGGAAGGCTAAATTTACTGCCTCAAGAACCAAAGGTAGGACAGCACCACCAAGTGCAGAACCAGGCTGAAAACAAAAGTCCAGGGTGGGTCTAGGACATCCTATATTTTTAGCAGGCATTGGAAGAGAAGCGTGAAAAGGTTTTGAAAATCATATTCCCTGGGAACAGGTTGGAGAAGAGAAGAGCTTGAAGGAAAGCTGAAAGGTAAAACCACATGCGCCATTTTGCAGGACTCTGGAAATTGGGCTCCAGTCTTGTTAATCAAAGGTAATGGGACACAAAGTGAGTGGCCACAAACCTCTGTAAAAGGCATTCAGGTTCAGTACTAGGTTAAATATAGAGGTTAAAATTGCCTGAGCATTGAAACTCCCTGACAAGGGAATGCTGTGCACACCTCGATGCTGGAGACATTGAAGGCTGTCAATAGTCAACTCCCTCTGCCTGAGAGGTGGTTTGAGAATAATGAGATCTGTCCTGTCACGGTTAAAAGAGAAGATCTGAGTGACTCACTAGGAGTCACTAAACCTGGATGATACACTGATAACCCCACAGGCCGCGCACCGCTGGCCTCCCTCAGCTGTCTGCCCTCAATTTCTTACCAAATGCTTGCCTTTAGAACAAACTTACATGTTTTCAAAACATCTCCACTTCTGTTTTCATCCACACTGGAAGTGTTTTTCTGGTCAGAAAAAATGCTGGAAGAAAGAAAGAAAGAATCTTGGCCAGCAGATTCAGTCAATGAATCCAAAGCCCACATTACCTAAACCTAAGGGGAAAATTATTTTCTGCAGCTCTTCTAGCTCTTTTGGCTGGGCACCCTGAAAAGGCAGTGAATTATGTTTGTTCTCAGCTTTTCAATCTCTTGATAAGTTTGTAAGTATAATAATGGGGGGAAATGGGGTGACCTGTAAACACAGCATAGAAGATCAGAGTTTGAGAGAAAATAAACAGAGAACCCGTTTGCACATTTTCACCACCATCCTTTTGTCAAGCAAAAGTGCGCCTTTTACACTCTGCTGAGGGCCTTTAACAAAAGCTTTCCTCATATATTGTGACTGTAACTTCTCAGTAAACCAGGACTTTGCTAGGGCTCCAAAGCCCTAGCAGCATCTCCAGAGCTGTGAAGCACAGTATATTCTCTCCACGTAGCTGTAATCAAGGTAAATCACAAAGGTTTCCACCTAAGACTGCTCAAGAAATCTCTTTATAGCAAACACAGCAAGAGCTTTAAGAGCTTCATTGGCGTTTGTTCCATATTGCTTAATGTCTCCTTAGGGGCTGTGGCTACCATCCCAAACAACATTTCTATGGCTTGCGTGGCTACATCCTTTTCCTGTGAATCAACGTTGGCATCTGCTCATCCAGAGTATTCAGGAGAAATATTTGCTGTTGCCTGGAGACTAAGACAGGAGAAAAAGTATCAGGAGTCCCAAATTATTTTTGCAGCTCCTTCTGTGATACTGTGCCACTGCCAGACAATCCCCTTTACCTGGCAGTTGTATATCTAACAGAGTTTTAAAACCTGAGGAATAGGTACAATGATATTTGTCAAGTGCCCAAAATACCTGTAAATCCTAGGCCCATGTGTAAAAGGCATCATGTAGAAATTACAACATACATCTACACAGGCCAAGCAGACTCCATCTGTCCTTGTCAGCATCGTCATTGCTTGCACTTTCCCTCCTCCCTGGGAGGGAGATAAACCTGCAGGGACAGCAGGACTCCATCGAGAAACACCCGAGAAGCTCATTTGGTGAGCAGTGCTGTGGTAGCACCGGAGGGGCTGCAAACAGACCGTACCTAGGGCTGTGCCTCCACCCGGCTGGTGTGCTGGGACTTTAAATGCACACAGAAATGCTGAACCCTGCAATGTTTCCAGCGACTCCACTTGTTAAAGCTTTTCACATCCCACCGACAACCACTCACATGTGTGGGGGATGAGAAAACTTCCACCCAGAGGTGCAAGAAAACTCTGGAGCTGGCAGTCACGTGCTCCATAACAGCCTTACAACCCGCAGGATCCTGGATGGAAAAATTTCACTTCCATGTGTTGACTAAGTTAATGTGGTGGGGATAGTGGGCGGACATAAAACGAAACTATGAAAAGAGATTCATTTGCAGCTGGAGCCCAGGCAGGGAGAACTCCAGTCCTCTGTTTGCTCAGAAAACGGCAGCTATTACCAAAACCCAGTCCAAAAAAAAAAAAAAAAAAAAAAAAAAAAAA
>VZTX01020713.1:902691-1059674 GCA_013400915.1 Pardalotus punctatus | reverse complement strand
CCCTCCATCCCCCAGCCCCCCCTCCCCCTTGTCCCATAGGATTTTGGTTTTTCTTTCCAGCACACACATCTGTAAGTGCCTGCTAGGTACAGGAGACACATTTTCATGGTTCGTTAGCTTGACTTTCCAGCCCTGGCTTGTCAGTGCCCCTGACTCTGCTGTATTCAGAGCTTTGTTGGGTTGCTTGTGACCGTGTTTGGATGATTGCTGCAAATTTTCTATAATATATCTGGTAATGTACTTGAATGTAGCACGAGCTGGAAGATGGGAATGAGCTTTTGATCTCTGACATTGTGATATCAGCAGGGGAGAAAATAAAAAACACCTCAGAGTCAAGATGTATTAAATTAGTTGGAAAGTAAATTGACAGAGAGTTGGCAACAAATACACACTATAAAATCACTAAACCTTTGAGTAAAGTATGGGTATGTTCCAGCCCTGGAAAGTAGTTTGCCCTGAAGCTTTTGTCTAAGAAAACTGACTAGTAATAGTAAGAGCACGGGCTTAGTACATCTCTGTCCAAGAACTTTGTGGGGGATATCACAGCATTGTTTTAAGATAATGGAAGTTGTTAATACAGTAAGAAAGTAGTCACATCTTATTTGGAATTTTTAACTATTTATTTAAGGCTCAATCTTCAACTCATACCCTATCAGGTTGCTGTTTGTGCAAAAAACTCTCTGTGCCCCTCTTCTTGTAAGTCAGTTTGTTTTCCTATTTCCCCGAGCTAGTAGTGGATGTAGTTCGTTTAATGACCACAATATTGCAGACTGCCAACACTGTCAAATGGACTAGCACAGGAAGCCTTTGAAATCTCCACAGTATTTTGATGATAATATACCAAGGATAATCAACAAGCTATTCTGATCCAAAAAAATCCACCAGCCCTGAAAACCAAGAAAAAATGCAGTGTTTCTGTTATCACCTGTCAGTGATCAGGGAATCCCCCAGCTTCACACTTTGGAGGAATGAGCGCACGCCTAAGATGATAAATGTGTCATGTAGCATAAGTTACTAACTTAATTTCTCTATCCAGTGGCTTTTGTTGAAGTTTCTGAAGTAGTTATTCAAGAAGTGTGCATTGAAATCCTTTTGAATCACTTCCTAGAAGTTCTTCCTAGAATCCCTTTCCAAAAGTCTGCTCTCGGGGCAGATCTGAGATGTGGTCTAAATAACTTGTGTGCGGATTTCTTCTGCACAAAATCTGACAGTGTCTATTTGGGAGCAGTAGTAGGATGGTAAATCATGAATGCATTGCGACAGGGAAATGCAGAACAAAATGGCATAACTTAAATTTAGGCCAGGAAGCCAGAACACATCAAGGAGCAGCTGCACTGGGCACAGAGGGGAGCAAACAGGGATGGGAGGCAGAAGGAAAATCAGCAGTTAAACCACTTAGTCAAGATTTTACTCCATAGAGGAGTATGTAGGATGTGGCCACTCTAAGTACTTCATGTGCTTGGTTCCTCCTCAATCTGCTTGTGTTTATGTTTTCTTCCAAGGATTCCTTTCTATTAAATAAGATCAAACTCAATTATTGAACCATGGACTTCCTTCCTTAAAATTCCCTGTGCCCAGGTTTCCCAGTAGTCTGCCTGGAACACAAATACCTGAGTAATTTAAACAGGTGGCCATTTGCAGCATAATTACTGCAGTTGTTACTGATAAATAACAGCCTTAGCTTGCAAGCCATGAGAATATCTAATTTGTTTGCCTGCCTGCAGTGGATTGTCTTCTGTGTAGAATACAGATGATCCTACAGTCACAAGCCAGAAAAAAGTAAATTATTTCAATTCATCCACCCTAGTCCTGGAAGTGCTTGCAAGCTATTTGCAGGATCAGGGTCATCATTTGCTTCTCTGAGGGCACCTGGTCTACACCAGCTTTAATGATATCCTAGTTTTGCAGAGAGAGAGAATCCCTGAAGCAGCTTTCTTAAGTTTCCAGTTTGTGATTTTGTTTCCACCTTTATCAAAATGGTCATTTTCTTCTCCTTAATTTGTAGCTGATGAAGTTATATAGTGTTTAACCATCTTGATTTTTACAATAATATTTTTACATTGGCTATTTAAAAAGTTTGGATTTCAATGCAGAGTTTGGAGGGGGCTTGTTTGTTTGGTTTTTTTGGGTTTTTTTGTTTGTTTTTTTTATACCTCCTTTAAGGTATGACCACTATTGGGAAAAAATATTACTAATTTTCACTAATAATTAATCTGAGTTTCCTTATCACAGTACTAATCTTAGTAGGGGTATGCTTTTATGTATGAGACCAATGCTTCAAATACCTTTGTAGTTTGCCTTTGCATTTATTTAATTCTGTGAGCTTTTAAGCACTTTTTTTTTTTGGGTTTTTTTTGGTTTGTTTTTTTTTTGGGGGTTTTTTTTTTTTTTTTTTTTTTAGATTACCATAGAATGATTTGGGTTGGAAAGGACCTTAAAAATTGCCTAGTTCTAACCCTGCTGCCATAGGCAGGGACACCTTCTGCTAGACCAAGTTACTCAGAGGCCCATCCAACCTGGCCTTGAATGCTGCCAGGGATGGGGCATCCACAGCTTCTCTGGGCAACCTATTCAGTGCCTCACCACCTTCACACTAAAGAATTTTTTCCTAACAGCTAATCTAAATCTAATCACCTTCATCTTAAAGCCATTCCCCCTTGTCCTATCCCTACATGCCCTTGTAAAAAGTCCCTCTTCAGGTCCCTTGCAACCCCCTTTACGTGCTGCAGGGCTACTAGGTTGTCCTCCCTGGAGCCTTTTCTTCTCCAGGATGAACAGCCTCAACTCTCTCAGCCTGTGGAACAATTACATCTGAACAGTTAGTCAAGAAATGCAGCAAAAGACTTTGCCTGACTTTATATCCTTTACACCATTAAAGTTCATTATATCATTGCTACTACAAACTTGTATTGGCATTACAGAATTTTGGTTCTGAATGACAAGTTGACACAGGGAGAGAGGAATTTGGTTACAACTGCACTTTTTAAGTCTGCCAGCCAAAAAAAGAGAGATGATTCAGTTGAACATTAATATTTTTGGGTTTTGGGATAGGACGTTTCTTTTCTTTGATCTTTGAAAACTTGTCTCCCAATAGATACTCTTAGATGCCTTCTGGGGAGTTTTGTCTTGTAAACCTTTTGTCTGCCTAGAGACGTCTGAAAAAGAAAAAAATAAAGCAAATAACCAGCAAAAATGTGACACAGCTTAGCATGCAAAAGCTGAGCATTCATGTTAGGCCTATATGTATATATATACACACACACATATACATCACTGGGAATGAGTCGCCAAGGAAATTAAAAGTTTTTAGGCAGTTAAATTGCAAGGATTTTTTGATACTACATTTGATCCATTGCCCATACCAGTGGTAGTGAATACAGTCTTTATTTCGAAGCCTTCCAGCATTTGGTGATGATATTAATTCATATTTGTTAGAAAACTGCTTTATCTAGTTAGTTTGAGCTGCTGAGCACTGAGAGCTTGTCAGTAGGGTTGGTAATCAGACTTAAAGTGACTCCAGTTTCCAATACAGTGCAAGACAGTAGTGTGCAGATGCCTTTGTGGAGAGTTATACTTCGCTAAATATTTCAGCTGTATTTTGTGTTTCTTGACTAAACTCCCATTGGGTGAGAACTACATGTTGAAATTTCACCTTGTAGTTTGAGCCTGATCTCTTTCTATTTCTTGTTGCTCTGCTCACAGCTTCCAGTTTTCACTATTAGTCTGAGTGAAGAATACTAATGATCTGGCATTCATTGGAGTTGGAAAGCTTTGTAGGTAGTTATACTGCTATTAAATTCAGCTCCTCAGGGTTTTTTTCATCTGAAGAACATGATATTCTCCACTTCCTTTTGTGACAGCGATGCCTCTGTTCCATACAGCTCTGCTGTTTACCAGTCTCCGTTTCAGTGTCTTTTACGTATTACTGTCCACACGCTCATTTTTAGTATTTCACAGAGTACATCCGTGTTCTGTATCTTTTGGATGAAGCCACTTTTGGTCGTATCCAAGCAAGCTGCCATTATAAGCTGCCAGAACTTGGACTACTTTTTTGTTGGACATGTTCTGTCTGTTATGGCATAAGAATTTTGGCATGCTATGTTGTAGAGGCTGATGTCAGTCACTGCTGTCTAAACACACTAGATTTCCTATCAATTACACTACTAAATCTTTGACAGATTCTGCCAATCTTTGGGTAAATGCTTCCCAGTTCTTCATTTTGACAGCCAAAAGAGGAGAGGGAATTGAGAGCTACTTTGCAAAAAAACATGCAGTATGGGGCGTGTGTTGAAGTTTTTTTAGCTGACTTTTCCACAGTTAAGACATCTATGCTAAGTTTTGGTTGTGGTACACTCTCTTCAGATGCCTAGCGTCAGAAATGTCCTAGTATTGAGTTTGATTCAAATTTAACTTAGTATATCTGTTGTTTCTTTTTTTTTTAGTATTTTTTAAGTGGATGGTGAATTGAGTTTTGTTTTCACTTTTGTTTCACTTTTTAACCAAAGAGCTATTTTTGTGGTTGAATGAAAATGAAGACAAATATCATTATGTGTGGCACTGAGAATCTCCTTGCCTTGAATCTAAAGGTACCTCTGTCCAAGATATCTTTGAAGCAGCGTTTCAATGAGAGTGTCAGAAGCTTCCAGCTTCATGTCCATGACTGTCTGCTCAATTCTTTCCTGCTTAGAAAATCAGCTGGATGCTCTGTCAAAGGGAGTTGCCTCATTGTCTGCACCTTAAACCCAACATTTGTGTAAATTATTGGATCCTTTGTGCCTGTGCTGTGCAGTTTCACCTGTGTGTTTGTGTATTATATATGTGTATTTATGTGTGTGTATTCTTTTAACTGTATTTTGAAAAAGGCATCTGCATTTACATACGTATGCCTTTATGATAAGTAAAGTTATCCTTGAAACTAGGAACTTAGTATTAGCATATCCCTGTACATATTGCTCAGTAAAATTAAATTCTATTGTTAGGAATGTGATTTTATACAGATGTGATTAACGTTTGAACAATAGCAGTTGAAACCTTTTTCCCATTAAGGTCATTAGCTGTCTACCTGTAGGTACTCAGGAATGGTATTTCAATAAGCACGAGTAAGCCATCTGAGGAAAGGGGAAAATAATTAGGGAGTATAAACCTGATTTATTTTATCAAAGCTATTCTTTATTAGTCCTTAAAATAAACTTATTTTAATTGGCTTACTGCAGGGTTGAATGACCACTAAAGAGAGGAGTCAAAAGTCATTTAACATAGTAGTTCATTGTGGCTTTCAGTGCTGCTGTTGCTTGCTTTTATGTGAACACAACAGTTAAACATGGGTAAATTAGTGGGACTGGAGTTATTTTGAAATGGTTATGCCAAGTGGAAAGAGATGGCTTCTTTTTTGGACTTGCCTAGACAGAAGTTTTTTTCTCTTTTTGCATGGAACCCTAGACATAATGAAGTGCATCTTCACGTGGGCTTGTGGTTCTGGATGTTCCCTTTCATTTTGCAGCTCTCTGTGATGCACTGACCCAGCTGCAAAAGGTACTGATAAGGTGCTGTAAATGAAAGGCTAAGACAGCCTTCGTGCCTCTCTCCTAGCTATCTGCACCAGCCTTTGAGACCCCCCTCACTGTCATGTTGCTGAATATTCCCCTTTCGGGGTCTTGGGGAGCCCAAAATGGGCAGCCTGAGCAAGCCCTTGCACTGATCTGGGGTCATCTTTCCAGGCCACGCCATTAGGACTTCCGAGACCCTTTGTAGCTCTTGGAAAAATGGGCTGAAGTTTAAATGCATGTTCTCTCCTGTAAATTAAAAAACTGTTAGTACTTTTTTTTCAACAACTGCATGGCTTTAACATTCCTTTTTGACAGAGATTTTCAGCATCTCCACCTCCCACTCTTCTTTTCTTTTTAAAGAAATGTTTTCTTTGGGTTTACTTCAGGTTAAGGAATTTGTATTGTGTGTGACTGTCGCTTACAGTGAGGGAATTCTTTTTAATCCCTTTACTATCATTGAACAAGGAAGGAGTTTGTTCTTTCAAGTTGATGCAGGAAAGCATTAGTGTTGATAAAAGGATATATTGTTTAAAAACAGCTGAGAAAATCTGTTCTCTGTATTGCTCTTTCCACCTTTCCTTATCCATGATGGGCTTAGGAGCAGCCTTCACTCACTCTGACCATGGGGGGGGTCTTCATTGTGGCTGCCTTGTGTGGGGCAAGGAAAAAGAGGGAAGAGAGCTGGTAGCATCCTTTTTGGAGCCTGGTTAATGGCTCAGTTGAAGGTTAGGAATCCTGTGATGTACAAAGAGATTAATTAATGATCTGCACACACAGAGCTGCAGCACTGAAATGGGATTTTCTGCTCTTCATTGTCCACAACATTTAAAAAAAAAAAAATTTAGAAGGATGGCACTTCTCACTCACTTCTTGCAAGTTTTTATCATGGTATTAATACAGCTTTCTAAAATCTGTGAGAAAGCAGCCACAGTCAGTAATTCAACCCTGCAGACACACATTCATGACTACACCGAGCATCACCAAAAGCATGATTTGTACTGGTAAATACAACACAGTGCCACACACAATGCTTCTTCAAATCTAAGCTTTCACCTTGTGAAGAATCTGCTAACATTAAGCCTGATTCAAATCTTTGGATAAGTTTTGGGGGAGAGAGGTTATCACTAATGTGACTGGGGCACAATTTACTGTTTCATTTATGGGTGGGTACTAAAGGAAGCTGACTTTGAATGTGGTCTCAAAATGGAGTAAAGCCACTTAAAGGGCTGCTACAGTTACCCCTGATGATTTAGCACCAAGCCAGGGATGCCTAGAAATAAGTTCTCATGCCCTGTGGGCTGCTGGTCGGCAGAGGAATAAAAGAGTAAATGGAAATTACAATCCATCTGGAAAGGATTTGTTATCACCCAGGATGGACTGGAGTCAACAAGGGATTTTATTAATTCAATTAATAAAATCTTTTTTCCTCTTCCTGCTAAAAAAGATATTAAAAAAATAGATAAAGTGGCTGAAAAATAAGGTGTCAGTGATGGGATTAGTGAGGTTCCTGCAATTTTGCAGTCATTTGCTTTGAATTAAACATAATTTGAGTGTTCCTTGGGGCACTAATGCTTCCCCCCACCTTTAGTTTCAGGTTATATTTATAGGCTTTCTTTTTTTGTGCGTGTGTGTGTGGATTCTATTTTGGGCACTGTGTTTGGGTGTTTGCCTCCATGTGCCCTTGCCAGCTGTTTCCCTGGAATTAGAAATTAGAGCATTGCTCCTCCCAGAGTCTGATCTTCCTCTCCTGCCTTCTAAACACCGATGGCTTGGATGTGGCTGGCTGTAGTCACATGAGTCTTACCAGCAGAATAAAACCCACATACTGTTGTTTTTAGGTTCTCGGAGATTTGTGCTTTCCTTTTGTTCTAAACTAGCTCCTTATCAGCAGGGCACACACCAAACTATCTGGGAGATGCATTAAGAAGTAGATTTTAGCGGAAAGCTTTATTTGTTCTATCTGTAATTAAGTGATTTCTTCCAAACTCATAAATCTCTCCTTGCCCCTGACTAACTCATCCTTCCAGCTTCATGTCAGGCACTCTGCTCCCTGCTCCCTTTCTAGATCAGGTTTCCTTCATTACCTCCTTTCTTCTTACACCTTGTGGCGGATTGGATTTTTTTCCCCTGCTCCTTTTGTTCCTCCTAGCAGCCTCCATTTCTAGGGTCTTTTTGTCAAGAAACTAGCTTGTCTTTTCTCTTGCCAAGCATCCTTCTGTCAAGTCAAAGCTCCTAATTTTTGTCTGGCTCCTGACCCTAGCACAATTTTGGCTGTGTTAGTTGCTCGTGGCTAAATTAGCTGGTTCTTCCTTCTCCTCGCAGTTCCTTTCCTTTATGCATCTCGCATGTCCCCCATCAATCACCGTGTGCCAGCCTCAGAGTCTGGCAGGAGCAGCTGGCACCTCCCGCTTCCCCCCTCCAGCCAGGGATCCCACTTTTGGCCCATTCCTTCCTTTATCCCTGCCGGAAGGACTCCTGGCTCCTTTGTGTGCGCTTTGTGCTCCGCAGAGCTGGCCCCGCACTCCCCCACGCCTTGCTCTGCCCTGGCTGCATCACCGTGCCCGGCAGCTGAGATCTTCCTTCCGTGCAAGCTGCATTGAGCTGTGCTTAGGTGGTCTCCAGCTTCTCTGCTGCTCAGTGCCTGTCACTTTTTATTGTCTGACTCCTGTTATTTCCTGCTCGACTTCTCCATTAAATCTCTGCTGTGCCCCCACTTCTTACCAGTCTTGTTCTGATTCAGATGTGGTTAGAAAAATATGTTTAAGCTTTAGGGGACCCCTCTGAATTTGGACTCCCCAAAAGAGAAGACTGCCATTATGAGAAGAAGTATTTGGAGGGGAGAGGGTGGTAGTGCTGGTGGGAGCAGGGAGGTTAAAATTGCTGTGGAAATCTAAGCTAGCTCTCTGGGATCAGATACAGCAGTGACACTCCTGAAGATCTCTGTTGCCCTTTTGGTCAGCAAAACTGCTTAACTCTCTGCCAGTCCAGGGCTGTGGAAGAGCTCCATCCATTGAAGAGTCCCTGGCATTGCCGCTGCCTTCCCCAATACATCTACCTTCGGTCCTTAGCCAAGCATATGAGCCATGCTTAGTGATACTATCCAAACAGGGCTGGGGCTCAGGTGAGCTCTCATGGCTTTGTGTGCTGTTTTTGAACATTGTTGCTTGGAGATGAGTGAAGGTAAGATGGGTAGGCTCAGAGAGGCAGTGAGACATAAATGTCTTAATTCTTAGGAAGCACTGTCTGGGTCCTTGGGGATTGCTGCAAGTCCACCATGTCATAAGCCACTCTCAGTGTGCTCTTTTTGCCCTGTTGCATGAAACACTGGACTCAGTAGCATCCAGGTTTGTTTGCTTTTCACCCAGAGAGGGCCTGCACCCTGTGTGTGTCCAGTAGAATCAGCCTTGACTCTGAAGCAGCTTGCCAGCACTATCAGTAGCTAATTAGAAATCTGCTCTTGTGGTCAGACTTTCTTTCAGCATGTTAATTAATTTTCCAAACCTCTGTTATTTGGAGGAATGGGACTACCGTGGCAAGATAAGGAAGACCTGGCTTCTTTTCCAGCTCTGCTACACTTCTGGATTCCCATCCTCCTGCGTGCCAATCAGCCCTGTGATAGGTGGAGTGGGGATGTGAGCCAGCCCTAGGAGAACATTCTCCTGCCTTTCTCCTCTCCATTTTATATTCTGTATGTGTCTCCCACCTTTGTTTTGCATTCTCTTGCAATATCTAATTGATTCTTTATGAGACCTCTGTGCTCTATTTCTTTTCTGTGTGAAAATGTCAGCACTGTTTGGCATCGTTGCTCTGTGACAGGAGTCCTTGGGGTCAGGAGGCAGCTTCTGGGTTCATGTCTTCCCTCTCTCTCCGTGCCTAAACTCCCCCAGGGCAGTCTGTGACCCCTTTTTCTCATGCAGCTGGGCTGCTCTGTGGGGTTTTGGGGTGTGCACTTAGAGCTGTGAGCTGGAGAAGGAAATGAGTGTAGCCTCTAAATACTGCAGCACGTCATGTTGTTTCTCTCCTTCCACCTGCAAAACAGAGATAACTAGTCTTAACCCATCTGTATCAGAACAGTGTTGAGAGATTTAATTAGCTGCTGTCCACAGGGTTTTGAAGGTGTAAGATACCTCTGAAGTATTATTAAAGGTCTTACCAAGATTAGCCTTGCTGAGTACTGCTCTTTCCCATACAATTACCATGCAGATGTACACAGTGCATGTGCAGATATGAAATAGTTAAAGAGTTTTTGCGTGTCTTTAGAAAAGTCATCCCATTAAAACAAAAAGACACATCAAAGTGAATCAAGTCCTTTTGAAATAATCTTTCTTACTGTATGTGGTTTAGGACCAGCTGAACCATCTGAAAAGCCAAAGCAGGGAGTGAGAGAGGGAGAGGGGGAGAGAGAAAGACACTTATTTATGTGAAGTCTGTACCTCTGTTCGACTTTGTACAGCCAGAAACTGAAAGAAAGGCTTCCCTAGTGTGTCCAAGTTTCTGGTGAATGGCTCCTTTGGGTGCGGAAGTGAGTGCTGCGGATCCTTTCAGCCGAAAGGAACAGTTAATGAGTGTTTCTCTGTTCTGCCCTGCTGGAATGAGACACATCCCTCTTTCTAGGTCACTAAGTTAATCAAGTCAAGGATTTCTGTCCATTGTCCTTCTTATCAGTCACAGCTGCATTTGCATTAGGAAGCTTTCTGTTTCTTTAAGCCTCATTCATGTACTGATTAAATTCCTTCCCAAGTCTGCAAAAGCAAATGTCTAATGTATTATATAGCCATCTCCTGACCCAAGTAAAAACAACATACAGTAGAATATGTTTAAAAGCAGAAGAAAGGAAAAGAAAAATAATCGCTGCTTTGATTTATCTGATCCTCAGTGATAAAACACAGGGGTAAAACAGGTGGAAGCTTATGTTTCTAATGTGTGATTTTTAACTTGATGCTGGCTAGCATCAATATCAGTGTCTACCTGAACAAACAATCTAAGGTGGGAAGTGAAATTGCTTTTCTTGAATGTTTGAGTAAACACTGCTGTAGCATCTCATAATGAACAGCAGTAGCTGTTGCAATGTATTAGATAATAAATTGGTCCTGGCAGCACATTTCCATTTCACAAGGATGACTGAAGGATAAACTTCAGACAAAAATGCAAAATTACTACCTTTGTAACCAAACAGCTGTAACCGTCCCTGTTAAAAAAATGTGCAGACTATCTATGGTTATGCTTTGGTTTCACCACTGATTTATAGTCTTGATGTTTGGAGGCATAAGCTAAAATGACTGTCCTGTTGATTATGAGTATAGTTTTGGACAAAATAATAAAGATCTCCTTATCTTGTGACTGCTGCAGCACTCTAACATCCCTAAGGGGGCATCTCATTGTTTCACCTTTTTTTCCCATCTGGATCTCCCGAGTTACTGGGAGAGGTAGACTTTAATCTTCTGACAGCATAATTCTTGCTTTTTACACTGCAGGAAAAATGGCTTTGGTAATTTTCTCACCTTTCCAGTGGCCACTTCTCCATTTTCCAAACTTCCTTTGACATTCTTGGGAAACACCTTTTGGGGGACAACACTTAGACTTTCATTTTGTTTGTAATCTCATCTAGGATTCCCTGCTCAACAACTCTATTTTACGCTTCCTCATAGATTTTCCTGCAGGTTCCTTCATGAGGGGCCTCTCTTACACCATAAGCAATGCCCTGAAACTTGAACCTCTCTATTCTCCCTCGTCCTGGTAAGCATGTACAAGTTCTGGTTCTTTGCAGGGTAGAAAGGAACTCCTTTGACTCAATTTTTTTTTTTTTTTTTTTTTTTTGCTGAGAACACTCTCAACTGCTACTGGAATTTCTGCCATTGCAGTGACAGTGTAAAACAATTCTGAATCAACACAAGATCAAACATTTGTAAATTGTCCTGAAGACTGACTTTTTGCTGAAAGAAATGTTTCTGTTGAATCAGAATATTTTGCTTTTCAAAGCCACATAATTAATTTTAATAAGAGCACATAAAAAGCATTTTAAACGGAAAAGTTTTTTTTCCTAAATGGCAGTGTGAATCAACATATTCCCACACAGCATTTTGATTCAACAGTTCATCATTTTCCAGGGGAAAACAGTGCCTCAAAAATATTTGGCTGTGACAAGTCTTGGTATTTAGCTGCATTGATAAGAAACAATACTGTGGTTGTTCTTGTGGATGCATGTGTGTCTGAAGAAACATGGAGACTGGAACAGCTCAGTGTTTGGAGGTAATAGCTCTGCATTTGTCAGGGATCAGTGGTAGCTCCATGGGATCTTTGTTTACTGAGACCTGCTAAGGATCCGGCTCACTAAATACGCAAGATAAAAGTATCGCGAGCCTCCAGCGTACATAGGAACTGATGACAGATGAGCTACAGATTATTTGAGTGGTTTAATTGTTCTTATCATTTGTCCACATTAACTTGTGGTTTCTGGAACTGCAGTTTGATTAAAATTCTTTGATTAAACAGATGAGTTGACAAGACAAATGTTCCTTGCAGCCCTCTGAATTGTCGTACAAAATTAAGAATCTTCCATTTTCATTCATGTTTTCTCCTCCACCCACAGCCAGGTGGATTTAGGATCACTCAGTAGGGACCTAGACATACATTGGAGCAGAATCTCTTATGCAAGAAAGCGTAGCAGCAGTATCTGTAAAAGGGAGAGAATGGAGTTTCTTAGTATCTTGTATGCCATAATTTTTTAAAAATTATTTTTAAATTGCTGAAATAGTTATAAACTTACTAGTTCCTTGTTTAACATCAAAAGAATAATTTTAAAAATTCAAGCAGAGGCCTTAACAAATACAAATGCTCAGCCTGTTACTGATGACGTTCAGGCTGCATCTGAACAAAACTGTCCAATTCCCTTTGTGTTGCTGTAATCAGGATTTGCCTGAAATGGAGGGAAATATGGGAAAAGGCAGGCGGTGTGAGAGAGGATTTGGAGTGGGTGGTGAGGGATACTCCAGCTTTGTGCCTTTGTAATTATGCTGTGAAGTAATATGGAGGGATAGTCTTAGGAGCAGATGTTTGAGGATATATTGGCACCACAGGAATCTAAGTCTGAATAGGATTTTCCTGACACGAGGCAGAATCCTTTGAAAACACCAGTGGGCACAGATCTGCAGGCTGATCTGCACTAGACATTTTGCCAATGCAGTTGGTTAACAGCATAGGAAGGAGTTGTGCCATACCACTAGGGACTGCTAATTTCAGCACAGACCCGTTGGTAAATAATTTGATTTGCCAGGATAACTGGCTTTACAGAGAGGATAAGGAAAACTCTCCCAGCAACAAGCCCTCTTTTACCAGCCTCATTTACTTCATGGGATTGTTGCATTGGTGTAGTTTGGATATGGCTGTGCCAAAAACAGGTTTTGATGAAGCAAGCATTGCT
The DNA here is from genome assembly GCA_013400915.1 of Pardalotus punctatus. Lineage (NCBI taxonomy): Eukaryota > Metazoa > Chordata > Aves > Passeriformes > Pardalotidae > Pardalotus > Pardalotus punctatus. The sequence goes on along the minus strand of VZTX01020713.1, from coordinate 1,046,708 downwards.
TTTATTAAACACAAATATTAACCAGATCATTTGTGATAAGAGACAGTTAAAGTGATTTGCTAGGTTTGCTCCCTGTGCAGACCTTGGACAGAGGGTGTCTCCTTCAGACAAGATCCTCACTCTCAGATGGCACAAAAGTCCTGGATGCTTCCCTGATTTCAGAGCATCACTTTGAGCATCAAGGCTATTGCAGAGGTCAGGGAAGGTGTTTCAAAAGCAAGGGGGCAGTTTGGTCCCCCAGCAAGGTCTCTCACTGGACTGATTTAGTAAAAATAATCATCCTTGTTTGAAAGATTATGTAATGAGAAATCTGATCAGATTTGATCAGTGTACAGCTATATTTAAGTGACATAGTGATGTCAGACCACCAGCACTGCTGACCAAATGTGCCATGTGTCCCACTTTTTACTTTTTCCTCCTAAAATTTATAGATGAAGGTTCCCCAACAGGAACAAAGAGCTTTCATTTTGCTCTGAGTGTTTGTCTGCTATTTCACTTGATGTAACAAGTTCCAGGTGAACAGGCAAAATGACTTTCACTCCCATGTTTTTCTTAGGTGCAACCATGTTTTAGCACTTACATCATCACGAGAAAGTGCTGACCATTTATCACATCCAAGAGGAATGGGAATAAAAATCTAAAGCAGCCTATGACCCAGTTTCTTAGCACTGGGTATCCCAATACCCCTTAGCACAAAGGTGATCACAGGGGCAAAACCACAGTGGGCTTGATTCACTTCAGTGTTCCTGCGCTGGGGGACTGCAATAACTGCTGAAATCAATATTGCTATTCCACTGTACAAACAGAGCCTTACCAGGATGAATCTCTGTCCTTGGAAACAAAGTGGGCATGGATTTACTCACCTAGTCTGTAGTCCCTTTAATTTTACTCATGTGAGTAACTGTTCTTGGCAGGGGTGCAGTAGAGTCTATGCTTGTGGCCTGGAGAAATTATTATGCTTTTCCTGTGGTGCTGCCTGCCTGCCTTCTTCCACCCCCAATTTCCACTAGAAACTGCCTTGTTTGTCACAGGTCATCCCACATCACTGTGGCTCACTGGGGAAATGACAGTAATTCAAGTGCTTGGGTATGGATGTCGAGCTTTTCTCTCCCTGTTGTTTTGTGGCATGCCTGATGTCACTTTGCTTGGCTTGAAGTCAGCGGAGAAGAGGGCAGGATGAGCAAAGCTGTGATTGCACGAGATGTAAATATACTCTGGCTATTTCATTGTTAATACCATGCCATGAGTGGTGTAAGAGTGCTTCAAAGTGGAACAAGGGGAAACTGGGGATGAAGGAGGAGCAGGGACGGCAGAAGAGAGCAAGGTCAAATCACCAGTAGCTGCCCCTGGCAGTGTTTGACAGCCTCATCAAAAGCAAAGGACTGAACTGATCTTGAAAATACTATCCCTAGATGGTAGAAGATGCTGAGAGTTGCTGGAGCAACAGCAGGATGTTTGTATCCCTGTTGTCATTTCCATTTTATTTTTGCTGATGAAGAGAAGACATCTATTGTCTCCTCTACAGATAGGAGTTACTCATATGCTGCACAGGAGCCTTGGGAGTCTCTGAACTGTCTTTCCAAAGCCTTTCCTGGCACTAAATCATCTTTGCAAATACATACAATCAAGAAGAGAAAAGGATGAGGCTGGGTATGGTTTGTTAGAGACACCAAGGAAAAAGGCTCAAGATGTGATCCCCTCTGCATTACAGAGTTGAGAACAGATATCACTGAAGTTAATGCAGGGTAGTAGTATGATGTTCAAAGAAGAGAGGGGTTTGCTGTGGTGGGCACAGCAGGTCCTGTAAAGGACAGTGCCATGGTGGTGTATCCGTGCTCCAGCTGAGTTACCAATGGCCTGTGTAAGCCCCAGGGGCCACTCCTCCAAGCTCTCCATGCACCATCTGGGACAAATGGAGACTGCAGCTTGAGGAGAAGGAGAGGGAAGAAAAATAGTAACATCTTGCGGTGAAAACCATCCTATGGTTGTCCTGGAGTGTTTTAGTNCCCCTCTTCCATCCCTAGTATCACTTGGAATTAACTAAAGTTGTGGGTTTAAATTTGTGTAATTTACTCTTGTTTGGAGACACACGTTGGTGTTTTAATGTACCTTACTCGGTTTGATCATAAGTCAATTAGGAGCAGGTAGAAACTAAACTGATTCTGTCGCTCTTAACCAGGGTTTGTATCAGCTTAACTAAATTAGTTTAATTAAATCAAACACTACTGCATTCCTCAGTGCTCATAAATAGTGCCTGTGCTTATGCATGTGTAACGCTGAAGGTGCACGTGTGCTGAATACGGATGACATCATGTGCAAGCAAATTTCTGAATAACAACCTGCATATCTGTCTGGGCATTTATAGGTTGTCAATTACTCTGATATTGTGTCTAATGGGGAGATGAAAATCCCCCTATAAATCCAGCTCACTGCTTTGGCGGCTTTGCTGACAGACTAGTAAACAATTTCTATGCAGAGTGCGATTTTCTAGTTTAGGAATGGAGCCACTTAGATTAGAACTCAGTGTTTTAGTGAGAAATGTCTAAAACGTTTACATAACCTATTTACATATGAATACAAACATTACAGGCTTTATATTAACAGCCCTTGTTGTTGCTCATTACTATGCATAGAAAAAGACATCAGCATTTCTAGTAGCATCTACAAAATTATAAATATGTGATAGAGTAATTACTGATTTGGAAATCCAAATTATATTAAAATGATTGTAGCATCTGTGTCTCCAAAAACCTCTCCATTTGTCAATTCTAATCTTTTATTGCTTAGGCAATAAACATGAGTCTGATGCCTCTTTACACAGTTTTGTATGAATCCCACCCGCCCCTCAAAATTTAAAAAGAAACTGGAGGAAGGAGTGGTTTGATATCAAGGTAGCTGAAATTGGTCCATAGCTGTTTCTTTCACCTTTTCTTTACCCCACACCCACAAAAATATGAGAATTGATGATAGATCTTGCAGATTTATCTGAAGCAACCAGAAGCTGCCAGGAAAATCATTCTGGAGCTGATGAGATTCTACTCGCACAGTAAAAACCACCAAGGAAGTTCCTTTCAGAGAACAAAGGGATCAGTTCAGGGCTGATCCTTTACTCTTTTTACTGCAGCCCTACTTGAGTCAAATTGTTCTGAAGGGAAGCCAGGGAAACATTTGGTGTGCTCCATGGCACATGTGAGCGCGAGTCAAGCCTTACTGTGGTGACTGTGATGCAAAGTGAAAACCAGGGAGAGGTTCTGATGCCCTTCATTGTAACGCTGCTTTACTTGCAGAAGAGAGCCTCTAGATCTCAGCAGGTTTGGGTAGCAGATTTCCCAGACCAGTAAATAGTTAGAAAAGTAGTATGCTTTTTTCGTCTGTGGCTCTTAAAAGACTTTGCAGGAAGGTCAGTGTCATGATTCCAGTGGTGCAGAAGAGCAGAGATAGCCCCCATAAGGTCACTGTGCCTCACAACAGAAATCTCAGTACGGACTCCTCTGCCGCTCCCTGTCTGCGCTTTCAGCCACTGGAAGACATCGCCCAAGGGAATCTATTCATGGCTGATAACAGAGGTTATTTGTAGGAGTGTCTCCTTCCAGGTTTTTCGGTCCTGGACCTGAATTCTGGAAGGGGGAGTCAGTGGGAGATGATTTGACTGGAAATAATGTGCTCCCTAGGCAGAGCAGTTGCTGATGTCATGGGTGCTCTGATAAGCTGGGCAGGGATTGACATTGTCACGCTGACCTTTAAGAAGGTCTTTGGGAACTGGTACATGTTTTTCCCCTTGCCTGATGATGGAGAGTGAATGCTTCATCCGAAGTGGTCTGTTTTCCCTGGCACGCACATCCCAGTTTTAGCTGAGCCATCCATGATTCCCCCTGTGGCTTTAATTACGGCGCTGCCTCTAGTTGTCATCTCTCTTTTCACCTTCTACTTACACCACACAGGGACTTAAAGGCTTGTATATGCATAGTAACGGTTCCACGAGATGAAATGCTGCTGTATAAATAAGCCATTCATCACACCTGCAAGGGAGGTTTGAATAAAATCCCACATAGTTTTACTGCATGAGCAATGAAAGATCAGAAGTGACAAATGGGTTGACAAACAGTGTGCAGTGCATAAATAGCATTATTTATTTGCTCAGTCGTGTCGGAGTAAGTGAGATGAGGCTTGCTGGTGTTTTGAGAGAGTTGTCAGAGCATTGTAAAGGCAGAGGCTGCGGGATCAAGCCCCAGCCCCTGGCACTAGCAAGTGGGTGGCCATTAGCTGGAAAACCGAAGTGTCTTTTTTTTCCCAGGCTGCGTGGTTGCAGGGAGTGACACGTGGCATGAGACTGGTTGGGACAGAGGCAGTTTCCTGGTTGGTCAGTATTTTAGGGTTTGCCTGTCAGTCTGTTCACACTGAACTTTCTCAGCCCTGTCCATACACCTGTACTGGGTAATTCAGTACAATGAGGGGCATTGGCTATTTATACATGACACTCCAAAAAGCCTGGAGTAAGATAAAGTCTGTCAAAAGCACAGATGAGAAATCCAGCATACAGTAGAAAGCTAGGATGGCATTTCCAGCCTATACCAAAATGCTTCCTCAGTTATTCAGGAAAGTGGAGCCCCTTGCAAAGAGAAGAGGTTTGGACTTCACCACCATAAGGGTGTTCTGCTACAGGCTGGCAACTAAGTCTTTACAGGCATCAGTGGAATTAAATCCACTTCTTTCAGATCCACAGAACAAAATTCAAAATGGTGAATTACTGCAGAGAGCAGGGACAAAGTAGCTGCAAGCATCATCAGACTGGAATGCTTGGCACTAATGGTCCTGATGATGTGCGGATTTCAGAGCTACTTGTGATTTTTAAGTCTGGGAGGTGTCATGGCATTATTCACAGCTGCTTGCTGTGAGTTGCTGAGCTGATGCAGGGATCCTTGTGTCACGTGGCTGGGGGAATTGCTTCTTGGTATGTGGCTGTCACCTCTGTACCCATGCCTTTGTCTCCTGGAAAGAAAAGGGAGCTTTATCAATATAAATGTCAATAGGGCACATGTAGAATTGGATGTGTCAAAACACCAGTAGCAACTTCAGGGTCATAAGCATCCAGCACAGAGTTCAATAGGGCCAAAAGCCAGTTGGCAAGTTACCCTTGGCTGGGAAACACAGTGTGAGTCGGTGTGTTCAGAAGTCATTTTCTGGTCATGGTGCCAGCGCTGAAAAGCTGCTCGAGCCATGGCCTCTGCTCAGCAAGGGACACTTTTTGGGTTTTCTTGGAGGAATTTTCCCATTACCTCACCAAAGTTTGTCTGGGCATCCACAGTCAGTTCAGTGAAAGTCCAGAGAGTCTGGGCAGCTGGTAAGTGTTTTTGTCTGGTTGTTTGCAGTTCAAGTGCTTGCTTTCATTACTTGTACAAGGCTGGGGATGGATTTTTCTCCTCAAAACTGGATCTTTTGGGAAGTCAGAGCAGAGGAGCTGTTGCGTGAGGGCAGGAGGAGGGCAAGACAAGCATTTTAGGGAGAGGGTAGTTAGGATGTAGCATGTGGCTGATAATCCTGTAGAGAAGTTTGGCACACTTGCAGTGGATGAGTGTGGGTAACATGGTCCTTTTTATCAACCCTTTGCAGTCTTTTAAAATTTTAGTATTCAAGGCAGACTTTGGGTGGATGGTTTGGGGAAGTCTTTCTGGTGATGTGAACTGGTGAAACTGTATTTTCTTAGTACAGGAGTGCCCTTGATTGTGCACTCCTGCTGCCCAGCTCAAACCCCATTAATGGTGTGTGGTGCCTGTAAAGGAGTGTTCACCCACTGAATTTGCTAGGAGGTGGATCATGCCTGTAGGTAGCTATAAGGCCAGCAACATGTTTGTTTTGTTTTTTCCCAGGAACAGGCTTTCTTGCTTGTTGCAGTAAAATGAACAGTTTATGCTTTCCTCCTGGCAGTGCTGAAGTCCTCACGACCTAGCCCATGATGTGGTTTGGAACAGGCCATGCTGCTCAGGTGTGCAGTAGGTCTCCTAAGATAACAGGACAGGTGTCAGAGGCTGTGGTCCTCTCCACCCTGCTGGTAGCTGACAGAGAGAGCTAGAGCACCCCAAGGGGTGTTAATGCATGAAGATATCCTCCATCTTCTTATCCTTCAAATGCAGGGAGGAGGAATGTGACAGTGGGAGCTATGCTCTCTTGGGAAACCCCACTGCCGAATTTGAGGGTTTCACGTGGCAGAAACAGTGCAGCTCCCTGTCCTAAAATGGAGAATTTTATTTGCTTTTATTAAGTAACAGAAGCTTAATTAAGTTTCTCCTGAATGTAATAAAACAATACAGCTGGATGTAGGTCAGTCCCAAGTAATTGTTTCACTGCTTTAGCAGCTGTTTAACTAATGCTCCAGTGTTAAATAAGAATGCTGATATTTTATTTCTTTTTTTTTCCCCCCCTTTTGGAAGGGGCTAAGTGGTCTGTTTCTCAGGGGACTGAGGGGCTAGCCTTGGCCCTTTGAACCTAATTAATCAATGGCAAGGCTTTTTCAGGGCTGGCAGTGGAATGCTCTTTAATTGCTCACTTGTGCAGTCATTTATTTTGTTTAACCTGCGACGGATTAAAGTCGGTTATAAAGGTCCTTGCTTCTGTTGTAGAACAACTCCAGCCGTGCAACAGTGGGCTCTCTGCTTGATTCCAGGCCCCCCAGGGATGGAGCAGGGAGACCAGGAGGGACAGCTCTCCATGCTCCCCCTCTCCACGCCGCCTGGACATGCTGGCATTTTTGTGGGTCCCCCCATCACTGCCAGCGAGCTTCCCAGAGTTTTCTCTGGGCACAGGGAGGATCATTAGCTCTTAATATAACCCAAGAATTCTCCAGATATCTCCCTCGCTTTCTTTCATTAAATGCAAAACTTTAGAGACAGAAACTTTAATGATTTTCTGTGCATGTGTGTAATACTGTATGCTCCGCTGGGACCCCTCTGGCATCCCATGTCTCCGAACAGCTGTCAGGCAGCTCAGATTCTTTTCCAAACTGCCAATCTCCAAAAATATTTCCTTCTCTTCTCAAGTATGGAATTTTGCCCTTGAGTCAGAGAGTCTGTGCAAAGCAATGGCAGGTTTCAGTGACAAAGTTAAGGCTGCCCAAAACATTAGGGCCAGAAATAGGATCTTTTCAGCCAGCTGGGGTGGTGACCAGGACCGTGAATTTCCAGCCTACAGTGAGACTCTGCTTTCTCTTCTAGCCCTAGTGAATTGTTTTGAGACATTGTGTTTCTTGTAATGCTTGCCATTAGCATTCATAAGAAAGCTAGATCATTTTAACATGTTTCAAAAAGGGATGTTAAAATTTATCTTCCTTTTTATTAGATCCACTGCAGCAAGGCACCCAGTGGCTTTAGAAATGTAAGTAATGAAAAGCAGAGAACAAATGTTAACTATAGAAATGATTTATGGAGACATCTGATGAATTTATCCTGCATCTTTACCCTTTCATCCATCTCCCTGGACTTCAGCTAGTATGTCTGAGCAGCATCAGTCACATATTTTAAAGCTGACTTGCCAGAGACATGCTCCATGCTGTGGAATGTGGATTTCCCAGTTTTTGCCCCACCTAAGGCTCCCCGTGCAGGCTTTTTTTTTTTTTTTTTTTCTTTTTTTTTTTTTTTCCCTTTTTTTTTTTTTTTTTTTTCCCTTTTCTCCCTCTTCCAGCCCTGGTGGGAGGCAGAGGCTTTCTGGAAAACTTGACCTTTGAGTTTAGCTTAGCTTTCTCAAAGGATGCTGTCTTATGCACAGCGAGTTTAATTCTTTGAGTACAGCATTAGGCAGGCTCTGTAGTATGAATCCTCTACTAACAAAGTATTTTCCACATCATCACAAAGAAGAGTTGAGATTTTGCAGAAGCCCCGTTCCTCTGTTCCTACCAGCTGTTGTCCTACAGATGTTCATAGGCCCTTTTCCTATCAGACTTTTTCTCAAAGGAGGTTTTTTGAGCTAAGTCCCTATGTTTTTAAAACATATATTTTAAAGGCAGATAAGGTATATAATGAGCAAGTAGTGTCCGTTTCAGGATAGTGACCAGATAGGGTGAGGCAGGAGAAGAGCTGGTGGGCATATATAGCTGATAAGAGATAGATAGGTGGATGGATGGATGATGTGCTGGGAACTGTCCTGGGGAAGGACAAGTGTGGAAGGGATGGCGAGGGCGAGAGGGTAGAGGTGTGTGATCAGACTTCCCCAGCTCAGTGCTGAGCACAGTGTGAGAAACCCTCTCTGGTGCTGCTGGACATATGTTTTTTTAAAATGCTTCCTTCCATCCCTTCTATGTTGCTGCATGCAGCCACAAAATGTTCAGTGCTATGTTTAGACATTTTGAGCAACTTCACAACGGTGGTTTCAATACATTTAATGTTTGGCTTTTTTTTTCCCCCCTTACCATTTGCTTCTGAATATACTTTGGTTGGGCAATGTGGAGCTGGAAAGCGTATGAAGATTTTGTGACACTGTGATTTCTCTGGAGCTTAGAATCAAAGTGCAGGCTGCCTTTATTCAAGCTTTGGGCTGAAGATCAAAGAGGCAGCATTGGTTGTGTTGGAATAAAATAAAAAAAGAAATCACTTTTGAATATTGAATAACATCCTTAGTTCATTTCAGGATTATTTTTTGAGAAAATTTGGTTTGTTTCTGATTATTATTTGTGTTGCTTTCATGCCTGAGGCACAGAGGGGGCCAAGTCTTCTTTGCACGAGGTGCTGTACAAAATCAGGGGCCATGAACAGATGCTGTATTAATAGCACACAACGTGGCAGGCTGTTTGAGGCTGTTTGTTTACTTACTAATATTATCTTTTTGTCTGAAATGCTTTTGCCATGGTGCTGGAGTCCCAGCCTGTCACATGTTGATCCTGTGTTTCATTTGGTCAGGAAGCTTACTGTACCCTACTGCCTTCTTCCCCCCCACCAAGAGGCTGAGGGCCAATTGCCACCTTAACTAAAATCTACGGACGTTTCCTTAAAAATCACCTCAGTGTCATGCTATTGGCAAGAGTGATGAAGGGAGATGTTGCTCTGGGTTATAGAAACAGTACTGCCTGGGTGCCTTTGGTTCACTCTTTAGTTCATCAGGGAGTTGCCCAGCCTTGACCTTCTGTACTGTTTGGACGTGTTCATTTTTGTTTCATTCAGTTATTATGTCAAATTTGAGATGGAGTGCAGTACAAATTATTTTGGCCCCAAACCTTTCTTTAACCCTATTTGCAGAGGTGAAAGGCTAATACGTTAAACCTACCAGCCCGTGCATACAGATTACTTCAGCCCCTTTAGAGACAATATTCTCTGATTTCAGTTTTATCTTTTGCAGGAGCTGTTGAGTGGCTGGGATGGGGGCACTGGGTGGTGACAGTAAATGGTAGCAGTAATGTGACAATTAGCAAAGGGGGATGCAGTGGAAGTAATAGTGGATTTTCCTTTGAAAACACGGTGAAATATTTATTTACAATTTTTGTTAATATATTTAAAATGTTTCTAAATGTTCATGTTCAGATTTTCTTTCTGCTCAGCCAGCACTGCTCAGCAGGCTTGTACCTCTCAGTGCTACAGGGCTGCAGCATCTTGGTGTCAGGCAAAACATCACTTTCTGTGGGCAGGCAGGTAAGGGTAGACTGAGGGTCTGAACACACTTCAGTGCTATTGTAGAGAAAATAACCCATTGTCACTTGCTCTGGCTATCCCAGCTCTGGGTAGCTCCACTAAAGAGGGAAAAATGGGCTTTAACTCATATTGACTTGTGTTAAAATGGCAATGAAGACAAAGTAATGTGGAGTGCCAGCTGAAATTCGGCCCAGATCTCCTTTAGCCTTTAATTTGACCTCCTAGCCCAAATTAAAAACCCGATTGTTTTCTGTTTGCAGTTATTTTAATGAGTGTTAAGTCTGGGTAAACCGATGAGCCTTTTATTGGTTGGCTTGTTTTAGGTGTTTACTCTCCTCTCCAGATACCCCGGCAGTGTTTTGTAAAGTGGTTTTTTATTAGGCTGCTAGAGAAGTTTATGGAGTTGGAATAACTAGAGTACCTGTAAAAGAGCAGATGTAGTTCTTTAAAAGATGAGCTTTTCAGTCTCCAGGCCTGCCTGGTGTGGTGTTTAGCCCTGAGGACCATCAGTGTAAGCCTACGTTGCAAACCGGGCTTTGCTCGTGTCCTCAGCTCCTCGTGGCTGGACCAACACCGTGACTGCTTGGGATGTGCTCAGTGCAGATCCATTTTCCATGCTGACCCAAACATTTTGGCCAATCATACCCAATGGCTTGGGCAGATTGTTGTGTTGTTATTTTTCCTCTAAGGATGAGAGTTTCTTTCACCAGGCTTGCATTCATGTTTCCTGTTGCTGCAGAGCTGCTGTGTCCCATCATATTGGCACAGGGGGCTTGGCAGGTTCGCCTCTTGCCCTACACATTTGCTGCCTTTGGGGATTTCACCTCCTCTCCTTGCTGTGTTAATTGCGGAGAGATGGGGCAGAAGAAATCCAAGGAAACTATAAAATGTAAGAGATATTACATGACAAAGCACAGAGGAAAAAGCTTCTGTTGCTTGGGGGAACTCTTGTTTGGAGGCTGATGATGAATCGCATCATCCCCGCTGGCAGGTCCTGCCTGAGACTTCAGATTGTTGGGCTGGGGAGCCCCTCGCAGCTGTGCAGATACACCGTGTTGAGGGGTGCCCCAAATTTCTATTAAAACTCCTAAATCTTGTGAATTTGCTGTTAAATGCCTCTTGTTAAATTTTAAGGGCCTTATCAATGAGTTGAAACAGTGCAATTACTTTTTAGGTTTTTACTGTGCAAAACTGGTATTTAATTTATTTCCAGGACCTGCTTTCTGTCTTGCTTCCAGGCTCTCCATAACATATCAAGGTAGTCCCTTTGGTGACCTTTGCAGTTTATATTTGGTTTGGCTCTGCAAGATTTTTCTGGTGTTTTGCTGGCTGGGGTTTTGGTGGCTTTTCTTAAATTTTTCTTTGTTCAGTGTAAAATAACAAGGGGAATGAAATAGGTTGGAGCTATAGAAAGAGGACTCTTTTTCCCACCAAACCTTGTAAGACTTTACAATAATCATAGCAGTTTCAGTGTATCTGGTTGGCATATCTGCACAAAGGCACTCGGTGAGGCTGCAATTAGAGTGCTCTGCCTCATCTTGTATTAGTTTGATCACATAAGAAGCAGCCTATCTGACAGCTCTAGCACCTGGATAATTAAAACCCGTCAATAAAACAACAAAATGCACTGTGTAGTGGGACTCATCTGTGCTAGCATTAAACACCGCAGATAATTATATCGCAGCAGAGGTTGGAAAGCCAGCCTCCCAGTGCTCTGAAAGATCAATAAAAAGGCCCATTCATAATGAAAAAAATGCTAGAGAAACTGGATTTTCATCTCCCTGTCATTAGATCCTTTGCTTTTAAGGTTTTGCAGAGGCAGAAAAAAATTCTGTTGAGGAATTCTTTGTTTCTGGAAGCTAAACAGGTGGAGGATGTAGCTTTGCTTTTGTGCAGCAGATTACTGAATGCAAATGTGTTGAACCAAAGTATTTTCTTGGGCCTTACAGTTCTATTCTCCCCTCTCCACCCTCCACTGCCTCCCTTCTCTGCTTGCCTTTTTTTTTTTCCTTTCCCCTTTATTTGCAACCCATCACGTGAGCTCTACTTTTGAGTGAAATTTCTCTTTGCTTCCTGTTTACTTTCTCCAGGGCATTATTTCTTTTTTTTTTTTTTTTTTTTTTTTCTCTTGGCTCTTCCTAAAGGGTTGGTTTGGAAATATCATATATTGACAGGGGAGAACACACTCCTGGCTGACTTATTTGCTGTGACAGCCTCTTTCTTAAAGCACTCATCCAGAGAGGAGATTTTTGTGTTCCAGGGAAGGAAGAGGATGTCTTGCAGCGTTGCCATGAAGGATAATGAATTAAGTCTGTCCGTTACTGTAAAACCATTAGAAAAGCATAATAGACCTTGAGAAAGAAACTTAGATATTGATGTCTTGGTTATATTAGCGTGCCTGAGCACGATGGCTGCCTTGTCTTTGCAGAAAAAAATCCAGTCTGTGTAAAGTAGGTGTTTCAGCTGAGGGCAGAGAGAAACAGTGCCGTGTTTTTTCAGCAGCCGGTGCTCATGAACACAGGCAAGTGGTTTGGTTGGCACACATGGGCACTAAGGATCCCCTGCTGGAAGCTGCTGTAGGTGGAGGGTGGCACCAGCTACGAGCAGGATGTGTTAGCAGAGCATGGGCTGGATACGGCAGTTCAGGACATGCTGTACAAATCTAAGCTCATGGTTGTGGAGTTTTCCAGTCTTCAGGGTATTTAGGAGCCCGGTGTGGACTCTGGCACCCTGTTTGCAGATTCAGAGGAGGCAGGTGGCTTCCCCATTGGTAGCAGTTTCCACTGTGCTGTGTTCACAGGAGTTTCTGGTGTCACAGAAATAGTCGTTTCACCTTTGAAGGGTTTGTCTCTGGAGGATGAGGAGAAAGAGGGTGTGTTGGGATGAAATGAATGAGCCCCCAGGCTTGTTGTGGAGCTGTGTGTGGATTCCGGTTGCTCTTCTCCTGATGTCCCTAGCACGACAGGTGCCTGCCTTCGTGCTTTGGGCTCCTGATTTATTGTCTGGGCCAAATGGTACCCTCTGGGATGGGAAGGAGGAGGACTTGCTGGTATAGCACCTGCAATGATGAATGCTGAAATGCTTTTGTTTGGGATTGATCTTTTATTTTGTGCTGGCTTTGCATTTTTTGTTCTGGCAAGCATGTTGCCCCAGACACGTCTAGCCTGATGTTGTTGACATGTCTATGCTATTAAAGTTTCTGGAAAGGCCTAAAATAAACTGTCAAAATATTATTTTTTTTTCCTTTCTTTGTCTCTTGCTAAATATATTAACAATGCCAGCATTGAAAAAAAAATTGAAGTTATCACAGCAGGAATAAGCAGCTGTTTATGTCTAAAGTGTTTCTGCTTCACTATCACAAGATGACCTTGTCACTTAAAAATCATAAAAATATTTTTAGAGAGAAGAAATGGAAGTTTGCTGAAGGGAAATGAAGTTTTGGTGGTTTTTTTTAGTGAAAGTCTGAACAGAGAATTGTAAGCAGAGTTGAGCCCTGAAGCTGGTCCTGAACTCAAATGTTTCCTTCAGTCCCACTGCTATAAATGCAAAACAAATGCCATATGAAATATTATTCCTGTTTCACATTAGAACTCCTGAAAGTCATTTTGCATTGGAACTGGGAGAAGTTCTGCAAAAATAATCCATGTTTTCTGTTACAGGATATTTGTTACACTAGATTGACACCTTTCTTCTAGGTTAAATATTTTTCCACATATCCAATTAGAAAGACAAAATGGGGGTCTTAAAAAGTAGGAATAAATGCAGCTGGAAAGAATGCATAGGGAATCCCCCCTTGCCCCCCTTTTTTTTTTTTTTTTTTTTTTTTTTTTTTAATCTTGCAACTGCAACAATTTACAATTTTCCCAATAGGGTGATTTTTCCTCTCCAAAATATATATGTGAATAACATGAACTTATGTTTATGAGATGATGGATGCTTAAAGGCTGCCAAGTACCTTGGAGTGATTTTTAGGAGGGTTTGGGGTATTGTCATTTCCTGAAAATACAGGAACATACAGGAATCGGTGTTTCAAGTTGGGCTGAAAATGCAGATCTTGGGTCATGCTTTGGTTTCTGGTCTCTTGGTTATTCATGGTGAGCTGTGTGGACACTCTTGGTTCAGGGAAAGTATCCACAAATCCCAGCAGCAATTGTGGAGGTGGCCCTGAGGGTCTTTGAGAAGCAGTGCCTTTACTCTTGTGCCCACCTTGCACTTTAGGGCATGACAGGGAGAGAGGAAGGATGGCAGGTAGAAATAAGGACTGCAAAATAAAACAACCCGACACACACATACCAAAAAGATGGCTATAAATTTTGTGTCAGATTTCATGATAAATGACAACAAGGCAAACTAAAACCACTTGAGGGGTTACTTTAATTCTCTGTGTCTCCAGAACATTTGGCATTAAAATGCTGGACAGACGAATAAAATGGAAGATGTTTTTTTTAATAGCATAAAATTGTCTGTCAAGTCCCCTAAATTCCCAGATTCCTCCCACAGTTTTCTTGTTTGCTTGGCATCAGAGCCTATGGAGAATGAGGAAATAGCCCAAGAGGCCAGGGGTTGCCTAGGAAAGTTGCAGCATGAGGATGATGCAGAGGAAAGAGAAGTGGTTTTCTCTGAAGGAGTGAATGAATCTGTGCTGGAAATACGAGGCGCTTGTGTAAAGGCAGTAATAAGAGATGGATGTAAAAAACAGTGGCTGTAGTTTGCTAGAGTGTGATACAAGCAGTTCCTGCACTATTAGAGAGGAATCCAGTAGGATGCAGAGCTGCTGTTCCTATTGTATAGCCAAGGGTTCTGGGTGGTGTTTCTGTGGTTGCCCGGTAGAGGAGACAGAGTCATACTAGAGCTGGTGCAGTGCTGGTTCTCTGCTAATTGTACCTCCAGTAGTCATCAAAGATCTTCCTTCAAGAAAGGAGTAAAAAATTAAAAGGAAAAAAAAAGGAGGGGAGTGGAGTGGGCAATGGTGGACAGGACATAACGGAAAAAAACAAAAATTAAAAAAAAGGGATCCTTGCTGCATTTACTGGAAAGGTTAGTACCCAGCAGTGAGCCTCACAACTTGCAGGAGTTTGGAGCGAGTATTACCAGGACCTAAGTGCCAAGAAATCCCACGATTCCATGTATAATCCTGTGATTTACAAGGAAGAGCTCATGGCCTGGTTTGCTGGAAATGGAGTATGGCATGAATACATTATGGTTTTACTCCCTGTCATTTTCAAGGCTACAGATTCATCATCTTTTACACATCTCCTTTCCTGTGTCACTTCTTGCACGTCACTTAGTGTCACCTGGGCCTTTAATCTGTCTGGAAAGAAATATGACAAAACTGAAGAGACCAAGAAGCTGTTGCGAACAGGATAAAATGTATGAGCAAAAGCAGAGCAACTAGAGCTTTAATGATGAGTGTTTTTTACCTCTTTCTCACCTTAACATTTCCATAGCCTGATGTCTGATAGTAATAGTTCATTGAACAGGCATGAGTTTTTTTCCTACAGTTTTTAGTGTAAATTGCTCTCATCCCTTAAGTATGCTGGAATGAGAAACCTCATGTTTCACCCTGGAATGATAAAAGGAAGCTCAAAATGTGAAGTTCCAGACACAGTTTTGCTGCCCATAGGAGTGTGAAAAAGAGAGGAGGTTGAAAAGTTCTGTTTTTCATGTTAGTATTCGTTTTTGGTTGTTTTTTTTTTGTTTGTTTGTTTTTTTAACATGAACTCCTGGTTAATTTTGTGAGGTACTGACGCCATGTAGTATTTGGGATTTTCTGTGGGAGTTTTTCGTTTGTTTTTCTGTGTTTCCTACCCAAGGTGGCACTGACAATTTGATCCAGGAACATGTAAGGGGGCTTCAGGATGTCCTAGAGTTGGGGAAAAAAGCTTTGGCATTTCTATCCATCCTGCATTCCCCATTCCAACCCCTTGTATCATGATGCTTTTAGTCTCTTTAGTGATATTGTGGAAGGATGCATGCATTTGGGGAGGTTAAAACTGGTGTTCACAGACAGCTTTGTAGGTTGTGTGTTTTCACTTCTGATTTTTGTGTCCAAGTTCTTACATTAAATAAAAGGGCCACAAGGAAATGCTTGATGATTCAAAGGAAATGCTTCTTTGCAGGGAGAAAGAAAACACATCACAGATGAACCCTAAATGTGTTTGTTCCTCCCCTCACCTCCAATTCCTCATAATTGTGGATCTTTACTCATGATTTTGAAAGGAATCTTTCACCCATTGCTGTTATTCTATGTAATGTGGCCAGTGCTGTCCCTTCAGCCAGGACAACGATCGATTAGGCACGTGAAATTGTTTTTTTGAAAGGCACATGGAGCCCAGTAAAGGATTTTTGTTGCAAGTGAAATTTTGGATGATGTTCAAAGCCTCTCCTGGAATGCTGCCCACTTGCATGGTCGAAGCTACCTGTGATAGCCCAGCATGGGTGAGGACAGTTATCTTTTTTGTTAAGAAAATTATTTTTCTATGTGTATAAGAAAACTAGTCACTTGCTGTGATAACTCTTGTCTTTCAGCTAGAAAACAGGAGACTGCCCCAGCCCTCTGGATTATCTGCTATCCAGCAAAACAGCCTGATGAGCAAGCGTATCAGCTCTTATTAATCTTTCCATAAAATTAAAGAAATTATGGGGCTTAAGGCAGTCGCTAATGAATCAATTTTAATTTATAGGCTCAAATAAAATCCGCATTAAGGCTGACAAACTATAGCCTCAGGTAAGCACGAAGCATTTCCACTTCAGACCTAAATGAATTCTGTGCTGGATGTCACAGCTTCTGCCAGAAGAGCAGGAGGGTCAGGGGTCCTGTTTCACGTCAGAGGAGGCAGAGTCCTAAGGAAAGGAAATGCAGTGGTCTAGCCCTTAGGAGATCTCTCTCTGGCATGCAAAAGCAGAAAAATCAAAGACTAATTATATTTCTCTCTCTCTTTTTGTTTTTCCTTTAAACAAATAAAGCAGCAGAGGATTTTTGTCCATAGAATCACTATTTGCTAAATGCTTTTGCATCACCAAGTTGCACTAACATTGTGCATAGAGGTGCTTGTTCCATTACATCAGAGGCAAATGTGGGTTTCTACACATGCATGAGTCAGTCACCCATGGACATGTATATGTGCCTGAGAACAAGCATCTTGCAGGACCCAACCTCTCTGTGTGTGCTCTTAACCTGAAAGGTGCTCGCTGCAGCAGGCAGGATCACTTCCTTCTCTGTGTCTTCTTCATGGAGAACCATGTTTGCTTTTTGGTAAAAATAACATAATTTCAGGTGATGCATCCATGCTGGGCAGAATGATGGAATAAAACTTAGCCATTTGTGCCTAATGCAAGAGTGTTGCCTTGTAAATGGTCAGACTGGGAAGTTTCCCTAACAGACATTGTAAGAAAAACATTCTTTTGGTTTTTAGACAGCTTATTTGGCGATTTCCCACCACCCCCCCCCCACCACCTAAGTGTTGCTGTTTCTAGCCTTGCTTTGACTTAAGCAGTATTATACAAGATAACTGTTTTTGTGGGAATACTTTGTAAAAACGTTGTAAAATGTATTGTCATGCCTGCTGTAAAATATACAATGATTATTTTCTGCCACTGTTGTTGGTTTAGTCTTTTCATTTTTTTTGGTGACGATGCTGGTATTAAAGAAATATCTCCTGGTGCTGTAAGAGCAGCCTGGACAGGAAGGTTGTGCCACCACACCTCTTCTCTTTTGGTAATAAACTGATGAAGACTTTGGTGCTTGCCATCAGCCTTTGCGTGCTCCCTGCTGAGCTTCCCCAGCTGATGCTGCCATCCTGGCTTTTTGATGCTGGAGGATCCACTCAGCTTCCTGACCTGTCTGGTCTGTTTTCTGACTCTCATCTTTCTTGCTTTCCAGATGCAGTAACCGGACCCAGTGTGCAGTGGTTGCTGGCCCTGATGTGTTTCCAGACCCGTGCCCTGGGACGTACAAGTACCTGGAAGTGCAGTACGAGTGTGTCCCTTACAGTATGTATCTTGATATATTTGCACTTGTTTTTGCAATAGAGATTTGTTGTGGAGATTGGGCCAGCCTTGAGCTGGTCTCTTGTTGTCCAAGGGAGAGTAAACCAGGCCACGTGCATCATATGAGACTGAGCTGATAAGATACAAAAACCGGTTCTCTGTGCGAGGTTTGTGCTTATATTAAAAATATCCTAATAATGCCCCATATTTTCCATGTTGTACAGCGTAACAGTGACATACCACCTTTTGGAAAACACTTGGGAAACCCCATTAGAGAAAGCAGACCAGAGGAGTGAAGCACTATTCCTAGCTTATAGCTTCTCTTTACAGAGGTTTATGCTTGTAATCATACGGCAGTGTGCTTTGACTGACCTATGTCCATGTAATTGGTGGCTGATAAGTGCCTTAAATACAATATTGTATCACCAAGGAGGTAGGAAGCTATTGTTTTGGGTAATTTGATGTTTGATGGTAGAAAAATACTAATTTATAAGCCTCCAAAGTTATGAAGGCAAATTACAGGCAAGCTGTTTAGACTGAATTTTTGAGGGTAGAAAGCCAGTCAAAAAGGGCATACCTGAAAAAGGAAATAACAATGATAATACAAGGAGTGTGCTTTTTATTAGCAGTTGCAGAGAGCTGAGTGGTGAACAACAGTGCCATTTCTAGGTTTCTGTTTGAACAGGCCAAAGCTTATAGCACATCTCTCAAAATAATAAAGCAGGTATGGGAATGGACACCTTCAACCCATGGTGTTGTATTGAGAGAGCAGCAGGAGGCATCAATTTGCTGAAACCCAGAATTTGGCTTGAGGACTAAGACCATCTTCTTTGTTGCCTCAAGCATGGGCTGCAGGAGAGCAGATGTGGCTGAGCAATGACAGGCACCCTGTCCAGAGGGAAAGCAAGAATTTACAGCCCTGGGGTGGTCCCTATCCCTCATACAGGAGGCAGGCACCTGCCTGCTGCCACAGCCTGGAAAGACTGTGGGGTGTTAGGCTTTTGTGAAACTGCAAGGCAAGGGGCACAGCTAAGAGCACGTCTCTGAACAAAGGGGACCTCTCTGCTGAGGGACTTGGATACTGTGCTGGCAGGGGGCTCAGTGTATCCATATTTGATTTTTTCTAACAAAAATGTGAAGCTTCTAAATGCAGTGATGGAATACTTTTTATGGGGTGAGTTATTTTAAACCCACGGAAAGATTGACATCAGGGCTTAGGGTCTGCCTTATCAAGCAGAATATTCTCCAAATTATAGTTTGGAGTTATTCCACTCTAAATGAGGTCTTTCATTTCAGAAGCAACACTGTGCTTGGGAAAGGTTAGGGAAGATTGGTTTCAACTTATCACAGCAGGTTGTATTTCCTTGTGATTTATGATTTGCATGAGGGTATGTTGCTCCCTCCAGAGACTGGGCTGGTAAAGCAATAGTCATTACCTGGTACCCCTCCACAGCCTTTGTTACACATAAAACAAAGAGGAATAGCGGTGCCTTGTGAGAAGGGCGATATGTCAGTATTACACCCCGAGGTGTTAATTGGCCTTGTGTACAACATGCAGAAAAAGCCTTGTGAGAGGTTGCTCAGTACCAAACGTACAGTAGGGATTGAGTATTTTTTAATGATCACAATGTAGGGAGGAAAAAGATGACAACTGACACGCTGCCTTTGCAATTAAGCTAGGAGCTTTGATGGCTGTTTCTTCTGTTTCTTTAAGAATCAAATATAGTGCCTCTGCAAGCAGATTTGGGGAGGGAGACAAAGGGCGACCACATGGTGAAATAGGATCCAATCTCCTGAGCTTGTTGTCTGCGTTAACCTAGGACATTTTGGGTCAAAACTTCACATGTTGTTATTCAGTGTAGCACCAGTGAAATTGGTTGTGTTCAGGCAAACTGTGTCCCTTCAGCTGCAGACATGGAGTGGGAAACCTAGAACTCCATTTTATTCTTCTCCTGCCTCAGTCTCTGCCTGGCTTTGTTACCGACTCTATTTCTTGCCTCAGAGTGGTCAGCTTAGCTTTGTAGGTGTCCCCTGCCTGGGCCCCACAAGTGTCCCATAAGAGAAAGCCATCCAAGTGATGGGGAAGCTGTCAGCTCTGGGCAAGTAGGTCAGCAAAGGCATGGCTGGACCAGTTACGCCTGATGGATGAAATCTGTTCCTCCTTTGATGTCCTCACTGATGCCTCTGTTGTTTGCAGAGGTCACTTCTTGTCACTGAACCCACATGCCTCAGCCCCTGTGCACCCAGCCTTTGGTGAGTGGTGGTGTCTGCCATATGGCCATCTCCTAAAGGAACACCTCCGTTGCATAATAAAGGAATTAATATTTCAGCAGGCACTTGTACTTGTGTGCAATTCCAGCTTGCCTTTGTCTGGTTGGATGGGTTACTCCTTACCCTTTCAAATTATTCTTTACAGACAGAGAGTGGGTTTACCCCAGTGTTGGCTGAGCAGCAGAAGGGAGGCTGTGTGCATCTCAAGAGGAGAGAGTTTGGGAGTCATCTTTAACAGATGTTGTTAGGACTGACCTTTGGCACTCGTGCTCAGTGTAGCACTAGTGTATATGCTCCCCCAAAGAAAAAAATATGCAAGATTTAAAACTCCATTGGTTAGTTCTGCTTCTCTTGAGATTTTATTATTTATTTATTAACTCTTCCACCACTGGCTCATGTAATTTTCAAGAGGAAAGCATCCCTCCCCCTTTCCTCTCAGATGGGGGAAATCCAAACCTCCTCTAACTTCAGTAGCTCATATATTGTAAAATGTCCTTTACATTACCCCATATGCCACATTCCTGTGTGTTTGCTAGAGATACCTCTGACAAGGAGAGTTTTATGAGGCAGCAGTTACTCCCAAGATGTGGACAAGATGAAAGATGGTTATGCAGGTAGCCCAATCCTTTCCTCATATTCCTGATCCTGTAGTCGCTTTATGTGGTAGCAGCAGCATTCTATTAAAATGGATGGTCATTCCAGAACATCTGGACTTTTTAGGTTGCACTCTGACAATGAAAAGGAAGTGAAAAGCAGGTGATTTCAGCGGGTAAAAAGACAGCCGGCCTAATTTGTCAGGATTCAGTGGCATCAGTTGTCCTATTTTTCTGGTATCAGAAAAAATCATCAAAATAGTTTTTGTTCTCAAAGCAGGCCTTAGCATGTGGCATGTATTCCTCTAACACCTGCTTTAGATACTGCCCCTTTTCTTCTGAAATACTTAAACTACTACTCCAGCTTCCTTAAATTGAATTTTCTTTTAATAATTACTGACCAAGAGAGCTTTTCCGTGGTTTTTAATTGAGTATGTACTACTTGAAACCTGCAGTCTGCCATTGCCAGAGCTGTGTACACATTTCATTGTGGAGAGGTGACTGAGACTGCATTTAAACTGTTTTGTGCTGTATGTGAGTATGAGAAACCTGAGAATGGCAAGGGTCCTCCTGATCCAGTACTCTTGTTTCCTACTGCATTCCTTCCCTCTCCCCTTCTCCCTTTGCAGAGCAGAGTTAAATGGGTAATGGGAACAGCAGTGGTGGAGGTGGTTTTGTAAAGCTAGGTCAACACTCATTGCAGAAACACTTCACTATCGTCTTCTGGTGCTTGTACAATCCCGTTGTCATGGTGCCAGTACATCTAGGAGTGCAATTTTT
The DNA here is from genome assembly GCA_013400915.1 of Pardalotus punctatus. Lineage (NCBI taxonomy): Eukaryota > Metazoa > Chordata > Aves > Passeriformes > Pardalotidae > Pardalotus > Pardalotus punctatus. Next base: position 1,025,464 of record VZTX01020713.1, on the reverse strand, counting down.
CTTATTTCACCTTTCTAATGTGCTAAGGGCCTTCCAGTTTTACTCATGAGCCAGCACAGAAAGCAGATGAGTGATTTATCCAAAGCTGTACATGAGACCAGTGGCCAGCAAGGGAGCCCAGTTTTGCAGGAACAGTGGTGGGAGAGCTGCTGAGCTGGTTGTCATTGTCATCAGACAGATTTTCTATCAGTAATCTGATAAACCCAAACCAATGCTTTGGTTTTCCTCATGCTAATGCTTCCTCTGCATGTACGTGTCACTTTACAGCTCAAACCATCCATGTTTTAGTAGTTCTGCAGGTATTTCTGAGAAGGAGGAATAGAGTGAACACCCCAGCTGAGGCTGACAAGCCTCCTTCCCTGTTCTCTCTGGAGCACATGTGCTCTGTGGGACGTGGTAGTGGCACTGCCCTTCATGGGTGGCCCTCCAGATCAGAACAGGGGGAGATTTTCCAACATGCCAGCAGCTATTGCCCACTGGCTTTGACTGAAATTTAGAGATTGTCTGCTTTTAGTTTTTATTTGGGTTTTGAAAGTGGTGTGAGTTGAAAGCACCAGAGGTATTTTGGAATGCGTTTTTTCCTCTTCATTTCCCTGTAGAGACAACCTTACACACTCCCAAGGATGCAGTGCAGTGTTGCAAAGAGGATTTAGGTATCTGAGTCAGGTTTACCTTCAGTTTTTCCTGAGCTCCCTGTTCCCTTGGGTTCTAGGTTTTGGAGGTCACAGAACAACTTGTGCACTGTTGTACTTCAGAAGCAGTCTGTTTTTTAGATAGGGAATTGTAGGGCAAAGTGGAAAAAGGGTGATGAGTCGATGAGGACAAGCCCATTGATGCTTTGATGGAAAGGATGGCAACAGCAGGAGGGTGCCTCGGGAATGGCATCTCCCACTGTGATGATAACTTGCCTCGCACCCAGGCCACAAGTCTTCCATCAGCTTTTAATATTGGGGAGATCTGTTCAAGGGGATGTTTCTTGCAAGGGAAAAATGCTCATGACTTCCAAGGAAGGATTAATTGTCTTTTCTTTCTGTTCTCGTTAATCAGGCTAATGTGAAGGCACCTCATATCTTTGGTGCTTACAGAGAATTTCCTTTTTTAATACTAACGAGGAAGGAAAAAAAACAAAACCAAAAAAACACCTACTTGGTTATGTTTCATCGTTTCTTTTCTTAGGACTTTTTTTCTTCTTAAACATGGAACCTGAAATCACATTTCCCAATTGCTGTAGTGATGGAAGGAATGGTCATAGCCTTGCTAGAAATATTCCTTTTATTGCTGATAGAAGAGTAGATGGGCTCACATATCAATAAAAGTGAGGGATGCTAAGTGTGATGTGGGAACAGAATTCAATAAAGTTTTATTGTATCACAAGTGGACTGAAGTGCATTTAAAAACATTAAATGAAGGCGCACAATATCTGCTCTGCTGGACCTTAGGGCCAGTGAATAGACAGATAATTGAATAATGACATTTTTAAGAGAATACAAGCACTAGAAAGCAAACTGATATTTTCATTGCTCTAAGATTGCTGGTAGAAAGGGAAAGAGAGTAGAGAAGATGGGACAAAATTGCAATCTGAAAACAATTTAATGAGACCACTTTTCCCAAGAATACAGTTCTTAATTATTTCTGGAGTGCTGTAAGGCCATTATGTGGCCTCTAGGCTTTCCCTCTGTGTTTTCTCTGCCTTCTCCATCGGTTGAGAAGCAGTGTTTACCCACTGAGAGCAGGGCTGTGTTTTGTTAAACAAATGGACTTGCTGCTTCTCTGCTTTTCTTTTGCCCTGGGTTTCTATGTTTGCTTTGTTTTTGTTTTTCCCAAGAGAGTTTGGTCCCCCGAGGCTCAGCAGTGAAAATGGCAAACGTTCCCAAGGGATTAAGCCTGACTGTTGGCATTTTGGCCAGTAATGAGCGAATTCCCTCCTGAAGCCAGGCCTCCTTTGTTTTATTTAGTGAAATATATTATTTGTGTTCATGGGCTGGGAAGAATAAGTAAAACCAAAGAAAAAACAAACAAAAAACCCCCCAAACCAAAAACCCAACAGCAGACCTAACTATCCATTATGATTATTTCTGAGCAGAGAATGTTTGTCTCCTGCTGCCAAATTGCCTTTCTTCCAATGCATACAATTTCCTGAGCATTGCAGTCAAAAAGCCTCTTTTTTGTATTCACTGAAATTCCCAGCTTTGCTTGCTGGAATGTTTTATGTTTTGTTTGTTTTATTTTTTTTTTTTTTAATCCACAGAGGCAGAAATAAAGAATGCATTACTTCCCTTATCAGTTTTCTTTTCCTGTATGTTTGTGGGGAGACTGCACCTACCCAAGAGCCTATTGGAAAGCACTTAGTTTAAATAACCTGATATTACGGGCTTTTGCAAACCTGCAGGCCGACCTATCCACATAGTTGTGTGCAAAATGTTCAAGAAGGAGAGGAAAGCTAAGTGCTAGGAGCTAGGGAAATAAAGGTGTTTGAAAAGTTGAAGTATCCTGAGATGAAAGAAAATGAATATTTGTGTAAGACACAGTGAAATAAATGGCAACAGGGTTAATTTTTGAATATGAGATGAGTTTGGCTTAAAATAAGGAAACTAGGTGGTTTCCAGTGTGTCTGTAATGCATACTGGTTTTAAGGTCTGCTGTCAGCAGGAACAGTATGGATTTTCTTGTGAGGAGAAGTTAGATAAACGTTAGACAATCTCTGTAGTAGGAAGGCCACCACTACCTGCTGCATTTCTAATTTCCAGCATGTTTCTATGAAAAGCCAGCTCCTGCTGGCTCCTGTGATCTCAGTCCTTTCCTCTAGGTTGTGGGATGCTTTATCATGTCTTCCACCTATGCCAGTAGGAGCCTCCATGCAAAAAGTAATTTTTTCTCTTGCTCTCTTCTGAGCGTTTAGCTGATTACCTCCTGAACCAGCTCACCACTCCCTAGTCCCAGCCTTAAAGTACTGAAATGTCTCTATGCAATGATGCATTCTGTCTTTACAACGTGCACTGGTTCTGAAAATCTCCATGAACAGCAGGTTTTGCTCCCATATGTCTTGGAGTTGCACAAGCTGTCTTCATCAGAAAAGTCCCCACAGTGCTGTGCTCAACTCGGTTAGATCTGAGATGCTGCGGTGGATGGGAGTTGGAGTATTACAGCCTGGGTAACCTGTGAACTTCTCAGATGATCATGGGATGATCACATTTGTTGATACTTTTATTATATTTTTAAGTTCATACAGCTGGGAGAAGTGTTGTGGTGGGTGTGGCTTGTTCTGGGGTGTTTTTTTTTGTTTTTTATTGGGGTTTTTTGTTTTTTGTGGGTTTTTGTTTGAGTTTGGGTGTTTGGTTTTGGGTTTTTTTTGTTTTGTTGTTGTTTTTTTGGGTTTTTTGTTTGTTTTTTTGTTTGTTTGTTTGTTTGTTGTTGGGTTCTTTTGGTGTTTTGTTTGCTTTTTTGGGTTTGTTTTTTGGGGTTTTTTTGTTTTTGTTTTTGTTTTTTAAGGAATATAAAAAGGTTTTCTGTGGTCGAGCGCAAGAGGCAAAATTCACATCTCTCTCCCTACCATCACCTCACTCTCAGAAAATTTGCAGTGTGGACACCCAGACTTTAAATAAGTCAAAGAATTTAGTGTAGGTCTGCTATGTGTTTCTCACATAGGCACTTTTTCTTGATATAGAGCCCCGTCAGTTCTCCTGAGGGCCTCTATAATTGGTTTATTATGGAAGTTGAAGGTGGAAAACTGTGATGTGTAGTGTAAGTTATTTTATGAAGATTATGAATATAAGGGGGTAACTTAATTTCTTGTGTGACTTCTATGCACTATTTATTCCTTGCCATTCCTGACCCACAGCAGCTGAATTTTTAGTGAAAAGTTGTATGGGTTTGGTTTGAGTCTACTCATTTAAACTAGAAGTTGCTTAAAATCTTTCAGTCTGTTGCCTGACTGCCTTTGAGTCTGAATCGAAGGTCATGAAATTGCAGGGAAACTTTCAGTGTCAGCAAAGTCTGGGTCAGGTTCCTGGTAACCTGAGGCTATCTGAAGTCATCAGCTTTTTTCAATAAATTCATCTTTGTCACACCCATTTCTAGCGTAGTAAATAACTGATATTGTCCCAGCTAAAATGGAAATTGTAACCAATACTGTGTGGAAAGACGAATGATAATATGGGATATTCTTCAATAAAATAATAGGCTGCAGTCCTCCCATCTGGGCAGCTGATGATTCCCCCTCTAAAAAGGCAGACATCATTGTAGTGTCTGAAATAGATTTGTGCCACCTTAATAAAGATGCTGCCAGACCAGAGCAGCCTGACCCCTGCAAACATGCTTTTCTGGAGCACCAATGGGAAAAAAAACACTGGCTTTAGGTCATTTGTACCAAGCCATTTGTACCAAGAGTTTTTCAGCTCTTTCTGACATGACATTTCTAGATATTTGCCACCAATTTGCTGTCTAAACAGGGCCCCACACTTCCCAGTTGTCTCTGAACAATTCTGTCATCATTAAGATGAATATATGTCTTCCCATCTTTAATAACCTATTGCCTAAATTGTACTATTATGCCAAGCACCATCTGGAGACATTGATATGGATTTCATATATTTTATAACAGATCTTCGTGGAAATAATATTTATATTTCCAGATTTTATTCTTGTTTTCCTTTAATTTCTCTTACAAGAAGTATTGCAAGGGTTTCTTTCATTGGTGCAAGCAGTGTAAGGAGATTAAGACCATCCTTGCCAGGTGCTATTATAAATCCACAAAAGAAATGAAATACATTTATTGGGTTTTATTCTGGCCAATAGGGAGAACAGAATATGTGTATCCAGTGGCTAAGTTGAGGATTGAAGTTCATTTCTTCTAGCACATGAGGGAGGAGGAGGGAAGGGGGAAATTTGAGTATATTAAGGCAAATCCCTTTAGTGTGTGAAATACGAAAACGCATCTTTCCAGATCTAAAAATACAACTTTGTTGAATTTCTTTATATTAAAAGGGCTCCCAGGAAGAGAGCCAAATGTATCTGAATTATACTTATAATACTCATTTCCCTCATTTCCTCCACTTTCCTTGCTAACAACATTTCCAGTCAACTTTTAACAATATAGGCCTGCATGAAACCACAGTTGTCATATGTATCTTGAACTCTGGCAAAGGAGACAAACATAGACTGCATAGTACTTGATTTTTGTTAGCTTCTGTTTCCAAGAGGAGTTAGAGGGGAGGAATTGTGGAAGACTGAGGCAAAGGGACCTTCCCCAGGGTATCCTTTTGAAAAACAAACACCAAACAAAATCCTGCAATTTCATTCTAGAGGCTTCTGACCCAAAAATAGTCATGGCGTGTCATTTACCTGGGCTGATTGCCAGACTATGCAGAAATGTTCATAAGGTTTTTCTGAGGCGTGTCTGACTTTTTTTTTTTTTTTTTTTTTTTTTTTTTTTTTTTTTTTTTTTTTTTTTTTTTTTTTTTTTTTTTTTTTTTTTTTTTTTTTTTTTTTTTTTTTTTTTTTTTTTTTTTTTTTTTTTTTTTTTTTTTTTTTTTTTTTTTTTTTTTTTTTTTTTTTTTTTTTTTTTTTTTTTTTTTTTTTTTTTTTTTTTTTTTTTTTTTTTTTTTTTTTTTTTTTTTTTTTTTTTTTTTTTTTTTTTTTTTTTTTTTTTTTTTTTTTTTTTTTTTTTTTTTTTTTTTTTTTTTTTTTTTTTTTTTTTTTTTTTTTTTTTTTTTTTTTTTTTTTTTTTTTTTTTTTTTTTTTTTTTTTTTTTTTTTTTTTTTTTTTTTTTTTTTTTTTTTTTTTTTTTTTTTTTTTTTTTTTTTTTTTTTTTTTTTTTTTTTTTTTTTTTTTTTTTTTTTTTTTTTTTTTTTTTTTTTTTTTTTTTTTTTTTTTTTTTTTTTTTTTTTTTTTTTTTTTTTTTTTTTTTTTTTTTTTTTTTTTTTTTTTTTTTTTTTTTTTTTTTTTTTTTTTTTTTTTGAGGGGGGAGGTGTTGGGAGAGGGAGGAGATGTGGAATGATGACCAGTTCAGATTAGAAAAGATTTATTCCAATTGATTTCCCAGATGAATGTATTGCTGAGGGTCTAAACTAATCTCCTCCTCCAAAGTCCTTTTTTTCTCCGTGGGTAACTTAAAAATGTCTAATGTAGTTTTAAAAAATGCCTTAATCTCATTTATCTTTAATTTCTCTGTTCCGCTCTACAGGCCCACATAAAAAGATTTACAGTGGGTATTTATCCCTTCCAATATCAAAAGCAAATTCCCTTCCAGATCTCAATTTTCACTGATAATCCTCAGAGATGTATAATTTTAATTTACCTTGCAGATGACGTCTACCTGGTTTCTCTCTCTGCTTTTATGAAGGTATTATTCAGCTGCACCTCATTAACTCTGGCTTGTTTTTTTTCTTCTCTCTTGTGTGTGTTGAACAGTGTCTGTGAGTGAAGCTATTGTCTTGTCCTTTGCTGGAGTGCAGCAGGGGCTGGGGCTGGCATGTCACCATGTAATCCAGCTGGGTCCTTTCTTTTTATCCCAGGAGAGGCAGCGTCGGGGCCTTGTCCTTTTTGCTTTAAAAATTAATAACCTCACATTTTTCCATTTCATCTCTTGCAATGGCTTGCAGGACCACACAGATGCACGCTCATGCACCTGAAAGCTTCCAAAACTTCAGATTTTCAGATTTGCAAAATAATGGTTCTACTAAACAGAACAGGAACTATTGTGCTCTTGGGATTTTGAAAATGAGTCTATTATATTTAGGTGCCCTAATGAAAGCTGAGCTTCCCTGGAAATGTACCTTTAATGTCTGTATAGGAAATACTCTGGCGTCATTCCACCTATGTTACTGCTTAAAACAGCAAATTGTGCATTTAAGTGCTATTCTGTATGCAGCCCTAAAAGATGTCTCCACATTTCTGCAGCAAAACTGAAGGGGTGGCAAGAATGTAAAGTCCATGAAGAAAATGCAGACTTGAGTTTGAATATTTGACTTTGAGAAGAAAAATCAGGAAACAATGTATAGATGGTGTTGGAGATATTTTTTTATTAGTAAGACGTGGCTCAAAAACATTGAAATTTGAAGATAAATGAGTTTCACAGTCTAGCCTCACATGGGAGAGCAGAACGGAGTGGCTGGTGACCCTCTTTGGTATGAAATGACACTGTATCTCTACTGGTGGTCTTTTCCTTATCACAGGCTGAAATTAGTCCTGCTTCGATATAATCACATTTGTATCCTGCTGCTGCTTTGGGTATTTATACTCGGGTTTGGCAGTGCCTGTAACAGGAAAGTGTTTCAGGCAGTAACCAGCGCAGAGCTGAAGGTTTGGAGGCACCAGGTGCTAAAATGTAGCAGGGAAAAGATGGCCATATCTGAGTACTGCCACAGGTTTGGCAGGATGGTGCCCACAGGCACACCTGGGTCAGCTCTCAGGCAGACCAGGGCAGGAGATGCAGAAGCACGAGCTGTAAAGCAGGGGTGAATTCACCCCGTGGGTATTTGTACAAGGCACTGTTGTGCCCCTGGTTTCACTAGGGCTTTTCCCCATTGGCACTGCGGGGACATTCACAGTGAGGCGTGTGCTTGAAGGTTTGATGGATGGCAGCTTGCATGTTTGCATCTTATGTATGGTGTATGCAACTAACAGAAGCCTCATTCGGGGGGTCGCTTTATGTGCTGAGGCTGGGCTTTTGGAGAGGGAACAAATAGGCCTTTGTCCATTTAAAGACTTACTCAGAAGAGTGAGCATGTGCCATGTACATTTTCAATGAAGTCAATAATTAAATATGTTCCAGATGACTCTGGTGGGGGAGGATATTAGTAATTACCGTAAAGTGACAAATCTACATTCTGTGGCTGGTACTCTGAAAACAAAAAGTCAGTGTTTCAAATAGAATCCATTAAAAATATGAGCTGATTCAATTGTCTGTTTAAGTAAAAATAATGTCGTAAGCTTTGGATTTTTTTTTCTGATTTTTTTTTTTTTAAACAGTCTTAGTAGAGGTATAGTGGTTGTCTTTCAGCACATGCCTTTGATGAGAGCCCACTGAAACACTTGGGAGTTTTCTTGTTGAGTTGAAGGGAGTTTGGATGCACAGAGTGAAACTGGACAGTATTTAAATCAGTGCAGCCTTGCTTATTAAACAGTGTGAGTCTGAGCCTTCACATTTGGGAGGAATTTGTGGTGCAGTGGTGATAATATGGAGAGATTTCTGGTGAAAAGGGAAAGCATTTCTTTCTCAAAGAGGACTGGTCTGTTCTGCCATCTTATCTCAGAGACAAAATTAAATGGCTAACAAAGTCTCGAGCCAATTCTAGAGTACACAGAAACAATCATTCACATTTTGACTTGGTAAAAGGAAGGTCACAGGGCTGTGGTTTGTATATGCAGCAGAAAAAACAGGAAAGGCCAAATCTTAATTAGAGTTGAAACTGGCCACTCTTGTGGCAGATAACACAAAGAGCTTTTTAAAAGTACTTTAATAGCAAGAGGAGGTCTAAAGAAAACATTGAGAGTGATACTTGTTGAAGGTGATCACCCCACTAATGGAGATGGAGAAAAAGTGGAGGCATTCAATGTTGTTTGGGTTTTTTCCCAAGTCTTTAATAATCCTGAAAGATCTTGGGCTGCCTGGTCCTTTCAATTGGAGGACCATTAGTGTGTGGGAGCAGTGACTTTCCTTTTGTGAAATTGTGAGGGACCAGCTGCATCAGCTGAATGTTGACAAGCCCATGGTTCCTGGTGGGATTCATCCCAGAGTACTGACGGAACTAGCAGATGTTATGGCAAGGCCCCTCTTGATCATTTACCAAATATCTTGGGAGTCTGGGGAGGTCTGTGCTGACTTGAAGGTATCCAGTATTATTCCAAGTCACAAGAAGGACTGTTAGTCTAACCTCAGTTCCTGGAAAAGATCATGGAGAAGATCATAAGTGGGTACTATTGACAGGCATTTAAAGAATAGTCCAGTTGTCAGGCACAGTCAGCCTGGGTTCACAAAGGCAAATTCCTGTTTAAATAATTTGGTATCCGTCTATGACAAGGTCATTTGCCTAGTGGATCAAAGATCTGGATACAGGATGTGAATGCACTATTAGCAAGTTTGCTGATGATTCCAAACTAGGAGTTGCTGTTACCTCTCTTGAGGGGTGGGATGCATTGCAGAGGGAGCACAGATAGATTGGAACATTGGGCAATGATTAATGGGACAAAATTTAACAAGACCAACTGCTGGATTCTTTGTCTGTTATGGGGATGGCAACCCTGTAGAATGGGATCTGGGGATGGTGGTTGAGCTCAGTGTGAGTCAGCAGAGAGTGCCCCAGCAGCCCAGAGGGCAAACACCATCCTGGGGTGCATCAGACACCGCATAGCCAGCCCAACAAAAAAGGTGATTATCCTCCTAAGTGTTGGTGGAGCATCCACCTTGAGACCTGTGCACAGTTCTGGACCCCAGAATTTAAAATGTTAAGGTGCTCTAATGCATCCAAAGGAGGGCAACAAAGCTGGTGAAAGGGATAGAAGATGTGTCCTGTGAGAAGCAGCTGATAACTTTGGATTTGTCAAGTCGGGAGAAAAAGCATTCAAGGTACAGCCTCATTGCTCTCTGCAGATTCCTGAGGAGAGGGTGCGTTAGAGGGAGGTGCTGAGCTCCACTCCCTGGGATCCGTGATAGGACACAATAGCATGGTTCAAACTGTGCCTGGGGAGGCTTAGTCTTGACATTGGGATGCTTTTCTTTACCAAGAAGGTCCAGCACTGGAGGAGGCTTCCTGGAGAGGTTTTTGATACCCCAAGCCTGACAAAGAAGCATTTGGACAATGCCCTTAATATTATGCTTTGGTTTTTAGTCAGCCCTGAGGTGGTTGAACAGTTGGACTAGATGGTCATTCCAACTGAAAATAAACTGTTTTTACCATGGGAAGATGCTGATGCTTTCCAATGAAATGATAAATGGGGTTTCCAGAACCCCATCTGTGTGCCCAGAGACAGTCGGCCATTGTCAGGGTAATGTGTGGTAAGAAAGCTCAAACAAATTGCTTTGCAACACTTCTTCATCTGAACATCTATACTCATGTTGAAATGGGTTTTTGCAGTCAAACACAGCCCAAATCTTATCAATTATGAATGGTTGCAACAGATGGTATATATTATTGTTTTTAAGAATAAGTGATACGCTTCAAACAAGAAACACATGTTGCTCAGCAGCTTTAGCTGCCACTTCTGAGATGGGAATCAAATCCCTGACCTCATCTTCCCCTCCACTTGTTGGATAACATCCTATTTTAATAACCAAAAAACGAAGACCATGAAATATTGCACGATGGAAAACTGAGCAAACATCAATTCCGGTGTAAGAGGATCCTGCTCTTTCTCAGCTTGCTGGGAGCTGCACCTGTCTGGGCAAGGGTGAAATTTGTGTTTGCCGCACAACTATTGATCAGCCTTCCCTGAGCATCCCTGGGACTGAGAATTTCTGCAAAACTTCTTACTTGGAGTTTCAAGAAGTTTGTTCAATTTTGGTGCAAGGAACTGGCTGTAATGTGAGATCGGGGTATACCATGATGATGTTGATGAGTGCTTTGTCAAATACCTGGATTTGCAGAAAATACTTTGTATTCCTTCGGTTTTCCTTTTAATCCCCATTTGTTACATTGCTTTCTTTTAAAAAAGAAATAGTTGCTGTAAATACTGCGAATGAAAGGTTTTTGTGGCTAAAAGCCTGATTCTTGAGGAGCAATCCAGATGAATCATAGCAGTCCTCAGAAATTGGACCAAAAGTCTTGGAGGCTACATTCCCATAAGCTTACACCTATTTTTGCTATAGATATAAAATTCTATGCACATGCCTTATCTGGAAACATATAAACTGTGTAAACATCTGCAGGATTGGTGCCTAATGTGGAGAAAAGTCCATTTAAAAATCTTCATTGTGCTTACCAAATTTGCTGCGAAAACATTTGCTGTTTATGATGCAGAATACATCTAGACACATTGCCAGAACAAATGAGCCAAAGGTATTTTGTGATAGTAGCTATTCAAAAATAGAATCACAATAATTTGTTTATTTTCTGATTTATAAAATTGCTGCAGCATCTTGGCTGAAACTGCGGGTAGAAAGTGTGTATGTTCTTTCTCTGGTGTTTTAAAATTCTCACTTAACATTCATAACACAGCAAAATACTCATTTCTGTGTCTTTAAAACCAATCATATTAGTTATTCCCCTGCTGAATTTAGTGCTTATTCAAATGTGCTCTCTGCTCTCCTTGAAAAGGAATTTTGGCTCAATTTCTTTAGTGCAAAGCCCTTCCTTAGTGCCTTGATAACACAGTGTTATCTTATTCTGTAATACTTCACCATACAAAGCAATCTCAAACTCAAGGAAGCATGCCAAGAGACACTGGGCAAAAAGCCCTTATGTAAAGTTTGAACTTCTTTCCCTTAACAGTGCAGCATTTGCACAACCCTCTCTTCAGGCAAAGAAAATAAATAAATCAAAACAAAGCTCTGAAGTTAACCAAGAAGTTTTTAAAGCAGTACTCTTGATATTTATTTTAATGGGAAGAAATCAACTTTATGAGTCTTTTTTCAGACTAAATGAGAGGAATTCTGCAGTGTTCTTTGCTGACAGTAGGACAAACTCCTTGTATTGTGTCCAGATCTGTATGTAGAAAGTTTCCAGTGTAAAAGCCTATTTTTTTTTTGCGGTGGAATTTGATGCTTTATGGGTCCTGTGTGGGAGTGTGGTGACAGTTAGTTATGCAAGGCCTAAAGGATTTCTTTTTTGCTCTAGAGCTCAGGATAAGAAAAGGGAGACTTAGGTACTTCTGGCCACCTTGGCAAGAGTTGCACCTCCTGCTACCCAAATCATGCTGCTCAAAGATGCACAAGAGATACACCCTTCTCCTTCTCTCCAACTTCTGATCATCCTTCCTGTGATCCTTTTGGTCCAGCGCTGAGTTACTGCATTTAATGTGACGTTGGTTCTCTTTGCCATGCAGCTTGTGGGCTGCATTAATCTGAGCAGGATGACAGTCTCATTGGAACTCAGGATGTGTGGGAAGGAGCCCCAGGTACTCAAGGTTTGCAGTCTTTCTCATGATATCACAGTCCATGGAAATTAGGTGTATGGATACTATTAAGTAGTGTCAAGATGAGAGCTATCTCCAGAGAGATTATTTATCACTTTCCTTTCCCTCTGCCTGAATTCAAGGAGGTTTTATTGAAAATTCACCTTTCATCTCCCCTTTTATTCTTTCCACTTCATTTCTCGCATTCCTGCTTACTCTGTCATAAATATACCTGCACAGCTGTGACTGTGGCTTTACAAGCTTCAGCCTCTTAAACCCAAATGCTGTTCTTTGCAGGCGACCTCACTGTTCAGGAGCAGAGGCTCTCCTGGAATATGCAGGAGGATATTGGCTTGTAGAGTGTTGGATTTGCTATTAATCAGTAGCCTAGACCTTTTTTTTTTTTTTTTTTTACATTTTAAATTTTATACCTTTTTGTCATCACACCAGTAGAGAGTCCCAAAATCTGATCCCTCTCAGGAATGCACAATTGGTCTGACTTAGTGCTCACATGGCTTTTGTGGTACCAATAGTGTGTTTGTCTTTGGTCAATCAATAGGGTCAAGAGGTGAGAGTTTGTCTGGCTTCTATCAGTGTTTGCCTGAAGTCAAATAGGTAGCCAATTAAATTTTCCAATATTGAATGAGAAGAGTGGTACTGTCAGCTCTTCTACAAATGCATATTAAGTTACATGATGCAAAAGTGGCTAAAGATGATTCACAGCAATAATTTGACCCAGTTATGTGTTTATTGCATTTAAAAGACAACTGGGGGCTTGATTCCATTGCCAGCTGTGTGGTAGTTAATGATCAGTAAGAAAGCATCAAACTGAGAACAACTTCTGTTTCTAAATACGGCCCGCTGTGCCGAATTTCAGACATTCCCAGAATGAATTGTGGGTGTGTAATGGATCTAAAAATAAGGAGAAATATGCTTTTATTGGAGACTAACAGTATATATTCACACAAAACTGTTCTTAACTAACAAAGAAAATCATGTGCAGAAATGATGGACTTGCTTCTAAATGCACATAATTGCTCTGACCTACAGCTATATGACTCCTGATTAACGCTGGCCATAAATGAATGTCCTAACACAATTTTGAAACCTATGTAATTAGCAGTAGAAGACGAAATTGTTACTTCCTCTTCAGACTGACAGTTTTACTGCAACCATTAGTTTTAAAACCATCAGGCAAGCTCTCATCCTGAGTGGTCTGTCCACTATCATTGTTTTAAATTCATTTCTGGAAACAACTGCACATACGATAAACATCAGTTTGAAAATTCAATTTACTGCATAAAGAATTTGGGGACACAGTTTTTCATAAAACAAAATAAGTCAATTAGAGCCTTCTTTTCACAGCCTGCAGGTTTTCTTTCAAGCAAAAAAGCAGTGATTGTGTTTGGTCTATAAAAGTGTAGGCATTAAAGCTCCAAAGACAATGTGCTACAATAATGTTGAATTGAAGGTGCCTAAGAGAAAATGAATGTTACAGGGGTTTTTTCTTTGATTTTAGGTTTTATTATGTATGTGCCTTGTTAGTTCCATTTAAAGAAATGAAAAATGCAAATTTGTCTTGCTCTAAAACACACTTTATTTGAAAAAAACCATAAATTCTTTCATGCATTTATTAGAATGTAGCAGCAGCCTGTGTCTCTCTTCACCTAGTGCTGCAGTGGAGGCAATTCTGTGGTGATATGTGGCAGCTCTAAAAAATCGTGACAAACTGGGTGATGCTCTGGGCATCAGGCAGAGAAAACTCTGGCTTCACTCACTTGTCTTTCTAGTTGAGGAAGAATCCGTTATATGGGCCTGAATTGTGGACTAGTGGATGCTCCCCTTGGGCCATTTGGGCAGGTTTTTAAGTGGGGATGGGGCAGAAAACAGAATTTCAGCATTGCTTGTAGCCCTAATTTCAGCTTAGATCCAAACAAAATTTGGTTTAGCTTCTCAGGAGACAAAGAGACAGTGTTTTCTTAGCACCCCAGTACCTACTGGCAGAGCTTTTCCAACATCATGGTCTGCCAGGCTGCAGACCTAATTGACCTGGACTTAAAAATTGACACCAAGGAATGGCTGGAAATACATGTACTTGGTTGCAGTGTGTCATTGATCTAGAAGCTCAGAATGTTTTGGGCTAGGCACACAGAAGGAGTTAAGTGCTTTTAAAAACCCAGTCATGTCTCTGTAAGGCTTAGTCTGCAAGAGTTGATTAATGCAGCCACGTTTGATGCTTATCCTGCTCGAGGTGCTTTGCAGTGGACATTGCCAACTGCCTGCACTATTCCTGGCTGCGCAGGCAACTGCGTAATTGCAAAAAGATGAGTGAGAAAAATAGCAAGCCTGGCATGTAAGCCTTGCAAGGGAACTAATAGACTGGAAAAAAAAACAAAACATTCAGCTTAGGGTTCAGTTGTAATTATTTAGAATTTTTGAACGTACTTTCTCTTTTTATCCAGAAGAGCTAATCCTTGATCCTAATCCTCCCTGCAAAAAATGGAACTCATTGATACTGATGAGGAATGCTTAAAGGGATGTCGTGACTTGCCATATATCATTCTAGGGAAAGGCAAGCTCTCCATGATTGTGGAGGTCCTGTGGGCCAGCTACATATAGATGTGTCATCCTTTGGTTGGGAGTGTAGCAATAAAAGGTGTAGGGAGGGCAATACATGCAGGGTTGTTCATCAGTCTTGTTTTGCTCTTGATGATGACCTGGCTCCCTTGTGTTGGATTTCTGTTGCTGGAAGGAAGGAGAGTCTTGGCTTTACAGTGTGATGTTGGTGCTCCAGACTGCCCTTCTATTCCCCAAGTATGAGATCTCACTCTACATTCTTCTGTCTGCTGGATATTACTTTTAGAAAAGCTAATAAATATACTCCACATTCTTCCTGTTAAATTGGTTTCGTCATAATGTATCTCTTTCCTCTTATCTTCCCCATGCTGTCTTTAAAATTTCCAGTACAGGACTTTGTCTGACACAAACTAACTTTTGTCTTCCATCTTTCCCATCTCCAATTCTAATCTTGGACCAGCTGGAAACTCTCTGCTCCTTCTTTGTTTGCCCTAAAACTGCAGGGCAGTAGCCTGTGATGGTTCTCTAGATGATTTTAATTTTGGCTTAGAGTTCCTGAATGTGTGTCATGCTAGGAGATATTTTTTGCTCTTAAAAAAGCTTTATTTGTGCTTGTTTAAATGCACCCATGAAAAAAAAAGAAAAGCCTTGTTTTTAAAGAGTTTACAAGCACTTTAATTTTTATTTTTTTTAAAGTATAACTAAGATTTTTCTCTTTTCCTTTAAAATGTGCAGTGAAAACTGCTGAATGGTGATCCTCACATTTTCTGTGTGGATACTGCTCTGTAGAAGAGACCTCATGTGTAACAGTGTTGAAAATCTAATCAGGAATGCTTCATGGAGCTGTGAAATCATTGCTGGATAAAACATTTTAACAGGGAAGCAAAGCTGTAATTTCCAGAGAAAGTCATGATTGCAAATGCTCTGTTGACTGGGTGTGACCTGGATGAATCCTGATGATCCAGGAGGAAGCCCAGTTATGCCCTAACCTGATGGCCTCTCTTTTCCCTCTCAGTTTTCCTTTTGTGAAACATAGCTGTTATGTGGCTAAAGGTTGGAAAACAAAGCAGAAATTGCGATTACAGTCAACAAGCTTGGCATTCTCCACACTCAGGTCCCAGGTGAGGCGATATTGTGTGTGGCAGTGCCATTTTCCACTATCAACTTTGCGAGCTGGAGCTTTCCCTGACCTGCTCTATAAAGCCCGTGTTGCACACAAAGCCCAAAGTCCCCTTTAGATTTATTAACAAAGAAAGTAACAAAAACTGGTGTGCTGAGCCACTCCGAGGGCTCCTCCCCAAGGACTGCACTGCTAAGAGCGGGAGTCCTCTCTGCACACCAAGTACAAACAGGAGAGGCAAGATGTGCTTTGCAGAGCTGCTTAACCCTTTCCTGGAAGGAACGGCATCTCACTGTCTCTTGGGAGAAGGGGAGGCAGCGAGGGGGATGGGGGAGGCAATTTGGTGTTTATTTTTATCTCAGTCCCCACATCTCAGTCCCCACAGCAGGCTTACACTACATGACTTTTTGTATAATCTAATGGGTAGATTCCTGCTATTTTAAGAAGGAAAATTCAGAGTCGAAAGTCTTGTGACTCTGAAGCCATTGTGTGCATGTCACGCCTCACCGCATTAGGCTACCCTTGCAGTCGTGGTCAGGGAGAGCTGAGAACATAAAGGGCCTAACTGGCTGTGCCCCACTGGTGTCTGTCTATCTTGGCATTTATTTTCCTTAAGTGCCTAAACATCTCATTTTGTTCTTCCCTGCTGGTGAATGCCACCCTGATGTGGTCTCTCAGTGATCCCAAACTCCAGCTCTGGCTGTTGTGTTTTCCACTTTCTTGTGGTTCTGGTCTGTGTGGTTTTAAAGGTGGCATCTTTGAGGTCCTTGGCCTCTGCTGGCATTGCTGGGAAAGGAAACAGTAAGGCCTTTATTCAGAGCCCCTGCAAACTGCTGCAGCTCTGGAGGTGGATATGAGGCATGTATCCTTTCCCAGTATGGCATCCTCCAGTCTAGCATAGCTCTATGGCAAGTGTGTACATGCAAAGCTGCTTCCAGTTTCATTTTACCTTGCAACTTAAGAGCCTTCTGCTGTGCAGACATTAGGAATGGGAAAGAAAGATCATCAGTGAGAATACAAAATTCTCTGGTATTGCACCAGAGCCCCAGTGCTGTGTTGTTAGGGACAGGAAGGATGATGACAGCCATGGACCATGTATAGGGGGGCTGTGGCTCCTAACCCCCTGCTGTTTCCCTGAGTTCAATGCCCATGGAGCAGCATCCCTGTTCCCGTCCCCCAGCTGCCTCAGTCCTCATTGGTGATGGTTCACTAATGGTAACAATGCTGGTGGAGATGAAGCTGTCACCTCCTTGGCCATCCCTGCTCTTGAGATGGGCACCACCAGCAGGTTCATGCAAAGACAGCTGCCCTGACCACAGGGTGCTGGGGTGAGCTGCTTCTGAGCCTTTGCCAGCATTGTGGGGGTGTTGAAGTGTGACCAGAAGGCAGTGGGCACACTTGGGCTATGGTCTATGCTCTAGACATTCCTCTTGGGACCTGACGTGTGTAAAAGAGGAGCAGCTGTGTTGTGCACCAGCTTTAAAAAGATGTCTTTCCAAAGTGCAGCCTATTCTGGGAGTTTAACCTTGTAAAGACTGAAGCCAGGCACAGCTCTCAAAGGAAGAGAAACAGCTTTTGATGTTGCTTCTTCTGAGGGAGACAGAGGAGCATTTCTTACAGAATTTTCTCCCTCCTGCTGCTTGATGAATTCAGCTGCAGAGTCAGATCTATGGGGAGGCTGTCACCAGGAAGGGCTTGGCCAGTTTGCAAGCCAACACCTGAAAACAATGCTGCAAAGCAACAAAACTTCTCAGTTCCTTATAGCAGCTCTCCCAGTGACCAGACATTCTCTAGCAGATTCTGTTAATGGCAGAGAGGCACCCAGACAGGTAGCACGACTGAGAAGACAGCTCAGACAGAGTTCATTGAAAAGACGTCAATGTTGAAAGCCTGCATCCTCTCTCCTGAGTAAATGTGATCCACAGGAGTTCACAACATTGAACCTGTGGGACTAGAGGAAGATTCCCTCTTATACCTGTTTATTATCTGTCTAAAGGGAGGCCATCATGCTGTGTTCTGCCAACCATCCTTAAAAAGACCTGGGCAAGGTGACCTTGCCTGGCTGCACACAGCACACTGGAAGGATGCTGACAGCTGCATTTGCAGTGATCATCCCTTGAGGAAAGCATCCATGCTTGCTTCTTATGCTTGAAGGTTTTCATACTTGATTTTGGACTATGGTTAAAGCACAGGAAGCCAGTTTTGGCACCATTTCCTAGCTCTGCCACAGCTTCCTTGGACAAAGCAGGTAATATTTTCCTGCCACTGTTCCCAAATGGAAATACTAATCAATCTTTAATTAACCTTGACTATGTTGTTAGTTTAGCTTGCAAACTATTGGGAGAACAGTCCTTTCTCACTTAGTAGTGGACTGCTGACTATTTCTGCTCTGGCCCTGGGATATTGCTATAGGATGTATACCATCAAAAATAACAGGACATTTCCTCACCTGGTATCTTTGCCATCGTGGAAGTCACACCCACAGTGAAAATACTATCACTGGCTTGTTGATCCACAGTTCGGACTGAATTTTTAATCCCACCATGTAAAACAGGAGTGTACAGATAAGGAGTTTGGTGACATCTGTGTCACTTGTGTTTAAAATAGGATTAAGAGGAACAAAAACACAAGGTGTATCCATGAAAAATCCATCTTTCTTCATGGCAAACCCCAATCTTGTAGGCTTTTTTACATTACATCTAGTCTTTGCATTAGTTTTCTAATTTTAGGCAAGTATGAACAAAATGCTTTTTTATTTCTCAAGGCCTTTGCCTAAGGGAATCGGCTTGACAAGTTGAGAATTTGTATAGAGTTTTTAAATTAGCAATTTTTTCCCTGTGAATGTAAGTAATGAAGTGATTGTTTCATGCCTTTCTTTAGGAGAACTAAGCCTGTTCCTTTTGGCTGTTATTTTCCCTCTATATTTGGTTGTGATGCAGTCAGAGATGACCAGAATTGTAAGCAGTGAGATAAGTTTTCTAAGACAAAATTACAGTTCTGATCCAGAGGGGCGTGGGGTTTTGGATGGAAAACATGGACAATTTTAAAACACCTATTTAGGTGGTGTTTTATAGTAGTTCTTTTGTTGTTTTTTTTTTAATTTTTAACTTGCACATAATTTTCTTACCACCACCGCCACCCTCACCCCCCAAAACATAGAGAGAATAGAGTGAGATTTTAATGGGTTCTTGCTGTTCATACTGTGGATGTTTTCTTCTGGCTCTACTTGTGCTTCAGGAAGGAGTGAGACATGTTTAGTAAATGGTGTTTTATTTGCGGGACATCCAGATCTCTGAAGAGAGCTCTGATGTACCAGACTTGTCATCTTAGTTTTTCACTGAACATGTTTCTCCTGTCCATGTGTTCACGCACAGCTGTGCATATGTCAAACACAGTTTCACTTTGCTTAATTCACTACAAATTGTGCCGTGAGCACCTGGTCCAGTCTTCCTCTGGCTTCGTTGCATGGCTTAGAGCAAACTGCAAAAATCCCTGGTTTTTTTCTCCTTTTGTCATCCTGAAAACTGGAGTGATAATATTCCTAGAGAGTTTGTGAACTAAGAATTGCTGTGAGCTACTGGACAGTGAATTAAACTCCTGGCCAGCTCTCCCAGGCCACTGGTCCTTGCTCTGTCAGAGTTTCAAGGTATTGACATTTGTGTTGGCTTTCTTGCCTGTAAAATACTACTTGCTCGATTGTGGTTTGGAGGGAGGAGCTGTGTAGCACCTGCTCTTTGCATTGAACAGGGAGTCCAGAAACCATCAGTCAAAGGTGTATTTTTCAAACTGGCAGGTCCACTAAAAGATCTGGTGGCCAGCAAGGCTGGCTACTTCCAGCTGCATTTCTTGCCTGTTGGCCATGACAAGACCAATGCCATAGCCTTGCCTGGAAGGTCCCCTATGGCTTGAAAAGAGGCATCTGCTGGGTTTATGGACTGAGCTGCTCAGCTCGGCAGCAGAGCTTCCTGCAAATCAATCAGACCTGTCTTTACCTATCGATTTTGCAGCTGTTGTGGGGAATGCTGTCTTTGAGGCACAGCCGTGAGAGTGAGGGCAGCGGAAACAGTGGAAGAGATGGATGTGTGGTCAGGTAAGGAGAGGACAAGAAAGCACAGGGCCTTCTCGATGTGCCTTTGCGCACGAGGGATTTGGGAATTTTTGCTAGTGTGGGACTGGCTTTTCTTGATGAAGTGGCCTGTCTGTGCCCATTTTTTACTCCTTTCCAATGGCAAGTTTCAAGGGTACATGTTCTTCTGATTAAAATCATGGATCATGACAAAGGTCCTAGTCTGTGAGCTGGACTAGCCTGGACTCTGCAACCTGATTGTGGGCTCTTTTGCTAGAAACCTTGTCCAAGATCATCAAAACCTCGGTGCACACCAAAGGGCTGCTTCCTCCTCGGCCCCCTCTCCCATGCCAGCCATGTCTCCTACTGCCTGCGAGCACACAGCACCAGAGTGGTCCCATCCATCTTTTTTCCTTTCTCTGTTTGAGTGTGGCACCAGAAGAGACAGCACCAGCTGCTAAGAGCCCCCAGTACCCCTCCTTTAGCTTTCAGAGGAGGGAAAGCTCTCAGACAAACTAACACGTACACTTCCATCCTCTCCCTGTGTCTTGGGTCACACACACAATCTGCTATTATCATGAATATTGGTGTTGAACCATTGGGGCCACCATTTTTGTGAAACTCCTGTTTGAGTACCTGCTTCTTGAAATCAGAGACCTTTTCAAGAAATGGGTTGGTCTTCTGCTAATTTAGACTAATGTCTCTGGAGCTAAAGATGAGGTCTGCCACCTCAGTCAACCCAGGTAGAACCATTGTGGGTACTTTCTTCCTATTGCTTCTATTTTGTGCATTAGCTCAAAGAGAACATAGTAATGCACTGAAAGTTGTTTAAATTTTTAAAGAAGTATTCATTTGTGAAAGACTCCATGCAAAGCTGCTGGCAATGGGGTAGGCTACCCAGTGCTCCTCACTGAAGGTACTGCTCTTGCCCTCAGATTGTGAGGGAGATGCAGAACATCCCAGGCTTTCACAAGTTTGTTGAGGCCAAACAGCTGATGAAACCTTTGTTGGGTTGTGCCTCAGTATGATCTGAATTTATTATGTGCTGTCACTGTCAGGAACATGGGTTGTTGCCATGCTGGTGTCCTCTCTCTGGGAGGTGAACATGGGAAAAGCAGACCAGGTTAGCAGTGAACTGTGGCGGCTGATGGTTGAGATGGATTTCAATAGGTGATCCCTAGGCTGTGTTTCATACCACTCTTAATGGTGATGTTGTTTCCCTTCAAATTTTAGCTTCTTTTCACCAGCCTTACTTATTGTATGTTTATTTGGTCCAACTCTTTTCAAAAGCCCTTTTCTCTCACCCCCAAGGGTATTTAGTAATTGTGTGGGAAGCTGAATTTCCTCTCCCAGGAGATGCTGTAAGCTGTGTTTGTGCTGTTTGTGGGTTCAGGCCATGGCACAATCCCATCAGATCTGTTACATGAGGCCTGGTATGCAGAAGAGAAATGGATACAGTGAAGGGAAAGGGCCAAGTCCTCTGTGTCACCATACCAGCATGGCCCCATCGATGCCCCTCTGGGAACTTCTGGCAATGTGGTAATTTGATTTTTGAGGTTTTGCGTCATCTGAATTATCCAAAAGAAATTTCAAGAGAGAAAGGGCATTTTTATGTGAAGCCGGCATAGCCTTGGCATCTGGCTCTGTCCCCTAGATCTCTTAAGGGTCCCTTTAACACTACTTCCTATTTTCAGATTACTAAAAGTTGGACTGAAAACTGAACCTCGCCCTTAATTCTTTTTCCATTTTGAATCTAGCAAGATAAGTAAGTGTTGTTTTACATAAAAACTAAGCCTTAGCAAAGTAGACAGATTTATTGAATTATCTCATACCATAATGAGTGTGTTTCATTGTCACTTTTTTTTTCTTTTAGCAAGAATGTTTTACTTTTTTTTTAATATCTATTGATGCCATGGGGAAATAGCTGCATTGGCTATGAAATAAAGAGAGGGCACCACACACTGACCACTCTAATAATGTGCACAGTAAATAATGTGCAAGAGCCTCAAGGATCCTAATTTTTGAATATATAATATATTAGAAGTTAAGCTGTTGTAAAAGCACACAAAAGACTTCCCTCAACCTTCATAAACTCTTATGCTTTAAATTAGAAATAAAGTAGTCTTTTTTTTTTGTGAAATGATAGGTCTTAGCTGTGCCTAATATTCAGTTCATTGGAAATGGTACCAAATTTCTACATATTCACTGCATATACTTTATTGCTGTAATTTGTGGTTCTCCCAAGCAGAATAATATTTTTACTTCACTGAATATACCTGTGCAAGTTAAAGGTCTCAGATGTATTCCTTTAAAGTGACAGTTCATTCCAGCTACGTTCCTGCTTTATATCAGTACTCATTCATTAAAAATAAGCATAAAATACAATGTCATCCTTCTTCGTCCCAGATTAAAGCAGTGGGGAGCCAAATCCCAAAACCCCTAAAGAGCTCTCTATTCACACTTGGGCTCAGAGCACACATTGGTTGCAAGCTACTCCCTTAATGGGTTTACCTGTGTGCTTTCTTAGGTGAATACCTCTAGGGCTATAGGTGTGCAGCCGCCCCAGCTGCTGGCAGGCTGGCTTGTCCCAGTCTTCCCACAGCACTGCAGGCACTCCTGGCATCATTTCTGCTCCTCGTTCAGCTCCCCAACCTGAGGATTTTCTGTGCTGTTGGGTGGGCAGGGATCAATGAGTGCTTGGTGTGGTGGGGAGATGAGGGAAACAGCTGAGGAGGATGCGTGTGCACAGCACAGAGAGATTTGCTCAGTGGGTTTTGATGGGGGGACACCCTGACATTCAGCTGAAGCAGCACATTCAGTGTCACCTTCTGCTCCTTACCTCTCCAGGAGGTGGCTGTGCCCGTCTTTCCTGCACTGCAAAGGCGTGCACACAATCCCCCCATCCCCCAGCACATCTGGAACATGTGGGGAAAAGGCATGGGAGCCTTTCACAATTCATCAGCGCATGATCTCCTCTGAAACATCTGCCTCTCAGCTGAGGTTTTGTTGACTCTGAGTACTGAGAGCTGAAGCAAAAGAGAAGATGAAATGAAGGCTCCCAAGCAGTTTCCTGCAATATTGCTTTAGCAGTTTGTAGATGGGATGCATCAGAATCATTTCTTTTAGCGTGTTTTAGGAACGCGCCTCGAAGTGCGAACTGTGCCAGTATCTTTGCATCGCACATGTGAGCGTATGTGCGTGTGACACACGCTTGGGTTAATTATTTAAATCTTCAAATGTTGGAAGTCACTCCTCTGCATATGTGCACATATGTGCACACACACATACAGCACACTTGCGTTAATTACTTAGGCCTAAAAATGCTAGAAGGCATGCCTTGGTTCTTTTTTCTCATCTTTTCTTTTTAAATAGCAGATGTTGTTAAAATTTACACCAGATTGTAAAATCTGTTCCAAAGGACCAGTCTGAAGTCTTAACATCTCCTTCCCCTGCTCTTCACTTGCTTTCCAAACTGGTTGCGGTAAAATCCCACTTCTCCAGTTACTTTATAGGTGTTTCTTCAGTTTGGAGAGGAGAAAACAAACATGTCCCTTTGTTGTTTGTCTTTGTGGAAATCCTTTTCTGATTTTGATGGGCATTTTACTATAGCATCCAGTTGGAGACACTTAAGAATAAGTACTATTGACAGAGGCAATTGATACAAAATCCTTCCTGACCGTTCTCTCAATAGCTAAAAAGAAGCGGTGTTTTACCTACCAAAGCGTTATTAAAGGAAACTCAGCCATAGCAGCTGCTGTCAGCAATATGCCTTGCAATCAAACGAGAAATATGGTAGATACTCCAAGGCATGAGAGAACTGCCAAGGCTTATTGCAGAGCAAAGAGCTTTTCAATAAATGTTTTCTCTGAAGAGCATCAGATTTCACTCACTTCTCACAGCTCAGACATGCCTTGGCAATCATGATTAGCCTCATTTGGGCCTGTGGAATCTATTATTTTATAGCTAGTCTCATAGCTGGCAGGATGACAAACAGTTTATTCCTCTTTGGAGAGAGATCGGACTGAAAGACACGGAGCTTTAATTCAGTGCTCCCCCACCTAAGATATTTTTCCTTTCCCACCTATTGCTTAAGGGAAGACATCTAATGTTTGCTTCGATGGCTCTGTCAGGCTTTTGACATCCCAGATTTGTCTCTTGCCTGGATGAGGACAAATCTTTAAGAAACTTCAGGATTTCTTTCATTTTAAAGTCAATTAAGGAGGCAACAAATATATTTTAAAAAACCACGCAAATAATACTTATTCCTAGTTAGCTCCGTTTGCCTAGATGTTGTGTGATCTTCCTGTGCATTTGAAATCCCAAAAGAAGGAACAAGAGGGAACAACCTAGTTATCCAGGTCTATTTACCTGACCCAGTTACAATGGCTGAATGAGCAAAGGGAGTAAGACTAGACTCAAACTTGCTTACAAGAGCTCTCTGGGGTTAGATTTTACCAGACAAGGTTATTTATTTCCCAAACAGCTGTTTTGTTGTGGGTCTTTAACCATTCTGTCAGTTTGTCTCTCCATACCCTGTCTTTGAGCACTCCTGGGCTGAGCTGGCAGCACTGGGAATTAGCTGTACGTTCCTGCCCCGAAAAACCGCGCTCAGCAGCCCTGGAGGATCAAACCCTGCTGCTAGCACCTCTTGCTCTACCTCCATGTGCATAGAAGCCTTTCCTGATGGAGGAGAGCAGCATCTTGCTCCTCAGTTTGCCCCCAGACCCTTTTCAGAGGGGCACTATTAAACAAATGTTCGGTCAGTTTTTTTTTGTTTTTTTTTTTCCTTGTTTAGGCTTGGAGCCGTAAGTGATGCACAGTAATGCCTCTCTCCCATTTTCTAAAGGAGCTTACAGCCTGGATGAGGTTTAATTCATGTCTCAATTGAGGAGGCTGGATCTCCACATCTCGTTTGTCCTTAGCTGCAGGGCTGTGTTGCAAAAGGCTGATGGGTGCCCAGCATCAGGCTCTTCATTGGCAGCAGGAGCCAGCTACAGAACAAGTGCTGCAGACGGTCAGCCCTGCAGTGCTCACCTCCCTTTCTTAAGCTGTGCTTTCACTTCTTTTCCTTTTTTGTTATGGGAGAATGATGTCCAGGTGGCTGATTCTGCTGTAATTTAATGGCAGCTCACTCATCTGCTGTTGTGCTGGAAACAATACGAGGCCAACAGCCAGGGAAAGTTTGGCTGAATGACCTGTAGCCTTAATTGAATTTCACACAGTACTTGTATAGTCCTTTATTCCCCCCTCTCATGCTCACTCATCTTGCTGCTTCTTTTTTAATTGGCAAATTTAAAAGGAGAATTCTTGTGCACAACAAGTTGAGAGCAACTTTCCTACTTGTGAGGATGGTGAGTGGTGGCAGTGCTCTGACAAACACTTTGACTAGCATAAACAACTTTTTTGTTTCCCAAATTCAGGGATGAATTACTTTTTCAGGTCGCTTTATCTTTGAAATTGTGCTCTAAACATAAAATCTCATCTACAAAAGAGATTTATACACATTAAAAAATCAGATATTTCTTCTGAAGATGAACTTTGAATATAACAATTCTTTCTGCTTCTTTTCTTTCCAGTGCAGTATATTTCAGGACTCATTATATCTTAAGTGAATTATCTTTACTGGAGAAAAAAATATTTATCTCTTGGCATAATACATTTAGAAGTGCAGCACAATCACATTCAGTATCTGCTGAAGCTGATTAAGTGTCTGCTTCTTCAGAGAAGCCAGTCACTGTGACTGCCACCTGGAATAATAATGAGAGGAGAGAGGCAAAGAAAGAATAGAAATTATTCACAGAATTTCAGGAAATCCAAATGTTTGCAAAATTGTTGAGAACCAGCTTGCTGTTTGCTGCTCTTACAGGGCCAGGCACACAGCATGGATCTGTTTAATCCCGAAACTCAGAATCCCCAAGTTTCATTTGCTTTCTGCAGGAGAGATTTTTGGTTTTCCCTTTACAAAATATTTTAAAGCATTTTTTTGTTTTGTTTTGCTCTTTTATTTTTTTTTTTCTGTGTGCTTTGGTACCTAAAATTAGGAAATGAGGTAATAACATTTAAGCTCCTAGAAAATCTGCCTCAAGAGGACAGTGCCATGGAAAAGCATTTGTTATTTCTTTGCTTTTGTGGGAGAGTCCATGTGAGAGCTCAGGCCCCTGATGCCTGTCATCCATTATATGAATGTCTTAACAAAATGATGGCTTTCTCCCAAAATAGCCTGAAGTTTGATCTATAACACACAAGGCAATTTTGTAGGAAGTCATAACTTTTTTTCGTCTCACAGAAACCTCTAGTGGACAAGACTTAATGTGTATTAGTGGTTTCCTGGGTCCTGATGACTTTAAGTTACACTGACAGGTGTTTTAACATTAATAATCCTTAGTTTTATTTTAGTGAACATCTATTAAATTTAGTTATTATGTATTAAAAAGCAGACTGAAAGCACTGACATTTTAAGGAAGCCCAAATTAATGGTTTGAAAGGTTTCACAAATTTATCAGATGAATGGAACTAAGGAGGAAAAAAAATCCACTTATGAGAAACGACAGCTTTGATTTCTGAAGATCTATAGATACTATATTTAAGGATCTAATTTGGGTTGTGGTTCATGAAAGCATAGATTATTGACATTTCCAATCTCTATACTTCACAGCAGAATTAATTAGGAGGTGATAATTTTGGGAATGTGTTACATGAAGCCATTGTAGCGCAAAGTACTTGTAGAGCACCTTTGTTTACTGGTGCTTGGATATTACATGAAAAATGTAATATAGAAGTTAAGCAAATGAGATTATTCCTCCCTTTTATTAAATAAAGGATTAACTCTTCATTTGCTGTAAAAGGCAAGAATCACTCCTGTCCAATAAATCCAGACAATTTTTCCCAGCTTTATAAGGAGGGAGTTTAATGTGCATACATAGTTACATACAGCTGAGAAGAAGGAAGTCCTCTGTTTACTGAAACCTTAAAATAATGTTACAAACTAAGTTAGTCCCACCACTTTAATAGTTTAAACCTAAACAAACTTAAAAGCTTAGCTTGTAGAATAATTTTTGTCTGGTGGAGAACTCCACAGGAGAGGCTCGAGGTTGGAATGTTCTTTCGTAACAGAAATTTTCAGCCACAGGAAAGATAATTCATGGTGATATACTTTATAAGAATAATTTCTTCATTCCTCTGGCTGGAAAATGAAAGTCTGAATGCTTTACTTACATTCAAGTGTCAAGTTGCTCTTGGACTGCAAATTCCAGTTATGTTAATGGGGTCTGTTATCCATTTAAATGCATTCTAGAAAACCCATCACGTTGAGGAAAAAAAAAGAAAAATCAAAGTAAAGGAAGGCTTGGTAAAAAAATGGAAAGACAGCAATAGTAGTATGTATTTGCAAAGTAGTCTTAGAAAACTTAATTCTCCCATTCTTTGTGCTTGCTTCTGAGCCAAGACTCAAGAGGTTTTCCCCTGTTGCAAGTTCAAACTTTTCACATTGAAAGCTCAGAAAATGAGTGTTTCACTGGGACTAAGAGGACTGGAGTTTGGTTGTGACTTGGGGACAGCTTGATGTGGAGGTTGGGGACGAAGGCCAGGCACTGTTTCTTCTGTAGAGAGGATAGTTGCAATAAGGGACTGAGCTCAAAGACCGCTGTATGGCTGTTTGGTTTCCTTTGCCTGGAGGCAAAATATCATTTGCTGTTCTGCTGGCTACAGCTTGCTGCAGTGAAGGTGACTGTGTTCCCATTAGCAAGGCATTTGGGGTCTGGTGAACACCCACCTGCACCACAATGGGACCCCAGGCTGTCCTAGAAGGAGTGGGTGGATGAGAGAAACGGTGCCACGTACTTTGTTTTGTGTCTGTGCTGCACAGCGTGAGCGCTGAACTCGGCTGTGTGGTCTCTTTTGTCACTTTAATTATGTGTGGGGAGAAGAAAATGAAGCAGAGATGGGTACTTCTGCAGCATGTTGAACTTCCCGTTGCCAGAACATGTCATATAAATGCCGAGCTAGCTCTCTTAGATTTTCTCCTGGTAAACCATATATGGGGAGTTGAGTGGGTTTGAAATGCAAATTATTTTTTTTTTAAAAAATAAGTATTTTCATATTTTAATGAGGCTTTAAGCAACCTGATCTAGTGGAATGTGTGTCCCTGCCCATTGCTGGGTGGCTGGAACTAGATGATCTTTAAGGCGCCTTCCAACTGAAACCATTCGGTGATTCTATGATTTTCATTCTCTGGGTTTAGTTACATTTATTTCAGATCTGCTGCTGCCCTGAATTTTGAATGTGTCTCTTGTTTCCTTTAGTAGAGGAACACTGTGACTCCAGGTCTCAACCTTCAAAAGAGAATAGCATTTTTATCTGTGAGCAGGCTATACAAGGGTGTGCTTTAGGGTGCCTTGCTAGATTTGCAGCTTCTCGAACATGTCCCTGTTCAACCTAGGACCCACAGATGGGGCTGTGTGTTGGGGAGAAACACATAAATTGCTTTTCAGCTTCACCTGCCTACGCATGTGGTCAAGTTGGTTGTGGGTGCAAGATGCAGCAGCCACGTCTGGCAGGAAACACCCTCAGCATGGCTGAGAAGCTGCATCTTGTGCTAAGGTCAGCCTCAAAAACCTGGGTTTTTTCAGTCCTTCTATTTTGTCATTAAAATGTGTTTAACACTGAGTGTGTTACTTATTAATCTGGGTATATTAAAGCAATCAGATCTGTGAAGGGCAGGAACAGGGAGTGGATGTCACTTACTCCACTATTAAACATCTGCCCTGAAAAAAAACACTGAAAGAAACATTTAGCAAAGTACAGGGTACAACTTTTTGCCTACTTTTGCAGTCACCTTTTAACATTCCCCATCTCACATATTCTTTTTCCAGGAGTTTTATGCTGCTGTTGTGTGGGTTTGAAGCAGTGCCAGGGAGACAGCTCTCTGTATGGCTCTGCCACTGTGTGCTTGTGCCTTTAATAGTTGAGTGCAATTCAGTGTGGCGGTAAGAAAATGAGCAGTTAATGTTGTTCAAGTATTAATTGTGCCAGAGTGTGTTTTCAGAGTCTCAACACAGCCATACTAAGAACGTTTAATTAATGCTTTTGTGAGATTTCTCTGAACGGGTGGCAGGAGTCTGGTTGGGGATAGGCTGTAGTGGCTCATGATTGCACATTGTCCTCAGTTTTACTCCCATCTGAAGAATCATGAGAAAATCAGTATATGAGGAAAGTCTTGTTTGTAACTCACCTCAGACACAGCAAGTGGTTTGTGATTTCCTTTTGGCCTCTGGCACTGTTGAAGTCAATGGCACCATAGGGAATCAAGGTGAAATAGCCTTGTTCTCCTCCAGTGCAGTGATAGCAGGAATGGAAGACCTCTGTAGGAGTAAAAGCTGTGTATGCCTGTTTTTTTCTGCAAATCTGTGTAGGAAAGTAAGGTGTGCCCTGTGCTGTAAGCAGTACTTAAATTCTTTTGATTGGCACAGGCATTACAGAGATGTAAAATTGTCTGTAACTGGGCAAAATTTAAAAAATTCTACCAGTACTTTATGAAGACAGTTTTGCAGTGGTATGTTGTGTAACTGAAGGGGTAGTCTGACTCTAATTAGACCCTTTCTTCTAATATTGCTCAATGAGCTAAATCCTCCAAGCTTCTCATGAACCTGTCTGAAGAACATGGCACCCCAATAGAAGCTGAGCAATTATTGAAATTCAGAAGAATTAGGTCTTAAATCAGCTGAGGGAAAATATGTACTTGGGGATACATACAATGGAAACACCATTCAGAAGGTCACCAAAACACATCCATGTTTGGAATTATAAGAGAGCTGGATATGGCACTGAGCATTAATAACCCATATGAGCTATTCAGGATAAGGGTAATCAACACTTCAGGTCACTCAGATCAGCTGGTCACAAATACATTATATCCTCTAGAAGCTTCTCTCTTCCTGCTTTACAATATCAGGCTGTTGTTCGAGTGCATTACAAAAGCTTTTGTACATTTGAAAATGTAAATTACTACCTTCTATGCTGCCAGAGGTACTGTATACCATCAGCCAGGAGAATCAGCGTGAAGCCATACATTTGGGGATCTATCATGTTGCCTTCTTGCTTTTGCCAGGGACATTTAATGCTTTTCTGAATACCTTACTTAACTGTGACTAGCCACAGCCTGGGATGGGGAGAACAATTGCTGTGCAGGCTTTCCCAATTGCTAAGTCTGGAGCCTTTTAATCTTGTTGGCTCCTTCCCTTGCAAAACCAGATTGCACTCAAATGCATTGTCTCTGGTCCCTAGAGCTCTGACAGCCACATGTTGAAAACATTTGCCTTTAACCTTAATCTGTTATGAGGTAGAAAGGAACCTGAATCAAAGCCCAGGTAAAAAAGGCTGTTGAAGCTTGGAAACACTTGTTATGGGAGCTGCAGTTGGCTCCAGCTGGATACCTCTCTGGACAGAGAAGTGTAGATCCGCATGTCTAGCCAGAGCATTTGCAGCCCTACCCTGAAATCGTTCTTCCACCAAGCCTGCAGTTTCCTATCCAAATGAATAAGACTTTTGAATGCAAAGGGTTTGCAGTGCCAGCACCAGAGGACAGTCATTTGGCAAGTGTCTTGGTCTGGAAGGGGCTGGAGTGAGCTCTGGGCAACCAAACCAAAGCACGCATGCACACTTTTGTGTTCCTGTCTCACTTCTCTGAACAGAGGTCTCTCAGCTGTCAAAGCCATCCAGGTTTGCTGGCAAGTTCTCACTTCTCCCTCTGATATTTCATGGGGCCTGTTTTCTCCTTCACCTTTGGGGAAGAGGCCCTGTGGAAGCAGCAAACCGCAGAGCTGGGGTGCAGAGGCTGTTGGGACCCCACGATGCTGGAAGACAGGGTCTGTGCCACAACAGCAGGGGGGTTTTGGATGAGGACCCCCAAAGCTTCTTTCAGGAGGTTGTTAGCTGTAGAAACTAGTACTGAGTATTTAGCAGTTCGCAAGTGTACTTTATTTATTCCACCTTGAAAGGGGCTTTGTCCAAAGGGACACGGCCTCTTCAGCAGCACTATGATGCACGGTGAATAAGTCACATTAAAATATCCAGCAAGTTCTGGGGTTGGGCTTTTTAAATAGTGCTTACATATTTTTATCTCATTAACACTGTGAATCTTTGGGATCTTATTTATAAGTACTACAATGTTTCCAGTGCTTTTTTTCCAACTCTTACTAAAGTGTGTTTCTCCAAGACAAAGGACAGGACTCTACGAACATCCATGGTCGTGCTTCATTTGACTCTCCTAAGTTTTCTTTTTATGTCATAAGTGAATATTCTGTTTTAGGTAGGGATCTCTGTTTTACAGGATTCTGGCAAAATATATGAAGATGTATATTCTATAAAGTTTCTCCATGGAATTTTTATTTTATACATAAAGCTGTATCAATCATATTTCACTTTATGGGTATTTCATTTTGTTCTATGAAACTAGTCCAAGGTTGCTGTTGACAAGGTATCTCAAAGAGTCCAGGGGGCTCATTACATCCCAAGTGTTGGTTTTTTTTTCTTCTGACAGATTTTTCTGAAGTTAAAATTTATCTGTATTTTGTTCAGTTTGTCTGCATATTATCCAGTGTATATATCAGAAGAAAGGTTTATATATACATATATATAACAAAATGTTCACATACCAAAGTAAATTAATAAAGCTTCCTTTTCTTATGAAAGAGGTAAAGAAAAGTACCTGGCCAATACAGTACCATTAATCTATTCTCTTTTCTCCTTTCTCTCTTTACCTCTCTCTCTACAATAGAAGTGGAACAAAAAGGTAATTAAATACCTTTCAAATTATATATCTATTACTTATGTATAGGCTAAGTTATTTAACAGTTTAACGTTTTAGTTGAAATACTTTGTCATTAATTCTCACTACCTTTTTGTTAAAGTTTATTTAGTATCTCTGCTGCTCAACTTCACCAGATAACTCATATTTGCTGAAAAGTTTTTACCAGTGCCACATTTTTTCTTTGTTAAATTTCTGTTCAAAGGCTTAGATAACTCATTTTCCTGCCCCAAAGAATTTGGAAGGTGCACATACATATGTATGTGCATAAGTACATCTCATTATGGCATAAAAGCCTTTTGGAAATGGCACCCCTTTTTCAGCAACTCTGTGTGGTTACTTAGACTCCAATGGATCTGTATAATTTTATACTGGTTATTAAATCTGATTTTCCTCCTGTCTTGTTCTCCAGACAACATTACCAATTTCTGCATTTACAAAAAATAATTAATTACGCTCCAAGCAGGAAGTGTGAATGTGGGATCCCATCTTGCCAGCCCCGTGCTGCCAGAAGCACGTGGTGGGATACTTCTTCATGCCTCCCTGCTGCCCATCCCATCGCCACGGTTATTGTACCTCTCGCGGATCGCGGAGATCAGCATTCCACATAACCAACCAATATTCTCCCCCCGAAGCGTGTGCAGCGCCTCCAGCCCAGGAGGGTGCTGATGGGGATGGCGAGGGCCAGTTTTGCTCGGCAGCATCCCTCCTCTCGCCTCCCCATCCATCCAGCCAGCCGGCCGGCCTCCTGGTGGTGGTGTTCCCGTGGGGCCGAGGCCAGCCGGGCAGCGGCTGAGCCTCCTCCCAGGTGTTGGGTGTGCCCTGGCCCCTGTCAGCCCCCCCGAAGTCTGAGCAGCAAAGCATCCCAGTTAGTCAAACTGCTCCTCTGTGCTCCTCTCATGTAACAATAGAAGGTATATGTTTTTTAAGTTTGAATTACTACTATATTTAACAGGACATTTTTTAACTGATTAAAATCTAGACATTGGGTTCCTCTCCAGCAAACCTTATTCTTTAACATCCTTTCCTTTCTTCCTTTCTTCCTTGTCTTTTCCTTTCAGCATCCATATGTCATTCGTTTTTAATTGTGTGGACTGCATGTTTCATGTGTCCTGTAGCAGCTTGGAAAGTCTCATTTCTAGTTATACTCCAGATGGGTGTTCCCCTCCTCCCCCCACTCCCTTTGCTTTAAACGCTCTTCTGAGTTGCTAAGGGATTCGCCTCTGCTTTGCTATTGGTATCCTTTAAATATTTAATATCACTTGAGCTGTAAGGATGGGAATTTCTTTCTCTTATTTCCATTTCTAGGCCACTCTTCTGTGGGCTGTTCAAATAAATATGTGGATCAATTCCCTCGGAGTTTAGCCCTTCACCTAGTAGGTACAGATTCACTGCAGAATATAATTTGGAAATACAAACCCAG
This sequence comes from Pardalotus punctatus, assembly GCA_013400915.1. NCBI lineage: Eukaryota > Metazoa > Chordata > Aves > Passeriformes > Pardalotidae > Pardalotus > Pardalotus punctatus. The sequence goes on along the minus strand of VZTX01020713.1, from coordinate 992,427 downwards.
AAATCCTTTGGGGGCATATATTCATTTCAGAGTTTACAAAAGCGAGTGGTCCAAGTAAGTATACCTGTAAAAATAGATTTGAAAAGCAATAAGAAAACGAGCCACAGTTGATAGAAAAAGCAGGGGGGGGAAAAGAACCCAGTTTGATGGAGCAGATGTTGTTCTAGAGATATGGTGGGCAGGAAGGATAGTCTCCAGGTACAAGGCATTGCTCTTGGGTTTCCTCTCATCTCAAGTGTCCTCTGCTCCAGGACTAGAAGCTGTTGAGATGCTTGGGCCAGCCACCCCCGAACTGTCCTTAACTTTGTTTTTCTTTTAAATTCTTTTCCCCTATGACAGTTTTTCTTTGCCCTGGACTGCTGAAGGGAGTTTACCAGAGTGAGCACTTGTTCGAGTCTGACCACCAGTCGGGTGCCTGGTGCAAGGACCCTCTGCAGGCCTCCGACAAGATCTACTACATGCCCTGGACGCCGTACCGGACGGACACGCTGACGGAATACTCCTCCAAGGACGACTTCATCGCCGGGAGGCCGACCACGACCTACAAACTCCCGCACCGGGTGGACGGCACGGGCTTCGTGGTGTATGACGGGGCTTTGTTCTTCAACAAGGAGCGCACCAGGAACATCGTCAAGTTTGACTTGCGGACAAGGATAAAGAGCGGGGAGGCAATCATAGCTAATGCCAACTACCATGACACCTCCCCCTACCGCTGGGGAGGCAAGTCTGACATAGACCTGGCCGTGGATGAGAACGGGCTCTGGGTAATCTATGCAACAGAACAGAATAATGGCAAAATAGTCATTAGCCAGTTGAACCCTTACACGTTAAGGATTGAAGGGACGTGGGATACTGCCTATGACAAGAGGTCAGCTTCTAATGCCTTCATGATCTGTGGGATTTTATATGTGGTGAAGTCTGTGTATGAAGATGATGACAATGAAGCCACAGGGAATAAAATAGACTACATATATAACACTGACCAAAGCAAGGATAGCATGGTGGATGTGCCCTTTCCAAACTCCTACCAGTACATTGCTGCTGTGGATTATAACCCCCGGGACAACCTCCTGTATGTATGGAACAACTATCACGTTGTAAAATACTCCTTGGATTTTGGCCCACTGGACAGCAGAGCAGGTAAGGGGTTTAATACCAAACCAATTTTTTTTTTTTTTTTTTTTTAATTTCTATTTTTTGGGTAAATAGGGTCTAAAATTGAAGTACGCTCCTGTCTTACTGGTCTGTCTGAGTTTCTGCAAATTAAGCCTCACCACAGGACCTGTGATAGCTATTAAGACATTAATACATGCAGAATTTCTTTTTTTCTCTTACTTGAAATGAAATGGACAAAGGAGTATCTATACATAAGTAGCGTGAAACAGTTTCCAAATGCCGACACTTATATTCACAGGGGTAACAGTCTTTTCTCCTGAATTGAATTTTCTTTTGTACATCATGAGATCATTTTCCCTTCTGCAGGAATTTTGACAAAGCAAAGGGTGGAAGATGTTGTTGTTGCAAACAGCTGGAGGAAAACTGCCTGCCAGTTTAAATTACTTTGTTTCATTAAGCTGGGGGAGTTTGTCTTTTTAGAGAAGCTGAGACTAATTGAATATGTGAGCTTGTACCCACAAGTGTGTGTCTAGAGTCTGGAGGAGAATCAACAAAATCCTCTAAATTCATGCTTTATTTTCTGTAAAGTTTCTCTTTCTGTTTTAAAGCATTTAATGACTTACTGTGACTTACTATATTTGATCTTAGAGGATCATCTGGCCCCAAGAGGTTTCTCAGCTTTTCCACTTTTTTCCTGTCTGAAATGCTGGTAGTTACTTAGGTATATTCCCTTACCTTTATCAACTCTGTCATCATTTTGCAATTATAAAGCTGCCACTTTTAGTAACAAGACTTAGCCTATACTGTGGTCAAGCTTATATGATATTGCAAGAATTTCCAAAAAGCATTTGCTCAGTAATTTTAAATAGTTGCTACTGTACTGATGTACATATTTTAAGTAGTTCTTGTGGCAGACTGTGTACTTTGAAGGTCTGAAAAAGTAAGACAAAAGGCAGAATTAATATAATTTGGACAGTAAAGCATTCAACTCATATTACGGCTTTTTCCAAAGCATTTCTTTTTGTAAGTAAGGAACTCGGAAGTGGGTGAGTGGATTCAGGGCTTTAGATTGCAGAAGAGAAGTAAAAAGGTTTCTGTTGCTGAGATTTTCTTTTCCTGTGTGCAGCCTGTTACCCATATAAAGAAAAGGGATCAAGAGATGCTAAAAAAATTTGTGGGCATGAAAATCTGGGGAGGGTTGGAATAAAAGTAGTAAACTGGCAGTGAAATAGTGATTTTTTTACAAAAATATAAGGAAGGGGAGAAGAAAATCTTGAAAAAGCAGATGAACAAAAACAGAGTGACTGTTAAGTAAGGAGTAGAGATATTTTCAATGATGTTGACCTCTGCATGATCATAGATGAGTAAAAAACAGAGTAATACTTCTCATTCTCCCAACTTACTGATGAGCATGAACATTCTGGGTGGTGGAGTGAAGCAGAGCAATTAGTGAGCTATTGGCTATCCCCAAGGAGTCAAAATCAATTGCATCCCTTCTATTTCACAGTTTCTCTCCTTTTTAGTGAATTATTTCCAAGTATTATGACAGACTCTTGGCTGGCGCTTTTTCTTGTGGTGACTGTTGTCAGTAATAGCATCATTAATACAAAAAAAACCCCACAAAACTTTAATCAGTGAAAAACCTAAAAAGAGGGAAAGATCATTTTAAAAAAGGAAATTGTTCTCCCCTTTTTGCAGTCTAAAATGGTGAGATGGAAGAGTAGGTGAAAACCTTGCAGGAGGCTGAAAGTCTGCGAGGTGCAATAATTTGATTTGTGTTTGTCACTGGTTTGAAGCCCCTTTAATTTCACTCTGGTTTGGCTGGGAATTTAGAATCCCCCAGTGGCTCAGATAGAAAGCTGAAGCAGTTCTTGGCCTTGAATGGTGGGCATGAGAGAGTTAATCTGGTGTCAGGGAACCTGGTGAGCCTTCTGACATTCCCTGTGTGCAAATTTTGTACAAAGCTTTGCAGTAGGGACAAAAGGCTGAATTTTACATGCAATTCTCTTCTCTGAAAATTGTCGGGATTTCCTTTCTGGCAAAAACTCATAAGGATACCATTACCTCACTATTTTACAAGTTTAGAGGATTTCTGAGAGGTCTGCTCTGACAGCAGCTGAATATTTTGATGAGAAAACTTGAATGGGCCAAGACATTTCAAAGAGAAGGGAGTTTACTGCTCCATTACCCACAGAGTCTGATTAGTGAGAGCAATTTTTTTATGAATCAGTGAAACAAAAGCACTGATTTTAAGTTGGACAGGTGAACAAATAGTTGTTTGACATCAGGCTTTTCGTGCAGAGAGGAGCCAGGAGACCAGGTCTGCAGGATGCTTTCTCTTCCAAGTTCAGTGCAACCCATTTTCTGGTTAGCACCAAATTTCATGCTGCATTGCTTTACACGTAACACTAAATATCCGGTTGGCTTAAACCCAGCTCCTTCATCAAAGAGCAGGAACAGAAACTGATACAACTCTGGGAAAGTAGTGAAGACCCAGGTTTTTTTGTTTTTTGGTTTTGTTTGTTTGTTGATTTTGTTGGGTTTTTTGGTTGTTTTTTTTGGGGGGGTTTGTTTTATTTTTGGGGTTTTTTTGTTTTTGGGGTTTTTTTGTTTTTGTTTGTTTGTTCTGTTGTTTTTTAAAATTTTTTGTTTGTTTTTGGATGGGTTTTTTGTCCATTTTTGGTTTTGAGTTTGCTTGTTTGTCTTGTTGGTTTTGTTTGGTTTTGTTTGATTTTCTTTTTTCCAGACTGAATTGCGGATGTGGCAATTTCCTTTCTTTTCTTCAAAAATCTTATTTTCTTCAAAAACCACCAGCATTTCTCCATATTAGAGCTGTGTTCAGTGCAGGCATTTTCCATGGGGTTACAGGTTGAGTAGCAGAATTTGTAAACAATATCTGCTTAATTAGAAAATAAAAGAAAGAATGTAAAATTGATGGGTTGAACATATGGGTTGTTAAAAAACAATTAAGGGTGAAGCTTTAGAAGAGCTCTTAAAACCAAAAATTGATCATAACAAGAAAAGTGAAATATTTAACTACTTAAATAGCGAGTACCATATTTTTAATCACTTGTATCATACGTTTCAGGGATACCTAAAATAAAAATCAGGTTCTGGAGGCTCCAGTTCACTTAGAATCAAGCATTTTCAGTCTTTTCCCAAACTGTCCAGAGAAAATGGGAGTAGACAGGAGTTTCTTAATTTATAGGAAAGGCAGGGATCACATCCTCTTGCTGTTCACACTGTCTAAGCATTTTCTGTGATTTTTAATTAAAGATCTATTCATATTTGGAATATATTTGAGATCTTCGCTGTTGCAGAGCATCTCTCACCTACTGTTTAAAAAAAATGGTCTTTTACTCCTCAGAGTAAGGAGTGTCAAATCCTGGAGTTTCTGTGCTGAGCTTCTGCTGCAGTTGAAGTTACCAGGGCAAACAAAATATTTTGAAGTGCTAAAAGCTGAGTTTATCTGATCTCAAAGCAATTCAAGACACTTGATGAAATTAAACCCAACTGTTCATTTTTCTCAGAAATGAGAAAACCTGCATTTTAAGGTTTTACCCCACTTTTTTTTTTTTTTTTCCTTTTGTCTGGGGTTATTTTTCATTTATCCCAAAAGTGGTTTTGAAAGCAAACACTGCTCAGTGCCTGCAAGTCCCAAGAAGCCTATCATTAATGTCTGCCCTCAAGAAGTGAACTTGAAGATACCAAAAGCCTTTGAAGTGTATTTTCTTTCAGCTGTTCGGCCTTAAAATGAGCTTTTTGGAGAATGCTTCTTCATAAATGCTCCTGAGTTTTTGGGTTATTACTTTATAGTTTCTATTGAGTTTGCTAATTTGAAGTGCTAGTAAGAATAGCTCTGCATCTCTTCTAATTCTTCAAGAAGTTAAACCCAGAACAGTGTTCAGGTTAATTTTTTTTCATGCATTCTACTAGACATACGCAGAGAAGGAAACAGAAGGCTATATTGACAGGATGAAAATTTTCCGCAATCTAATCAGTTGATATTCACCAGAGTTACCTGTTTTAATCATCACTCACTTATGATACATTCTGCACAAATAAACTCAGGAAAATACCAACAAACCTTCCTCTCCAAAAAGGTGAAGTGCTCCCATCCCATGTGTCCCAGTGCTGTGCTGAATACAAACCCACATGTCCCGGTTCTGTGCCTCAGCTCCTCCCTGAGCAGGCACAGCTCCTGCCTGGACACCACCAGGGTTTCCTGGGCATCACAGAGACCAGAACTTTTGTCCTTTAAACGTGTGAGGTGCCCCAGTGCTGGCAGCTCTTGCTGGGGCTCGGCATGTGCTGACTGAGCATTTGGGGGCTTTGGTGGGGATGGAGCCTGTCCCATCGTAGAGGAGTCCAGGGCAGAATTTGAACCAGGTTAAGGATCCCTTTGTGCATATTTTGGACTTGGATGTCCTGGCAGCCGTTCCCAGTGACATGGGAAACACAGACCTCCTATTTTCGAGAACGTGTTTTAAATCAAATCCAGGAGGCCCAAGCATTACCATATGGGCTGTTTCACAGATGTACGAAGTTAATAAATGGATGTGCCCTGCACATAAGGAAAATGGTGATAAGATATGTAGGACTTCTAATACAGCCTAAAAGTGCTTAAGTGGCTTCCACAGATTGCCTATTAACACTGTGGACTGCCATTCTGGTAATCCAATGTGATACAGAGATTGTACTGATGTCTATGATATTTTAAGAACCTCAGAGGGGTGCATGTCAAACTTTTATTTTCCACATTCTGTCAAGTATTGTGGGATGCTCTCTTGATGTGTGATTGCAAGTATTTTATTCAGTAAGAATGTTTGGGTTGTTTTGTGTTTTTTCTTCCTGAGGCAGTTTTACAATGCAGATAAGGCGAACCCTCTGTCCTTATAATATGCTAATTAAGTGCATTTGTGTCTTGGGTAAAAGATGTGGCAGCATGGTGATGAATAAGAACTTTAAACACATATGACACCTCGTTAAAATGTAATTTTCACATCATAAATCTGAGGCCTCTCCTCTGACAGCTGAGTAATGTGGGTAGTGGGCAGAGGATCGTGAACGTCTCGAAGCTGGCACGTGCTCACATGGCGCTGGGAGCTGCTTCCTGCGCCGCTCGCCTCCGACTTCCTTGCCCGGGAACGCATCAAAAGGGCTCCGGAATCTTAAATCCCTCTTGTGCACAGGGTATGAATTGCTGTCTCCTCAAGAGCCCACTGTGATAAGCTAAATTTGCAATCTCTGAAGTTGAATCCGGGCTGCATTTCGAAAGGCCGGCTGCGCCTTCCTGATGAGCAGCTTCTCCTGGTGGACAAAGGCCATTTTTAGGGAGCTGCGGCGTGTTTAATTGCTGCTTCTCCTGTGCTTTTATTTTCCAGTTGCTTTCCTCCCATCTAGGAGCATCCCTGACTCTCTCTCCTGTTCCTCCTCATTGCTTACAGTGACAGCTGCTGGTTGCACAGTGCTGCTGGAGGTTTTCCGAGAGAGAAGAGCTCTTGCTTTCCGGAGCTTCTGCTAAACATGTAGCGTGGCTGGAACCCTGGCTTTTATCCTCTAATATTTGCCCACATATTCATTTTCCATTTATTCAATGAATATTTTCAGTCCCTTTTTGCTGTCTAATTCAAAAAGGGATGTCTGAGTTTGGAGGTGAAAAAAGCAGAACATTTTTACAACAAGGTAGGCCTTTCGGGCTGCATTTGTTGGGCAGACAGTACCTAAAACTCAGAGGGAAAGGAGGACAGCATTGCATTTGTACCCCATTTTGAGGCCTGGTCTGTCTCTTAATTTTTATCCTGTTTTAAATTTGCCCTCTTTGTAAAGCAGTGTTTGAGTAAAAAATGGTTAAAAAGCATCATACCACTGCAGACTTCTGAAATTAGGGGTTTCTGCTTTCTGTCTGGAAAGCTGCAGTTTGAGCTCTTTTGTCTACCTTCTCACAAAAAATCCTTATAAAGTGCAAGATTCCTCAACTTCAAAATTCTCCCTTTGCAGAGTATGTCATAAATATTAATACTGTTTGGTTAGCACAGTGGGAGGAACTTCAGTGTCTCTCTAGTACGAATAAATACGTGGTTGCTCCTTTTTCCTAAATAAAACTCTACCATGGAACAGCAGGTAACTTTACCAGAATTGGAGCAACCTTCTTCCTCAGTTCACTGCTCCTGCTCTGAGGTACCTGTTTGAGGATGGTACAGCAGACCTAACCCATCCATGAGCTAAACTGGAATACTGCTGTATCCTCTTCAGGGGTCAGCTGTTACCATGGCCTGTATCCATGGGCTGCGGTCCTGCTCCCATGGGACTGCCTGGGGATGGGGCTGGTGGGCAGCCAGGATGGTTGAAGTAGGGGAAGGGCAGGAAGAGACAAAAAGATTAAGCTAAACTTCACTTTCAGGCTTCAAAACAAAAGGAGGCCAGAGGCTTCGGCACTTCATAATCCTGCCAGACACCGTGAGGGGGAAAGCACCTTGCCAAGAACGTGTCTGAGAAGCTGAGACAGCTGTTTCTGGCAGCAAGTATGGGATGCTGATAGGGCGGTGATTGCATGGGGAAAAAAAAAGCATTAACTGCCAGTGAAGGATAGCGGCTTTTCCTCTTCTGCAGTGAGCTCTTCAGTTGAGGAATCAGCGTGGAACTGTGATTAATTGTTGTTTCATTGAGTTCGGGACCACCGAGTCATGCTGACATCAACCAGGGCTTATCAGTGCGGTGCAAGTCCTTTGCACCAAACCCAGCTGTGAATGTGCCAGCACTTTGGGTCAGAGCTGTTTGCCAGCAGCAGGGAGCAAGAGGTGACACATAGCAAATGTCCAGGGCTGCTTTTTGCAGGAGAAAGGGACTGCATTGTGTACTAGAGACAGCCTTTGGGTGTTGGGTTTTTAAACATGGTTTTAGTGATCAGTGCATCATTTATCCCTTGGCCGGCAGATTTAGCTGGCTTGTGTGCAGTGATGGAGGTCTGCACAGGGTTGGGGATTTAGCCCAACAAGAGATTCCTGAATGTTCCATTTTTGAGCTGTTGCCTCTGCCAGCTCCTTTCCTCCCACCCCAAAACAAGATTATGATCTGCCAGGTTTTTTCTCAAGGCATTATCCGCTCAATTTAGGTTATGTTTGTGCACCTCAAGGCCCTGTGTGGTGCCAACACCTTCTCTTTGCAGTTCTGCTGTGGCCTGGCTGCAGAGCCACTAGCCTGGCTTGGGACATGGTTCTCCTGGATTTGTTTTTTTCCTACTGTGTTTTTGAAATGAGCAGCCTTTTTTCCTGTTCCCCACTGAAAATACCTCCACCACGGTAGCTCACAGGTCTGGATTGCTCTCCTCCCTCGTCTGCCACTGATTGTGTTTGTTCTGGAAATGACTAGTGTAATATTTTTAGCAGCACTTATTAAGACTTGTCTCTTAAAGTCTAGTTCAGTGTTGCTAATTAACTTCTTCGATGCCACCAGCACTTTGCAGTGCTGCTATGCCAAGTTTGCCAAGTTTTTTTTTCTATTTTTTTTTCTTTTTTCTTTTTTTTTAAACTAAGAAGGCAGATATGAATGCCCTGCCATATTCTGCTTTAGAGTCAAAGCAAGCAGGGGACACATTGGATGCCATTCTTTCCTTCTTTTTGTCTTCAAACTCAGGTTAGAGAGGACTGAGAAGCTCTTTAGGAGTAAGCTATGAAATTACTGAACCTTTAAAGGGAGGCATTACAGAGCCTTTCCTTGACTTCAGGCAGTTGTGATGATGTCCTTAGCAGGTTCCCATACTTCAGATAGAGCACCAAGTCCTCTTTCCAGAGGTGTAATGCTGCTGATAAAACGTACCCAAGGCATGTGTGAGGAATGGAAGGGTCAGCATTATCCTCAGAAATCCAGTTGAACTCTCAGAGTAGGGTTGGATTGGATAGACACTGCCAGGAAGGGAATTTAGGTTGAATGGGCAAAAATAATCTTGGTAGCTAGTTTGAAGATCTCCACATTCAGGGAGAAATGGGACCAGCCATAAAGGGCTGTGAAATGCCCCTGAAAGGGGAACACAGATTCCAGAAAGAAAGAATTAGGAAGCGCTTTGAAGCACTCCTTCTCAAAGTGCATTTTGCTATGAGTAACTACACTGAATCAAGAGAGATGAATTGTGAAAAATATCAAGAATAGAAGTGTCCATTTCTTTCAGATGAGTCTATCAGGTGTGCAAAAGTAAAGGTTGATATAATTAAAAAGTTTCTGGGACAAAATCCCAAAGTTTTTGGAGACTTTCTGCTCAGCTTTTATTCAGATGAATCCTATGAAGCTGGTGGGAGTTTGGGCTAGAGGCTTCAGGGATGAGTCTGCAGTGAATTGCTGTTTGCCCTGGAAGGAATTGCATTTTGCCAGTGAGAGGCTTTTAAACCTCCTGATTTGTGTCTGAAATATCCAAAGAGAGTATATAAATTGTAGGCTGGAGCAAATGGTGAATATCCATATGAATTCGAGTTGCAGTATGTGCCTTAGATTTTTGTGTTGAAAAGGTTGTTTGTCAAGGGTGTGCTCATGTTTGGAGGGCAAAGCAGACAATAAAGGCCGAGGTGAAAGAGATGTGTCCAAGAAAACAATGTCATGATTGTTTGCTGTAGCACAATTTCTTCACTGTAAATAGGATTTTTGCTTGATTAAAATGTGCTGAGAGGAAACAGGACTTAAGGCAGGTTTCACTGAAATTCATGATTCAGTTTGAAAAGACTGGCACTGAAGAATCAAACCGGGTGTTTCATGTTACGTGGCTCCTCGGGTCTGTTTTCACAAAGTACCACCTGCTTGAGACTCAAAAGGGAGGAGGAAAAAAAAAGCAAAGAAACATCAGAGCTGAAAAGTATAGAAGTTATACACTGGTCATGACAGAAGATGCAAAAATCAGCTGCCTTTATACCAGTTTGAGCTGGCTTACTGGGGTGCCATTCATGCTTCCCTCAAATAGCTGGAATAAATTAACACAACCACTGGAGAGATGAGGCACTGGGCAGCTCTGCAATTCTTTTTCATCTGTTGATATTTGGGACAGAGACAGGGGAAGGGCTGTCTATGCTGCAGGCAGAGAGAAAAAGTAAAGGCAACATGAAGTGTAGAAATGCCAGCAGAGATGAAGTCCCTAGCCCACTCCTAAGATCTTTCCAACATCCCATGTGAAGAAAAGCTTTTGTGAGCCCCCATGTACTGGCCTTCAGTTGCCCCACTGTGTTAAATTATTCCCTCTATCCAAGGCATGCATGGAAGATTCTGTGGCTCACTAAGATTGATCAGCCTGGATTCATGCGATGCTCTGCACTCTAGTACTGCCAAATTAAACAAATGACTGGTGATGTTAATGTGAACACTGAGGCTCCAGGAGGAGGGAAATACTGAGGGAAGGCTGCGTGAAGAAGTAAAAAAGGGATTTTTTTTTTTTTCTTTAAGAAGGAGAAGTAATAAAATATATTTGCTTGATGGAAGCATATTGCATATATTTGAGGGATTAACAGCAGTGAATATTTCTGGCCTTCTCCTCATAAGTGCTTGCTTTTCTCACTGGACAGTAACTGCCAAGTATTTTCTTGGTGCAATATTGAGTGTGTTACAAGTTATTCACGAGAAATATCCTTGGAATGACTGGAACAGATTTTACTGATGGAAGTGTTGTGCTCTTCTCCATGGCAAGTATCAGGCTGAGTGAAGAGTGGCAGCACCCAAAAAACCAAGCCAAGGTAGAGAGTGCTCTGGCAAGTTTCTGGTTGATTTGTACAGTTAAAGGTGAACATTTATCCAGCATTCTGTTGGGAGAGGTGCCTGTGGCTGGTGCCTTGCTTGTAAATGTAAGCTGTCTTTATGGGTAAATAAGGTCTCCGCCTGAGCTCGGTGGGGAGTAAATGAAGCTTTTGGGTAGCCTAAAACTGCATGGTCAGAACAGTGTTGTGTAAGGCTGCTGTAATGTGTTTTTTTCATATAAATGAGTTCAAATTGACTCTGGTATGAGGAGTAGAACAGAGAATTAAATTAGATTAATAGATTTTTTTAAGACCAGAAGGGACCATTAGCTCATTTAGTCTGACCTCTGTAATGCATTCGATTGGATTTCATCTGCTTCCTCTTCTACTGAGCCTAATGACTTGACTTTAACTGAAGTATACCTTCCAGAAAGGCACCCAGACAATCAGTGCTTCACTCCACCGAGTGCTTTTCTTGGTTGGATAGTCTCTCCCTCAGTTAAGAGGTAAAATAACATTCGCATTAGAAATGTTTTGATTGTGCCTATTTGCATCATGCATAAAAAGGTAAAAATGTGTTTCTTGAGTTGTACTCTTTGGACGTTGCTCAGACAGTTCTCTGGAGAAAAGGGATTCTGGGAGTTACTGCTAGGTCTGAGTTTTTTTTGTTTGTTTTTTTTGTTTGTTTTTTTAAATTTTATTTTTAAGATCTTGGGAACTTGTTACTGCAGTGGGAAATTCCTGAATAGACCAAGAAAGCAAATAATTCACTAGCAATGAGAAAATTGCTTTCTGGGCAATAAAATCAAGAAAGCCTTCTACTTTCAGATGTGTACTTTATGATGATTGCCACTAAATGTGTGTGTAAACTCTGCTTTCTAAGTAAAAGAAATTACTAGTCTGCAGAGCTTGCATACTGCTCTCTTAATGCCACTTCCATTTTTATTTGAACCAGAGTGCTAGGGAGTGATATTTAAACCTTGAAGTTTGTCATCAAGTTCTAATATTCTTCTTGATGAGAACATCTGTCCATGTGAAAGGGCAAAAACTTGTTCCAGCAGTTTTTGCATAAGGTATTGAATGATTTAATTCCAAATGGGTGTTCTGATTATTGGATTGTCTTTTTTTTCCCTTTTGTTTCCCATACTGTTTTCAAAGGAGTATACTGGGTAAAAAAGATGATGATGATGATGCAAGGAAATGAACTGTGGAAGATACAAGAAGTATTTGGGTAATTAATTAATTGTATTAAGTCTTGTTACACTATGTTTTTCATGGCAAAATATACTGGCAAATTCTGGTGGAAAGAGGTTGTCACTTTCTGAATATGCAAACATAAATTTTCCTGCACTAATACGGGCTTTAATTCCAATTTAAATGCGCTTTTTTCTTCACACACCATGTTTTGCGATATTTTGGATAAACTTCACCTTCAGGCATTTCTTTATGGTTATTAACCACCTGTGAGAGGCTTTATCAAGACTGTGGCTTCATCAGATTGAGCAGTGTGAGAGTAGACTTGTTTCCCCCTCTCTTCACTGGGGAGAGGAACCCTTAAAATGGGCATGTACAAGGAAGGTTAGGGAAGTCCTCTCTTCCCCTTTGCAGTGTAATTTGTGACCAAAATGACCCTGTGCATGTTTGGAAGTCATTGCCACAATGTTCTTGGCAGTGTATGCATCAGCTGTAACCAAAGAAAAAGTATTGGAATCAGCCAAAATGACTCCAAAATCTCTTTGGGGCTAGCTGGTGTGAGGTAGTGCCAATGGGAGTTTTGGGCTGTGGGTTTCCATGCAATAAGATTTGCAGATTGAACATGGGAAGCATCACATTGCTGAACCACGGCCCCTACGTGTTTCATTAATTCTCCTCCTTATGATGTCTTCTAAGGTGAGGGGAAGTGATGTGAAAAGTTTCCATATACAGCTGGGTAACACTTAGCAGTCAGGAATGTCATTTCTTTAGTGAGTAAATCCAGAGTTGTAAAAACAGGTCCTCTCCAGATAAAGTTTGGTGTTTTTTTTTGTTGCAGTGGCCTGACTTCTTCATACTCTGATTTGAAAGCTGATTTTAATACGCCAAAGGAATAATCATTAAAAATATAACATGCATCAGTGCCTTTCTCTAATTCATCTTGCCTGGAAACCTTTGGACCCTTTCCTGATAGGCATGTGTAAGGAAAGATGGCATCAAGGGAAGAGGAAGGCTAAGGCAGCCTTTCTTTCCACTTGGAATCCACAAAAAGCAAGCTAATATTTTTGCCTGAAATTAGGAAAAAGGAGAGGTTGTCAAGTGTTACAAAATCCCTTAACTTGCAAGGCAGAGACTCTGGTGCATCTCGAAAGGTGATACTTCCCATAGCTGGCTTGGCTCATTGAAGAGACATCTTCGAGCCACTTAGTAAAAGTTTTTATTTGTTTGTTTAGAAACCTGTAAGAAAGTCCTGGGATGTTTTCTGATGTGATGTTATTGTTATCTTGTCCCCTCAGTATCTTTATAAACTTCAGTTGTTGGTTACAGAAATCTGTTTTACCTGTGCTGGGCTTGTCACTCTCCTACTGCAAGAGATTGATGATTGATTTTTTTATTATTATTTTTTTATTATTGCATATTTAACCATAAAACGAAGTAATGTTCTATTCCCAGCTGAGTCTCCCAGGAATGCAACTGTTTCTCATTATAAAGGGGGGAAAGTAATTAAATTTTGATTATTTTTCCCTTTTGCCCAAATATCTTCACACAGTGCAAATTAAATAAAATTATTTAACCATGACAAGCACTTCTGCCAATTAATCCCTGAGAAGTGAAGCTGGAAAATGTATGCCACATGCAAGCAGGCAGTCATACACGGATGCCTGGAAAAAAGAAACCCAAAGGAGTCTAAGACAAGCATGAGTTAATCAGCCCAACAGAGCCGTGAATGGGAATTTAAGCGATAGTGACGTCCCTAGCAAAGCTGATATGAGCTCTTCACAGCTTTTTTTTTTTCTTCTTTCTTTCTTTTTTTTTCTTCCTTATACTCTGAAGAATCTTTTTCCCTTCTGGCTTAATTGCTAGAGATTAATTGAAGTTCAAGAGCTCAGTATTTCTAGTAGCCTTTATACTGAAATTTAAGATGGGTAATTTAACTTTGAATTGATTTTTTTTTTCTTCAATTTGAGCTTTTAGTGTGTGCATATTTTTATCTTGGCTACACTTGGGTTTCCTGAATTACAGGCATGCTTACCAAGAGATATTCATTAGAAAAATGTGTTTATTAACAACATAAAAATTGTTGTACTGAATGCCGGAAAACTGGATCCCATTATTAAAAAAGAAAATGCTTTAGGCAATTCCAGAGTGTTAAAGAATAGAATTTGTCTTGTCTACCTGAATTCTTACATACCTTGTTTCATTACCTATTGAAATATTGGTGTTTTTTGCATGGGCAGTGCTTCAAGGTCAAGGTTTCTGAATTTTAGCAGATTTAAAGCCCTGCTTGAAGTCAGTGGCCATGTTCCCAGGAAGCAACTCTTCCCCAGAGAAACCTTGCCTCACTTCTGTGGGGAGGTTCTCAGGCATCTAGATGCCTGTGAGGTGGTTGCTGACTTGGTAAAAGCCATACCTGCATCTCTGAGATGTTTATTAAAGCCTGGTGTTCATCTTCTTGTATCTGGAATCAAACACTGAGTGCAGACTCGTCTGGAGCTGCATCTTCAGGGAGCACTATTGACAGTAGTGCTGTGCACACTTGAAATGTATATATAGATACATAGATATTTGTATGTTGATTAGATATATTTGAAAAAGTGTGATTTTCTTCCATTTTTTCCGATGGAAGATAGGGACAGAGGAGGGTTTTTCTCCTTGGATGAAGCTGTCCCAAGCAATTCACATGTTCTGATAGACACAAGCATTTGATAGGCTTCCCTGACTCAGACATCAAGATATTATGCAGACCTAATTAATTTGATTTTGCACATCACTCCAAATGCAATATGGGGAATTGGTATATTTCTATCCCTTTGTCTGTTTTCTCTCTGATAGGATCCTCTTTTCTGGGCAAGACTACTTGGGCTTTGGCAGAGCAGTGAAAATCCTGGGCTCTGTTGGGCAGCATCAGCTGGTCAATACCAAGCTTAATGGGAGAGGAAAAAGGCCTAGACCAGACCAAAGTGAGGCAGCAAGACTCTGAGAGAATGGAGAGGTTCCTGTATTAGGCAAATTTCTTATAGCTTTTAGTGATGCAAAGACTGAGTCCTGACTCTGACACAAGGTTGGATTTGTTAGGCAGTAGTTTATAGTCTCTGATGTTTCCAAGTACAGACACTGCTTTGAAGAGAAAAGCGCATCAGCCCAATGGAAATTCAGAGACAGATTTTCACAAGCTGGAGAGGAGTAACCCAGGTGGCAAATAGCTGGGACATGGCTGTTCTCAGCTTCCTCCTTCTCTATTAAGGTTGAAGCTTTTTTATTCCACCTTGGGGCTTAGATGTAGAAAACTGTACATTTAAACATAGAACATTTTAGTATTACCCAAGGAAAAAAAAAAAAAAAAGTAGTTCTATGGAAATGAAATATTTGATGGCCTTTGAGTCAATATTGTTTGAAAGTCACAATCCTTTATAAATTTCAGCCTTTTCTTCCAGGTCATAATAAAAATAGATCCTTGCACATCATAATTTCCTTTGGTAAGCAGGTTTTTCTGACCTGTTTTTTTTTCTGGTATGTACTGATATTATGGCCCCACAGCCTTTCCAGAACAATGTGCTGTTGATTTGAGTCTTGTATCCTCGACTCATTGCATTTTTAGACCAAGCAGGGAAACTGTGTTTTATCTACCTAGAAGGGATGTAACAAGGAATATTCCCTGTCTGTCTAGCCAGCTTTATAGCTATATCATGCCTGTTTCATACTCTGCCCCTTTCCCATAGCTCATAACTTTCAACTGCAGGTGGCAGATTTTGGAAAGACTGAGCAGTGCTTGCTGAACTGACCAGGGAGAGTCCTAAGTTTGCTGACCATTGGGTAATAAGATGAATCACACATCCTGCATTTTGCTGAGGGAGAAAAAGGAGCAAGCATGCCAAGCAAATTACTGGGTGATTTACTTCTTCGCAATTCTGGGAGGGAATCTTTATCTTCATGAATCTCATGTTAGGATACGTTTTGTAACTCTGCCCAGTGGTGATATATTTATCCATATAAAAATCAGCACCTTAACTGTGCATAAGGAGCAGACCTCTGTGCTTCACCCTGGCTGCATCTGATATCCAGAGTTAACTAGGATTGCCCAGTGTTTATTTATCTGCTGAGATGATGCTGTGTGTTTCATCTGTATTGCTAGATGCGGAGATTCAGCTCCTGGCTGGAATAGAGGGTTTGGCATTTAGCAGGGAGTGCATCATGTGCCAGGTTTTCTGATGGTCGGGTGCATCTCACTAACAACAAACCGGCAAGGGGAGCTGAAATGCCCAGGAAAATGTCAAATGCTGGGAGTAGAGGGATAACAGAGAGAGGTGGCCAGTGGAGTTAACTGTTAGTACAGCCTTTTTGTGAGACCTAAGCACTGAGGACTCCAGTTAAGAATCACCCTTGGTGCCTTTCCAGGGTATCTCTCTGAATAAGAGATGAGAATGGATTCAGGCCCTGCATCTTCTTGAGCTGGGCTGAATTTCTGTCTGAATTTCCTGCCGTTCTAAGAACACAGGCTTGCTTTTCCATTTCATGTTGTGGAGTCCTTCTTCTCCAACCACAGTCTCACCTGCATGCTTGGATGCTCACTGTTATGCACTCATCTAAGTCATCTTCAGACAGTTGTGATATTTTCTCGTTTCATTGCACTCCACAATAAGGTTATCACCTGCTTTTTTCTGTGCATGTTAGTGCTGCATTCATAGTATTTTAAATTGAATTCAGGACCTTTGGTCTGAAACTAGGAGATGTGGACCAGAGTATAAAGGGTTTGCTGACATCAAAGTTTGTCTGCACAATCACTGTCAGCAGCCTATCCTTTGGTTATACATCCTGATCGGTTCTGATGTTTCCAATGCATTAATTTGTCTGTGACAATTTTCTTAGCTAGAATTTGAGCAGCAGGACTGCTGACCTAAAATGAACCCTGAGTTCTTCATCTTGGAGACCACCTTTTAAATGAAATTTTGGTAGATGATCATCAGCCTGGGGAGATTATAACAGAATTACTAATTTCTCCTTTGTCCTGTGCCCATTGAAAATGTAAGATGCATCAGTTCACTGAAAAGTATTATTTTAGTTCAGAAAAGCTTCTGAATGGGCTAAACACCATAAACAGGGTTGAAGACCCTTGCCAGCTTCTGGTGGTCAGAGCGTAACACCAGGTAATCTGCTTGGCTACCTTTTTTGCCCAGCTGCCCCTAGGAAAAAAGTCCACCAACAGCTTGAGAGAGGAAGCTGACACAGAAGATGGGTGCTGCTGGTGGCCCCATCCCTGTGTTGCAAACCTCTGTGTTGCGTTAGAAATCGCTGCAAAGTGTCAGTTTTTGCTTCCCTCCGCAATGGCTTCCTCCCAGCTGAATGCAGTTCAATACTATTTATATCACCAGTCCTGTCTGGGGCTAGAGAGGGCTGGCTCCACAGCTCTCATGGAAAGGTGCAGCCCTGCTGAAGGCAGCAAAGTTGCAGCCATTTGCACCACCAAAGGAATTGGTCTTTTGTCTTGTCATCTCTGCAGCTGCAGGGCATATTGCTCCTTGCTTGCTTAATTGCCAGTTTAATCAAAACTTGACATGCTGTTTCAAATATGATTTCTCCTGCTGAACACCTCAAGCTGTCTCAGTGTCTTTGTGCGTGTGTCCTGGGCTCACCACGAGCAGGTAAAACGTATGGCTCTGGTTCAGGGTGCCATGAATCCCAGCACATTCCAGCTGCCCAGCTGCTGTGGCTGGGTAATGATGTTCCCGTGCCCAACTCATCACTAACCTCCTTGAGAGGTTTACCCCAGGATAGAGCACACGAGCGCTCATCTGGTTCAGTGCCAAGTCCAGCAGCCTGACTCAGTTATCAGATCACCGGGAGTTTGGGCTTCTGGGACTGTGTTCTGCTTTCATTTTCTAAATGCCCTCCAGAATATACAAATTTTCACGAAGACAGCTCTACAGTTTGCCCTCTGAAGTTAAACTTCAGGGCTGTCAGTGCTAGTGACTGCGTTGTTGAGCTCAGGGATGGATTTTCCAGAGTCTCTGTGATCACAGGATTTTCAGTTCTGTTTAAAAGTATAAAAGTCATATTGCATTTTCAAGTGGCAAGAGAAGCTTTAACATACAGGTCCTGAAGACTTTGAGGCACAGCAAAGAAAAGTCTAAATCTGTAGTATTTATTATTTCTTGTGGGTTTTATTTTCTTTTGGCTTAAAAGTCCTAGGATGTAATCTCAGAATTTGAGGGTGCCGCTCCTGACTTGTACATGCTTGAGATTGAACATGAAATGTCTTCCCAGCACTGACTTTTGAGCAATGTCATTTCAAACAACTGAAAAATGAGGCTTTTTCACAGGTTGTTTTTTTTTCTTAGCTGTCCTGGGTGCTCTAAGCTTGTTCCAGTCATTTGTAACCTTTGTAATCAGCTTGACTGGGGTGCCTGGGGACGACCTGCAGCCCTGCTCATCCATCATATAAAGCAGAAAGTGTAGGTATTTGCCCTCAATCCACAGCACAGATACTTTGCTGCCTTCCACTTTTTCTTTTTTCTTTTGTTCCCACACCTTAATGAAAATCTTCCAGTGTTTTCTAAACCTCCGCTTGTCCTGAGCAGAAAGACACCTTTGTGTCAAGTAACAGGCAGCTTGCAATCTGGCTTCTCATCTTTATGAAACTAATTAGAGACTTTTGTCTGGCATCCTGCAAAGGAAAAGCTTTCACAGGACTTGCTTCCTGGCCATAGGGACACAGGACTGGATGCCAAGGTCTCCAACCTGCTGTGAAGGTGTTCTTGTCCTTTTTGTAGATGCATCAGGGTATCATTCCTTTTTTTAGTGGGTTTTTTTTTTGTTGTTTTTTTTTGGCGTTTTGTGAGGTTTTTTCCCCTCAGGGACTTTTTTCCCGCCTCTATTTCTCCTCTCTGTCCATCTTTGCTCCTGTTTGATTTTCGTGGATATAACAACAGCATGATTCCTCAAATCCAGTAACTTGAGAAGGAAACCCCATCTCTAATTAGGACATCCCTGGAGGGAAAGCACAATGAAAGCTTGAACTCCTGCACAAAGAAGTCACCTGTGCCAAGGAGCTTTAACATGCTTTGAAATGGCAGCCTGGCATAGGGAGCAGCACAGCCATCTTTCCTCAGTGGCATTTCCCTCCATCCACAGGGGCTATAGAAGGGAGGTGAACTTTTGGCTGAGTCTTGCCCAGCCAAAATTCTGCAGTTTTGGTTGAAGATTTATGGCTAGATTTAGAAAGTGGAATTTATACTGCTCTGAGGGTGTCACTGCCATGGTGGGGTTGGAAGTACTTTCACACTGGAAATCTTCTGTCTTTATTTCTTTTATTTCTTTTAATTCTTTTCTTTAAGCAGATTATGCTGCTTAAGAATCCCTCTGCAGCAAGAGGGCTTGTTTGTAATGCACGTTACTGAAAGCAAAAATATTATTTTATCAGACGCTTGTGTACACGCAATTCTTGCTGTAGTGGTCACCGAGCCATTTGACCAATGTTGCTTGAAGCTATCGTGTCAGTCAGAGCTGGAATGGCTGATATTACTGAGACTGCATTCAATCATAGGGTGCCAGCCTGGAAGTCATACCTCCCCCTGAGAGTCCCCAAAGCCACTAAATGATTTTAGATATGAACCTAGAAACAAAGGATTAAACAGGGATGCTCTATCCTTTCTCTGATCCAGGTAAAAAAGGCATGTGCCCATCCTGGGCTCCTAAATAACGAGGTGGTCATTGCTGGGGCTCAGTGTAAAGCCAGGTCTGTAGAAGGTAGAATCCCACATAGGTCAGATACTGGTGGTTTTTCTTCCTTGCTTGGGTCACAAGAGCATGAAGGAAGAGCTTTGTGTCCCTGATAGAGGCCAGGTTGGCTAGATAATTGAAGCGTGAATTTGTCAGGTCTTCAGTCAAAAGATCATTTAAGAAACCTCAATGCAAAGTTAAGGCTTATCCTGTTAGAGGAAGTTTAGCTTGAAATGGTGCTCAGAGCGAGCATATATGAATATGTAAATGAATATTCATTAAAGCAACTAAAGGGTTGTAGTCAAAAGGGAAAAAAATATTTCTCTTGCACTGAGATATTGGGTGATTGTGTTTCAGAGGTGATGGAATGTATGACTAAGGACAATTTGAATATTGTCTGTTGTAAAGGAAAATCTCTAAGCTAAAGCTGTCTGTTAAGTTTATGGCAGCATATTTTACTGCAAAGACCAGGAGCCTGAAGCAGAAGGAGCCGAAAGAGTTTTCACCTGGGCTGAAACACACAACCTTTTGGGTGTACTTTTCAGACCCCGTGGTCTCATTTTCAGCCGGCTCTATATTTCCTGTAGTCTTTTTGGGGGTGTGACAGGCACATCAGAAGCGATGTAATGTAACAGCCTCTTCCCCTGAACATATGCAGCTAGATCCTTAGGATAAGGAAATTTGGCAGTGCCTCAGGACCCTTGCCCCAGTGCTGGCAGACAGAGCAGTGCCCCGGCTGACCTGTCTGCTGCCCTTTAGAGGGCAGACATCCAGCATGATTCATACAGGGTGGAGGCTCAGGCGAGAATTAATTTGTATTATTCAAGGAGTACCAATCAGGATCTTATTGTTCTAGGCAGTGTGCAGACTTATAATCAAAACTGCCACCCAAAGGCCTGCAGTAACATCACGAGAACTAAGATAAGAATAATCCCGAGACATGCTTGAAGGGCCGTAAGGAATGTAGGTCCCAAATACACAATATCTGATACTAAAAAATTATATTTGACCTTGTATGAAATATCTGGTCTGTCGATGTTTACTGTATGAACCTGTGTTCTATGCGCAGCTATTGGGAAGTCTGTGAGCTGGTGCAGTTTCTGACCCATTGCAAACTTCTCATTCCCTGCCCATGTAGAAAGAAATAAGTGTAGGATAACAGCATGAAGGGAATAGATAGTAAAATCTTCTATGTCATTCCTGACTTTGTGAAGCAATGAAAAGGGACACAATGAAGTTTTAAAGTCCATAGTTGACTTCACCAGAAATAAAACTGATAAACTACAGACTTCAAGTCTCTTTGAATCTATAAACCAGCAATTCTGCTTCACAGGTTTAAAAAAAATTTTAAAAAATTAAAAAAAAAATAGATATAAAATTGGCCATATGTAGCCTGGGTTTCCTCAGGTGGGTAAAAAGGAAAAAATAAACATCACAGTGTTTTGACACTTAGTTGAAAAAACTGGAGAAAGACAGCAGTCACCAAGTTACAAAGCTGTGTTACATGCCAAGGTGAAAAGAGTGCAAAAGTAGCAAAGCACCAAATTGTCTTTGCAAAGCACTTTTGGGCTGCTTTGCATTGCTTTGTCTTAAAGGACTGGGGATTTCTGGAGTTCCCACCCGAGGAGATAGAAAGAGATGCTCTTTTACCAACTGTGACAGGAGCATGCTTAATCTTTGCTATAAAGTGGTAAGAGTGCTCCCAGGATTTGGCCATCAAAAATTGTATTCAGAATTGTCACCGATGCAGAGAGATTACAGATATATTCACAGCTAGGGACAAGGTTTAAAAATGCTTTGATTTCATTTTCTTTGGGCTGAGGAAGGGGAAGATGATTCCTAATGAGTATTTTAAAAATAATAATAAAAAAAATCCAGTAAGGCTTTCTTTGGATGGCTGAGCCAGCGTCTTGCCTATTATTGGCCTTGGAGAGAAACTCAGGCCTTTCAGCTGAGCCTCCTGTGCCGTTTGTGTCTGCACCCAAACTGTATTGACTGTCCTCACTGGCAGTCAGAAAGTCTGTATGCAGTTGCTATATGTGCATTAGAGAAACTGTTGTATTCAGATCCTGTATCCATGTGCAATGGGGAGATGCAAGAGACTTCTGAGACCTTCCTCCTCCTCTCCCAGGTTTCTCCATCCAGCTAGGTTAATGATGAAAAGTGCCGCAAAAGTAGGTGATCTCCCCTCTTCTCCCCCTTCCCGTGATATTGAACTGAAAACATGGATTCTTTAGGAGGCTTTTGATTGAGAAAGAAAACATGAAAACAGAGAGGAAGTCTGTCAGAGTTGGATCAATTTGCCCAAACAGCTCTGTTTTTCAGCTGACAGCATTTTAGCACTCAGAGGGGAGTTGTCAAAATCTCTCTGCAGGCAGTCATGTCCTTCATGCTGAGAAATACCTTAAATTATCTCGAAAAGAAAGAAGAAAAGGGGAAAAAAAAAAAAAGATGGCTTAGATTCCTGTTCTTTAGGTCACAGAGAGAATACCCACTCTTGTTTCATTTCTTCATCAAATCATGTCATGTTAATCTCGTTTGCTGCTTGATCACTCACTTTGAGATGGAGTCTGTCCCCTCTCGCAGTGTCCTGCTGCAGCACAGCTGAGGCTTGGCAGCAGGCAGGAAGCAGAGCCAGGCAGGCAGCACTGCCTCTCTCAGAGCTCCTGCTGCAGATCAAAAGAAGTGATTAATGCAGTTAGGGTGCACTGACCCACTCGGAAAACATATTACTCATCTCTTTGCACTTCCTTAATGAGAGCAGTTGGTAAAAATACCTGTAATGAAGAAGATGCTTTAATGTTTTATTGTCTGACAGCCCTTTCTGACCTGCAGCTGCAGTCAGGAGTAGTCACAGAAACCCATGAGAGATAGGGGTTAAGGTTTGCATGGTGTATTGGCCACGTGGCAGTGGAGATGGAGTTGGTTAAGCTGGGCAGGAGGATGCAGGTTGGGAGCCAGAGAATCAGGCCTGTGATGCATTTGGGGCTCACAGCAGAAGTACAGGCAGTACTAGGGAGCTACAGTGTGGGAATGGAGATCGTGCTACACATGCAGAGACATAAAGGTTGGAAAATAAAGACAGAATTGGAGGGGACATCTGCTGGAGGCTATCACAAATGGAGGAGAGCAAGAGTGACAAATTCTTGGACCACATCGCACAGTATTTGAAACCATGAGACACTTCAATTACCGTCTCCAGGCTGGTGACTCACAGATCTACCTGTCTGCTTCGGACGTGTCTCCTGCCTCATAATCCAGCATCTCAGCTGATTTCTCTGACAACCCCCCTGGATGCTTTGCCACTGAAATTTAAGCTCAGCATGGCAAGAGCTACTGCCTGATTTCTTCTTCTCCCCCGCTGCTCCCCTTTCTGCATGAACAAGAGTGGCAGAAGTAACAGAATGACAGGGCTGTGTCCCAAGCTCTGCGTGTGAGGAGTGTGTGCTGTAACACATTTGGCTTTCATTAAACCCCTTGACCTGGAGTTGCTCTCTAAATTATGCTGGCAGGTGAATTTAAAGCTGTCTGAAAGGCAGCGAAGGAAGGTTGCAATTGGTGGGAGTCTCCCTGGGGAAAGGAGAGAGTCTGGTGTGGGGGTGGAGGGGTCGTCCAGATACAGTGCCACTACTGTTCCCAGGTGTGGCTTTATGTTACGGTTAAGCTGATAGCTGTCCCCATCCCACCCCGGCTCTTTTATTCTTGCCCTTTCCTTTGCTTCAGATCTGGCACTGCTGCCACAGCAGCCTGAATTGGTTCTGCTCATTGAGCCAGTGGAAAACTAGTAATTATTGTTTTCAGTGGGTTTCCATCAGGTCAGCTCTATCTCACCCTGTGCTTGTGTTAATTGCCAGATTTGCTGCAAGAGAGGGGATGGGAATGCCTGCCCATGTGGCAGGGGAGAGGAGACTTGTATGAAAGGGTTTAGTTCTAACACAAGGCTGCATCCTTGGTTAAGATGTGCACCCAGCGAAAAGGGATGGGGGAGATAAGAAATGTGGGAGATATTGAGAGCACAGCTGCAAAGGGAGCACAAGTGGGGGAAACAAGAAGGCAGACTCAGGCAGGGAGTCAGCAATATTCCTTCCCACCAAAGAAAAGGAAAGTCAAGACAAAATCTTCTGATGATGAGATCTGCTGCTCAGCAGCTGATAGTGTGGGGTGGACAGCTCCAAGGAGACACCTTTCAAAGCAGTGTAAGGAACAATTTTGCCTCTGCAGGAGATAGACTGGATGGCTTTGGCTGGGATTTCCCTAACCTTCTCCATCCCAAGTCTTTTCAGGCGCTTGAGGCAGAACAGGCTGGGCTTGGCCCTCTAAGGAGGATGGAAACATCCTGTCTGACACTTGGGACAAGAGCAGAATAACAACAGGAGGAGCTGGAACATTGCTCTTCATATCAGGTTAAATCTCTGAGAGGTGGCCAAAAAAATCTCCCTGGGTTTTGCTGTATTCACCGTTGCTAGGTCCACATTGGGTGGTTTGTGGACAATATTTGCCATCTCGTCCAGGGCTCTGAGGACTGCATTGCTCCAAATCCCTCTGTTTGTTCTGCACCAAAATCCTTCTCCTCCTCTCCCATGTTTTTCAGTGCAGGTGACTGGTAAATTGTATTTCATAGCCCAACGAGCACATCTGGGAGGGGAGGAAAAATATGACATACTGTGTTTCTTTAGCCTGCTGGGCAAGCCTTTGGGGAGACAAGATCAAAAAATGTGCAGCCCTGGAAGTCAGCTCCCTGCTTTGGGCACTGGGGAAAGCCAGGCCTGGGTAAAACCTTCCTGCTTGTGCTGCCATGTGGAGGGAGAAGAAAGAAGATCTTTAACACAGTTTAATTATCATGGCACATGTGAAATATTTCCCAGGTTTTTTAGTTCTTCTTCCTTCCCAGCCTTTATACCAGGCTCTTGTACCACAGTGTAGATGTTGGGATGTGCCCTGGAGGATGCAGAGCATCACTGGAGCCAATGTGCTGCTAAATCAAATGTTTTAAGTCCTTAACAGAAGGATGAGGTTCATCTAAAAACACAACTACAATGTTTGCACATCAAAACGAGGACTCTTGGTGTGAAGGTGCTCATTCATCTCTGACTACAGCTGGAACGTGAGTTTCTGAGTCCTAAATACTCCTTGGAAAATATACATCTGCCACTAGTGAAAAGCTTCCAATTGCTTCAGCTGCTGTAATACTTAGTTTTTAACCTATGCCTTTGGCATTATTTTTGTCCTTATTTTCTTCTGTTGCTCAAACCTAGTCTTAGTACTCCCAGGTAATGGCTGTCAGGAGGGACAGTTTGGTCATCAAAAAGGGTCATTTTGATTTCCTTCCCCTTATGGTTAGGGCTGCTGTTGGTTGTGACAAATTAAAAACAGGAATAGTACTTCCTTGGAAAAGTCTAGTCCAACTTCTGCTCGCACAAGCATACAGCCAGGTGCTGCTTTTGCATTTGCATTTACTCTAAAACACATGCATGTGTGCCAGGGACTTAGCCAAACAACTCCCCAGCTCACCCCTTTCGCTGCATTCATCATTGAACTTTCTTCCTTGCATCCAAGGTCTTCTTTGCATTTGGCAGCTGCCTTGAGGGAGCCTGAAGTTTGCTTTAGTCAGTACTGGGAAACTCTGCCCCAGCCCATGAGGCTGCTGGTGGTGGTAACCTCTGTTTTCAGCAGGCAGATGTGATGGGAGCCAGCTGTCCCTCGTGGAAGCCACACTGCAGGTACCCTACTTTTTCCTGCTGCAGTTGCTTTAAGCTTGAGACAGTTCTCTGTATGAAATACAAGAGGCAAAATGGCAAGAGAGCAGAGATAATGTAGTCAGAGAGTTCCTGCTGGAAAAGAGGGTTTTCTTGTATTCAGAAGCATCCATGGCTTCGAGGGAAGGACAGGGAAATGACCGTGGGAGCGAGGGAAGAAGAGGGAGTGGGTGAGTTGCTGCTACCCTAAGGAGTTAAAAGGGCATTGAAAGATGAAAGAGAGATGTACAGATGAAAGAGAGATACTCCACAAAAGGCCATGAATAAATGAAGCAGTGGACAGAATCTGTGCTAACTCTGACATGTCTGAGGTAGAGAATGGCTTTATAAAAGCTTTATTTAAAAAGAAAGCTTTTAATGCAAAATGGAAAAGGGTGGGCAGTGAGGGAATGATGTTTTGTAAAGATAGTCATTGATGAAAGGCAGAAATAAAGGCTGCCAGGAGAAGTCTGAATATATGCAGAGTAATAGGTCTGAATTAAATTTGTTTAATGGCATGTCAAAAGAGTTTGTTAACAAGCCCACCAGCTTTTTAATTTCTCTTTTCATATATTTTTACATATGCCTACATATTATGGGATTCAAAAAGACTCATGAGGGGAGAAAAAAAGGACAAGAAAAAACTTGACTAGTTTTGAAAATTAACGAGGATGAGTGATGATCCTAGAAACTGCAATCCAACAAAGTGAATGTAGTCTTTTGCTAGATAATAAATTGGAATTTTGAAAAAATACTGTTAATATTTAGAGAATTACTCAAATGTGGCCAAAAATTAATGTTGTATTTTATAAATCAGACCACCACAGAAAATTGTTTTTTCAGTTAAATGGGGGAAAAAAAGGCCACAGAATGCAAAGAATACTTTATCTGTAGAGATATTAGTAAAATTGTTATATATCTTCCAGTGCTTTTCCTCAGAATATATATTTTGCATACCTAGTATGTGCCCATCCCGTTGTTATCTTTAAAAAAAGGTAAATATATGTGAATAACTGAAATCAAAGGCTCAGGAATGGGTCTTTGGTCTCATGGGTATTAACTCATTAGTGATCCAAGAAAATGGACTAACAGATGAGGGATTAAATCCATGAAAGTGTCTGCATTTAGAGGTGCAGACAACAAGGGGTGTAGGAGAGGCAGTACCTAGGAACATGGGTCATCAGAGATACCAGCACGAAATTAAATTAAATCCTGTGCATGAAATGCTAACTAGGTTGTCTAAAAAGGATCTTGAGAACTGGTGAATCTGTGGAAGACAAAAGAATGCTAAAAGAGGCTGGAAGAGGGGCGGAAATCTGAGTAATCTGACATGACAGCAAAAAAATGTGTTTCAGTGATCGCCTCTGGATAAGGACAGCAAAGAAAGGAGACTCTCACCCCTTGAGAACAAAGAGTTTGAAGCGTGTTTGTTATAAAAAATATATCTGCTGGTGGCTTCTCACTGCAGCTGCAGAATCTGAGTCAGGTGTGGAGCACAACTGCAATTCAGGTGCACGACTGTCCCTATCCACCATAGGCACTGAGCAAAGGAGCAGCAGGGAAAAGGGAGAACCATCCATTCAGGTGATGGTGGTTATCTTCATGGCATCATCAGGGTTTTAGGAGACAAGCCATCAGCTGTTTCTAAAAGCCTTATTTTTAGACTGGTAAATGTTGGTGTTTTTTCCCTTTGCTTTTGGGGATTTGAATCTTTCAGTCTTATATTTTCAATTTAGGTTTTCTCTTTGACAGTACACTGGAAAATCTCAGGTAGAAAATGGGCAAAGGCTGGGCAGAAAGGTTTCTCGTGTGCACACATGACAGTAGGTATTGTACTCCAGAAAAATCAAATGTCACCAGCACTGGAAATTTGGCCCAGGATCAGGAGGAAGGTCTGCCCTGTTAGGTGCTACAAACAGTGGATATGCTTCCAAAAGGGACCAGGAGGAAGTGATTTTAATAGATACACAGATGACACTTGTTTGTTTCCACTTTTCTTGTTTAGTCCATGCACTTGCAGATTTTTTTCTGTAGTTTTATTTCATTGCATCTGTAGATGACTAAATCACTTAGGGGCAGATTTTTGAAGATGTGTGGATGTTTATTTTCTGTCTATGAGCATCTAGATCCCTTTTTTAAAAAATTGTAAAAAAAACAAACCCTTAAGCCAAGCTATTATGTTTCCTTCAGTCTTCACAATACATTATCTTTGTTCTTCTAAGTTATTGGCTTTTCAAAATGCATTGTATCTCTCATGTGTCAGACCTGAAGATAACAGCCAGTTAAGCACTTTTTCTAATTCACAAACATCTTTCTCATTTCCTCTACCTGAGGAAGGCCATATCACCAGATAGACTTTCAAGGTCATACCCATATTTTTGCTCCCAAAATTGTTGCTATCAAACGTGTTTTTTTCCCATTGTCACAGCACATGCAGGTGGCCTGGCTGCTATGAAGACAGGCAGTTTGTGGCTACCTGTGCCACACTTGCTGTTTGTCCTGTCTCACCTGAGATCGTTTTCATAATTTAGGCAGTGTTGGTCAGACCTGCATCCCTGTGTTATGATGCAAGAAAAGCAGGTCAGGGATGATCCACAGTTGTCTTCCAGCATTAGCCCTTACTGCCTGTTGCTGCCCCTGCCCTGCATGTGCCACTTCACAGGGAGCCATGGCCACGGGCCTCTCCAGCGAGAGGGATAAGGGAAATGGAACACAACCTTAGATGGAACAAACAAAATTGGCAACTTCATCAAACATGACTTTGATGATTACATTTGATTGCTATTTACTTTTTTACCTGGGAGCCGGCTGCAGGAACAGCAGATGGTTATAGGCAGGGTGGAATCGGGAGAAGGCCATGCAAGCTGTTGTGATACAAGGTGTGCTCAACTTCCCATCAGCAACAGAGACATCTTGACCTTTGGTATTTTGTCAGAAGTCTGCTTTCTTTTTTCCTGCACCACTGTCAGCTCAGACTCAATGTGCAGAGAAAACAGCTGAAGGATTGGAGATACAGGTGTGAACTGTTCCTGCCTTTTTTTTTTTTTTTTAAGGCTCTCACATCCATCTTTTCAAGTGCTTTTCTGCAGCAGCTGGAACTGAAGAGAGGGAGATAGGAGTCCCTCATTCCTAGGGCTGGGCCTTGCAGTAAGCATCTGAAACTGAAAACTCACTCATAAGGGACTGGGAGTCAGCCTCACTTGGGAAAGCTGGTTCTGTCAGTCTCTGTGATCGACTTGAGCTGCACCAGTTATATCTGTCTCAAAACCTTTCATAGGTCCATTGGGTAAAATTTTGTTTTTTGATGGAGTCAGTGGTAGCACTTGTAATGCCATTAAGGCCAGGAGGACCGTGAATTTGTGTGCCAGCCCCATTGCCAGGTCTTGCTTCAGACACCTCCCCTTGCCTCCCTTCCCTCAACTCTCTCAAAGGTCACTGCTGGCAATAGTAGTAAAACCAAAGCAAAAATGTAATTCTACTGATTAACAAGATTTATAAGGTAACAGTGGAGACCCTTTTTTTCTGCAGTGTGAACATTGATGAGTCTGAAGAACAACTGAGCTGTCATTCATGCCCAGAAAATGAATCACAACAATTGTTTGCATTGTTTTTGTCTTTTTTTTTAGAGAAGGAATATTGAAACTCAAATTTTGATTTTTTAGCAGTGTGAGAAGTGTGCAGTCTTAACAGTAGCCTGTTTTTTTAGTAGTAGTAATGGTAACAGAAGTTTCACTTTCTTTTTTTGGGCGTACTATGTTTTGCATCAGCAGCAAATAGATAAAAGCTTTCTGTGACTTGTTTCATTTATCACTAGAGAGCATTTGATGCTACTGCTTCCTCCATATAAAGTAAAAGCCTTAATAAAGCAGCAATAAGCTTCCATAGTTATTACTGAGTTGTAATGAATGCTTAAACAAATTCACAGATGTTTTTTAGTCTTTCATATACTGTATCTTATTTTCTCCAGCCTAGCCCTTTAAGCCTGCAGAATCATTCTTTTTTGGTTTGGGGATTATTTGGTCCCAAGAGGACCAGGTGATTAAAAAAAACAACCAAGAGCAACCAACCAAACCAAAAAAACCCAAAACCCCATGTGTCAGCAGTGTGCCCAGAGCAAGTCCAGCAAAGGGCCCATAATGATGATAAAGGGATTGAGGCATCTCTGTGTGGGGATGGGCTGAGGGAGCTGTGACTGTCCAGCCTGGACCTGATCGTCCAAGGGATGTTACTGATGTGTGTAAGTATGTGATGACAGGGAGTAAAGAAGATGGAGCCAGGCTCTTCTTACAGGGATTTAGTGGAAAAGCTTTCCTATTTTTTTTTTTATTTTTTTTTTTCCCCTGTGAGGGTGGCAAAGCACTGGTGCAGATTGCTTAGAGAGATTGTGGAATCTTCATCCTTGGAGATACTGGAAATCAGATTGGACACTTGCTATGGGCTCTTGTTGCCCTTGAGCTGATCTAGGTGATTTCCAGAGTTTCCTGCCAAGCTCAGCTATTTTACATTTCAGTGGTATCTTTGATGCAGCAAATGGGGAGACTGTTCTGTGGTTATAAGGGCACTGATCATCCTGCACATTGAGCAGCTCAGAGTGAGAGCAGACGGTCTGCTTGTTTCTGCTGCAGAACCAAGCAGCTATTAAATGATGACTTTTGCTCACTAATGACATCAAATGGGTTTTTAACATGTAAACGAGAAGAGGAAAGCAGAGTAACTTGTTATTTGCTATGTGTTTGCCTGAAGCAGATTTCCCATGTTAAAGCACTTAAAAGCAAATACAGAATTTATGATGTGTCAGTAGATTTTAAACCTGAATTACGTCCAGTTGTTGTAATGGCTAATAATGCAAATTATCTGAGTCACCCTCAATGTAAAGCAGTAAATATAACCTGCACATTCAGACACACTTCTTTTTTTTTTTTTTTTTCCTTCCCTTTCCCATTAATATTTTATCTCCCTGGAGAGATGTTTTCAACATATTATGTGCACCAGCATACTGTGCTTGTGGTATTCCTGGATGTCATTACAAAGAAGCCTGAAGACTGTACCGCTGCTCCGCTGCCTGTGACGCTAGCTTGGAAATTGCTTGGAGCAACAACAGCAAGTGTCAACAGGGAGCTGTATTAATTATTTGGAATGTGTCTCTTAAGAGGAATCAACTGCTTTTATTGCAGAACGAATATTACTTGAAATGGGAAGGTTACTCTAACTGTTATCATAATCTATGTGTCATTAACTTTCCGTGTTTAGAAAAAGGGATTAACAACCCTGTAAATTGTTACAGTAAATAAATGAAATATTAAAAAAATGTTTTTATTATAAATAGGAGTTTCTCGATATAGTTACCTCCAAATTGCTGGAGAAGGATTGAGTCTTTAGCAGCTGCGAAACTGCATGGTGGTGTTGGGAACCAAAAAGCTTCCACCCATGTGAAAGCAATGCTGAGCTCTGAAAAATGGTATCTGTATCCCCCGCAGGTGGGACAGACAGATGGAATTGTCCTTCATACCGTGCTTTCTTCAAAAATGGCTGTGACATAGGAATGCTTACTTCCCTCCTAGAGTGAGATTAACAGAGTGAATGGGCTTTTGTGAAATTGGGTTCTTTTCCATAGCATATATATAGAGAGAACAGGTTTTAAGAGAACATGGTGCAAGGTGTACATAGTCATGGTAAAGCAGATGTAACTAAAGTTCAGCAGAGTACCCGTGTCTGCAAGGAAAAAGTGAGAGATGGGAGTGGTTTCAGCTTTTCACCAGATGTCCCCACGAAATGGAAGTTCATTGTGAAAAACACGCAGAATAAAATACTTGTAAAGCTGTTTTTAATCCAGTGCCATAAAAATGCCGTGTATCTGACTGTAGCCCTGATAGATCTCTGTAGGAAACAACAGAACTAAACCACTTATTTGTCCACAGGGCAGGCTCACCATGGGCAGGTTTCCTACATTGCCCCACCGATCCACCTCGATTCGGATGTGGAGAGACCGTCATCCAAGGGTGAGTCAGTGAGACAGTCTCCATTCACTTGCATTCCAAACCAGCCATAGGTGTGCGTGGATATCACTCACTTGTTCACAGAGCCTCCATGGCCAAGCTGTCGCCCTCCATCCGAGGATGCTCTGGGGAGCAAATTAATTCCTGCAAGAGAGACATACATGAGATGACAATGTCCCATGTGTCCCATCGCATAGCCTTGAACACACCATCACAGCACAAGGTGCTTTGCCCTCCCCACTAGTTTACTCCTGCAGGGACGGGTATACCTTAGGTCCTGCCCTCTGTCTGGCACCTTTCTTTCCTAATGGCAGTGCAAAGGCTGAGGGAGCTGATGGCAAAATGCAAAAAGACAGATTTCAGCTGCCCCTCAGGTGAGTCAAGGGTGCAAAAGGGGTTGTGCAGTGGTTCAAGCCTGGATTCAATCCTCATTGCTGTTCCTTGAGGTTTTTTTCTAGACTTGGTGAGGAGATGTTCATTATAGAGGATGACTCAAATTTTAGGTGGGCTGATTGCCCTTTGGTGCAATGCTAGTAGCTAATAAGTACAGAGTAAGTCCAGAATAGCCCTGCTCAGGCAGGTACCTCTCTTGAATGGTGGAAATTAAGCAATGTGAATATGAGCCCTTGATTTCTCTGCCCCATTTGGAGGATCATTCCCAGGCTGTGCTGAGCTCCCTATGTTTGCCTCTGTGGCCTGGGAAAATGAGCTTGTCCCCAGAGCAAGCATTTGTGGTGGTGCAGACTTCTTACACCTCCCTTTGCTCCTTTTAGTTATTAGGCTGTCAGTATTCAGGTATGATATCAAAGTTAGCAGCTTGTTCTTCTTGGAATAGGTAATAGCAAAGCTAAAATAATACAGGAATATGAAGGGATTTCTTGGTCAACTCTGCAAGGGGGATATGAACATCAAACCCAGGGAATATTGTGGAAGAAGAGAAGGGGAGGAAGAGGACAGCTGAAGTGTGATAGCATGAAAATACTCTACAGCTTAGGTTTGGGTTCTTTTGCTTTTTCACCCTTCAAAGGGTGCTACAGTGGCAGAAAGGGTACCAAATTGACCTGTGTGGTGACTGTCACCACTCTGCCACAACACTGTAAGGCTATTGGTGTGTGTTTGTGTCTGCACGTGTTTCTCTAACTGCTTCTGATTGAAAAATGCAACATGTTAATGCAAGATTAATCTGAATAGATACATTTTCATTATGGAATATGAAGAAAGCTGTCTTCATGATCTCACTTTGTTATCCATCTCTAATAATCTGGGAGACAGAAAAATCTTTGCATCAGTGAATTGCAGCTGCAACTGCAAAGCCTGTTCATCCAAATGGCCCTAGGACTTTGTGGGCTAAATAAAAGCACAGTGTTAGCGCTCTTGGTGTGAAAGTCTCCCTTAGTTTTGAGTGAGCTTTTCCACCAGCATCTATGTGGCTAGGTCTGTAACTTGATCATGTAAATGTTTGCTGAGTTTTTTTCCCTTTGTACGTGTGACTGTGTGTTTTTTTAGCTGCTGCAGTAACAAAAACTAAGGAGTTTACTTGTTCTACACAGAAGCAGCCTCAGCACTACTATTCCGTGGTGGTTCCTCCTGCATCTCTGTAAGGTGGACAAAAGTGCTGAGTGGTGTGAGGATGCCAGATTCACAGTCCTCACTCCAAATCTGGTCTTGCCGTGAGTCAGGCTGGTTGTGTACAACCTCCTGGCAGTCCACCTCCATTCAGCTTTAAGTGAACTACACTGGGATTTGACATGTGCATTTGAGATTGTTAGCATATTCAAAGTCACTTGAAAACCTCCATCTCTGTGGTAAAATTTACTACCTTGCTTTTATAGCAGAGCACTCACTAGTGAGGCAGAGACAGTTATGACTTGCAGGACCTTCTTGCTCTAGTCTGTCACTGAGGTGATGAATCAGAGCTCACTTAGAATAGGTCAATGTAAATCCTTGCCTTGGCATCTGGAGCAGACTATCGAAGACTCAAGGATGCTGGAACAGCAGCAGACAGAGAGCCTGTGTCTTGCTTTCTCCAAGATGAAAGAGCTAAAGACTAACAAAACTCTTCAGTGATCTGCCACTCATGAGGGCAGAGCTACCTCGGCAAGATAAATGGCAGTGCCACCAGGAGCAGGGCGAAGTGGGTCAGGCAGAACAGTTGCAGTGCTTGCAGAGAGGGTAAAATAGAGTTTATCCAACATAAACTGCTACACTGATGGCTTTCACCAGGGCCTCCACTCCCCTAGTGGAGAGATCTTAGAGGGAGCTGCTCAGGGTGGAAGGGCTGATAGTGCTGCTGCTGTGTGCTGGTTAAAGGACTTGAATACCCTTGTGTAACTTAACAGAAGAAGGCCTGGGAGGAAGCCCTCTCTGGAGGCATTAATCTATTAGCTGGTGACTAGGGGCTGTTAAAAACATAGTAATTGGTACTGTCTCCTGGGGGAACAGCAAGGCTTTCCTCTGGCTCTAGGATGTAGAATGTGTGGCGCTGCTGCCTCATTTCTAGCCTCAGAATTCAAAATCCATTAGGGTATTGTAATTTTTTTTTTTTCTAAGGATATTAGGCTTATGATTTTTTTCTTTGTTTGTCTGCTTTTTCTGACACCTTAGGACATGCTTGGGTCATGTTCCAAGCTTCATCCTGTAACCGTAAGAGCTGTTTTAAACAAAGGAGTCAAAAACACCTGTCCTTAAGCTCGTGTTCCTCCTCATTTCCTGTAGCTGGAACTCTAAAAGCAGAGCAGCATTATGACAGTCAGCATAAACCACTAAAGCTTTTGGCTACTCCTTTGATGCTCTTCATTTCCCTTCCATGTTGCCCCTCACACTAAGCTGAACACAGATGCAGGCCAACCTTACACTCAGAGTAGCAAAAAGGAGCAGCCACCATACAGTTTTAATTGTAATAAATGGAAATAGAGCCTGCGTAGGATGCTCCAATAGAAGCATCTTTCCTTCCTGTATTATCAAAAAAAGATACCGTTTTAGTGCTCCTGTGGGTCTATGCGGTTGCAATTCTCAGCTGACAGATTTATTTGTAACTGCCTCTTCCTTCTCCTTTTTAAAAATTTTATCACTGGTGACATTTACACACATTGTTTATGCATGCAGGGAATTTTTACCTGCCTTTCAGAATCCCGACACTGGTGGTGAATAGAGTATAAACTGCAGTAGTTTACTAGTACATTAGTGTCACTGTGCATTACAGGGTAATTACTCTGAGCCACTGCTCTGTGCAGCCACCCAGTAATGACACTGTACATCACTGAATAGAAATGAAGCCCTGAATCAGCATTTTTCATCAAGACACTTCTTACTCCCCACCCCCTTTTTAATTGGAGGCTGTTGGAAAATTAGTTCCATATATGAAGCGCTTAACCACTATTTTTACACCTCCTTGCAGTCCAACAATCTGGATGTGACAACATGATTTTTATGCCAGTGTTTACACCTTTTTTGTACAGAATAATTCCAGGGATAGCTGAGACCTTAGGTTGTGATATCATAGAGTGAAGATAAACCTGTGTTTAAAAATGGATCAATGGTTACTGACAATAGCAAGGAGTTTCATAGATGAGAGTGACACTGATACTCTGGCTTAGAAAGGGATTTTATGGAATTATCATATATAGCAATAAATTAAATTAAATGTTTATACTCAAATTCTGCCAGGTACGGGGGGTATTGTAAGAAGTGAATTAAACTCACCAAACATGTACACTAAAACTGTGTATAAAGCTGTATAGAAACAGATTTTAGTTTATATGTGGGATCATATTAAACTTGAAATGTATGCCTGGCATTTAAAGCTAGGCAGCCTGAGAAATACTCCTCCCCTGTTGAACTGATGTTTTGTAAAGGTTTCCTTCTAAGCTGAAGTTCAGAAGAGAACTTGGAGATTGATATTCTTGAAGTCAACACATTTACTAAACGTAAATTGATAAGCAAAACTCTTTATTGGTCCCCAGTTCTAGAAATAAATAGCAAATAAATAAAGGAGGCACAGGAAGTTCTTACCCTCCTGTGCCGATTTCTCTAGCCAGGCAGGTTGTTTTGGCACTGTCTTAAGGCACTGTGGGAGGTTTTCCTATAAACCTCTGTTACCAGGTTCATATTCCATAAACACAGAATTCGGCCCTAGTCCTTACACAGCATGTCAAGGAGACAGAGATTTCGCTGGGTTTGCACCTTTCTTTTCCATCTTAGTGGAAGATGTCCCTTTGTGCTCCCTTTCTTCAAAACCTGGATCCATTCTGCCATTTTTCTCCCCCTTTGCATTTGCAATGTCTGAGGGAGAACCTTTCCTGAATGGCAGAAGTGCAGTGAAATCTTACTACTGAAAATAGAGTAGGTTTTTGTAAGTATGCATTCTGTGTCTTATTTATTTTTTCCCTCCCAAAGGTCCCAGAGAGGGTCGATGGCTTTGCAGATGATGTAGGAGGATCTGACAGCTGGGTTTATTGCACAGCCCCAGTCCTCCTTCCCAGGTCCAGGGAAAGGGGAGCGCTGGGCAGCGAGGCCCAGTGGCACTCCTTGCCTTAATTCAAGCTGACACATGTGGTCATGTATCCCGTGCTCACCGGGCCCTGAGACACCAGCTCGCCTGCCTGTCCCTCCCCAGGTCCAGCACCAGGAGAGAGGTGTTGTTCAGGAGTCCCTGCTGTGAGCCAGCGGTGGCCAGGCACCTCCCATTTCCAGGCTTTTTCATTTTCTGCTGGAGGCCCCCTGGGGAAGGTATTCTGTCAGCTTAGGAGTTCTTTACAGTATCCCTCTGCTGCTCTCAGAGGTCCTGCTTTTATTCATCCTGCTCCTTCCGAGTTAGCTTTATGTTCCCAGCTTTTTAAGGCAAAATTATTTTCCTGACATCCTTCAGGTGGAAGAGTCCAGGGGAGAGACTAATTTGATGCCTTTAAGCCAAGAAAAGATCATGCTATCTGGGGATCCCTGTGCTCAGGACCCTTATTCCCTTTTCCCTATGCAATTCTGGGATGCTATATAGTGTTCTGCTCTTTGTTGGCCATGTACTTTGGTTTTGCTTAGCCTTTTTTTTTCCAAGGATGACCTCTCCCAGGGTTTCCCCTTTGTGGCTGCCCTGAGCCCACTAGAGGATCTCCCTTCTCTCCCTCCGACATGGGATGTGAGTTCTCACTGCAGCAAGCCAGCACCATTCTGTTATCCCGTGTGGCTTTTCAGGAAAGCAATGTGTAAGAGGCATGCAGGTAATTGGTATTGTACCTCTTGGATGGGAGGTGTCCGTCACCATACCTGCACGGTCACTGGACACAGGTTTTGCAATGACTGCAAGCCTCGTGTGTACTGTGAATTTGCAGCTGCCTTGTTTTGAAGTCTGTTTATTTTTTTGTTGTGTTCCTTTGCTGTTTGTTTGCTCTTCATTTGAGTTCTGTTGTTTGTTTTTGGTTTGTTTTTTTTTTCTTGTGGTAGGCAGCCTTATTCCAGGCTGGATATCAGTCTTCAAAACAGCTCAGCATTGCAACAGGGTGGGTTTTAGGCAGTGTGGTAGATGCAGGAATGCATTGCCAGGTATGGAGTTTGTTTGTGTCCTGAAGATGGTGGAGGGATGGATGAGCTCTGAGACAATGTTTTTCTCTGTTTTATCCAGAGCTCTCAGAAAATCTCTCATTGTGGCTCAGGTCTGTACCAAAATGTCCACCTTTCTGGACTGCACTGATGTCCCTAAGGCAGGCACCTGCTTTGAATATGGGCCACGCTCCATATTTGTTAATTCCTCATTAGGTATCATGGGTGGTGCTAACGAGTGTCACAAGTAGAGCAGCCAGAGCTCCTGGAAATCTGGCAGCCAGCCTGTAGTGCTCCTGTTTGTGTTACCATCAGTGAGGTCCCCCTTTGCATCCTGTAGCTATCCACAGTCAGAAAGAGTTAATTGCACACCATTCACCGTTTTGGTTTTCAC
Organism: Pardalotus punctatus; assembly: GCA_013400915.1. Classification (NCBI taxonomy): domain Eukaryota; kingdom Metazoa; phylum Chordata; class Aves; order Passeriformes; family Pardalotidae; genus Pardalotus; species Pardalotus punctatus. The sequence continues at coordinate 955,034 of VZTX01020713.1, read as the reverse complement.
CGTGATGTTGAACTGTTGCTCTTATTTCTTCAGAATGTGTGTTTTCACTGCAGAGGAGCACCTTGGGGCGCTGCTGTTTATTTATAAGATAACAGCATTTGCTCTAGAAGAAAGCTGGAGCTAACAAAGTCTCTCAAGGAGGAGTGCTAACTCCTGTGTGCTGGTGGAAACTGTTCAAAGTATTTACACTTGAAAATATTTAAGGATTTTGGGGAAAGGGGAAAGAACAGTCTGAGTGATATTTAACACCTTTTCCATTATTCTTAGTCATCTGAAAAAGAATTTTAAAAGGCCCTTTTTAACTAGCTTCTTTTTTTACCAGCTAGCTGCTGCCTTGTAAAGGAGTTTTGCTATGGAGATCAGCATGAACTGTGATTTAAAGATGCCTTGAAATGTTACTCTTTGTAGGCCCTTTGAAGCCACTGTATGACCTGATAAGTTCAAAATGGACATGGACATACACCCAGGAGATTCTTTTGACAGTGGGTTTTGTTTTCCGCTGCACTGAGTTTTGCCACTCACCATCAGTGGTGGAAGTTTTCACCCACCTGACAGTGGCAACAGCTGGAAAGCAGAGTCAGCCATGGCAGTGTACCCTCAAGCATCACTAATCTAAAGTGAATGTCCTATGACCAGCTTGAAAAAAAGCTGTTGAACCAGTTCAATGTGGAAAAAAGAGTGTAGTGCTGCATACAGCATGAGACCCTTTCTCAAACTTTTTTTTTTCCCCTTTTCTGCCAGACTAATTTTTGGCTACACTTCTCTTCCTGAAATATTTATAGGGCAAATAACTGTTTTAAATGAGCAGATGGGGGAGACAGAAGACAAGCTGTTAAATTAATAAACATGTGTGGTGCTTTATCAGTAAGGGAGCCCATTTTGGCATTTCTTCTGGATGATTTGTATGGCCTATCACCATTGCACCTGGTGCAGGGACAAGAAACGGGCACTTAATAACCAAACAATGTGCAAACTCCTTCCATTATAACTTCATTATGTCAGATATAATCGTCTATAACTAGATGTCAAATACATAATTTATGTCCAGCTCCCCTGTGGAATAGTGGGCATATGAATGAATGGCCCCATTAATGGGAAGGAGCTTTTACTGTAACTTTTCCCCTCCTGGTACATGGTCCATTTTGTCATCTGGTATTAATTCTGAATCATTTCAGGGCTGCGGAAAAATGCCTGTTATATTTATATTTGTGTAATGGGAGAAGATGGCAAATAAATCATATGAGAGATCAAATTTCAGGTTCACTGATTTCCTAAGCCATATGCCTGTGTGAAAGAGACTAGGATTGGCCTGCAGTGCTTTGATTGAGAGGCATAACTGGCCATCATTTTACACATCCAGAGATGTTAAAAAGGCACGCGGTGTGAGGTAGCACACCTCTAGGGAGCCCTCTGCCGCAAGGAGCTTAGCCCCTGGAAAGCCAGGATTTGCCACTGCAGCTGTGCTGCTGGCATCCTTTGCTGTGTCTTGTGTCTTCTCTCACACTGTGTCATGTGGGGCCTACTTATAGAAGAGCCCCATGACATAACTGAAGTGTGCCATCATCACCTGGAAGGATGGAGGATATGAAAACCCTGTTTTTCTGGAGGATTCCTCTGGAAACGTACGGGTGTGTTGGCGTGCAACATAGAATCCCAGTTGTTCAGTGGAGGCTTTGTGTATATTCTCAAATAGGTACAAATTCGAAGGCTCAGGTTGGCGTAGGAACCTTTACAAATTGCCTTTTATACATTTTTATGATTATTTTTTATGGCCTTGTTTTGAGGTTAAAACTCTGGTGGGGAGCAGCTCTAAATCTGAGAAGACAGTTTGCTAGCACTACAGCTAGGAAGCGGGCTGTGTGATATAGCAGATTTGGTAAATTATTGGTATTTTGTTACTTCATGAGAAACATGGTTTATTCTGTCGCAGCTACAGGAAAAATACTTGTGTCATTCTTGCTCAGTTGTAAATCTGGATGAAAAATTACCCAGTTAACACCACTTGTAGTAGTAGATGACTTCTTAGTGTCTGATACAGTGTTTCTTGTTGCTACTACACAGTGATTTTAAGACTCAATTATGAATTGTATATTAACCTAACAAAATATTAATGTTATAACATGTAATAATGTTATAATGTATAATGATCAGAAGTGTGAAGCACCTCTCCTGTGAAGGCAGGTTGAGAGTTAGCGTTGCTCAGCATGGAGAAGAGAAGGCCTCCCAGGAGACCTTCCAGCACCTTCAGGGGACCTACGAGAATGATGGGGACAAACATTTTAGCAGGGCTTGTTGCCATAGGACAAGGGATAAGGGCTTTAAACTGAAAGATACTAGAAACAAATTCTTTACTTGTGAGTGTGGTGAGGCACTGGCACAGGTTGCCCAGAGAAAACTGTGTCTTCCCCATCCCTGGAATTGTTTGAGGCCTCCTTGGACGGGGCTCTGAGCAGCCTGGTCTAGTGGAAGGTGTCCCTGCCCATGGCAGGAGGGTTGGAACCAGATGGTCTTTAAGGTCCTTTCCAACCCAAACTATTCTATGATTCTGTGATTTTCTGCTGCTGTTATTTTTCACTGTGTGTATGGTGTATTTACAGAAAGCAAATCACCGTTACAAAAGAAATGTAAAAAATGTAAGTTCTGGTTAAAGGCAAGTTAGGAACAGCAGCTTCTAAAGACCTGGGCTATACAGTGGTGTAGTCTGTCTGTCTTCAAGTAAAATGTAGAAATATACTTTACCATGTTCTCGCAGAAGTTCATCAGCAGTGCTGTAGAAAGGCAGGCAGATGATTTCCCATACAAGCAAATCACGTTAGGCTCAGACATACTACTCTTGACAGCACTGAGTCAAAGAGTTTTGTGTTCATTTGATGGCTCTTCAGCTGTGCAGTGGGATTTTCTGTAGGTAAGCAGTATTCTTTTACAGCACTTGGCTCTTTGGATAATCTTTGGCTGTATCAGATATTGTTGGAAATGAGAGATTTCCACCAGAGACGGTGATCTGATGCTTTATAAAATGTCTGGATTTAGAGCCTGTTTTAGACCCTGAGATTCCTCAAAGTGGATTGTTGAATTTTGATTTTTTTCATTGTGTCTTGTTTGTTACAGGGAATCCTAGTGATGTCATATAATCCATTCGGGGGAAAGTTTTACCTGTGAATTGTGTACCTCATTCTTAAAAAATGCTTTTGGAAATCCCAGCCTTAATAAATGCACACTAAATACTGATTTACTGATTATGGAACACCATGCTAAGATTGTAACTTGGCTCCCTCATAAGAGGCCTCATGTTTTATGACTTTCAGCCAAGCAAATTTGGCTTGAAAACTGCAATGTTTGCTCAGAAGAGAAGGACTGCTATCCTCTAGCTCCAAATGGTTTGTTACTGCCTTCGAATTGGCTTGATGTAGTTTGTTCTCCTTGAAAACTCACAAGAAGCAGTATTTGAAAGATCTTACTGCCTGTAAGAACAGATACTGAGGTTGATTAGCTGTAATTATAAGGGTTAGAGGGCCAGCATGCATGAAGGTGCAGCAGCCGTGGGGCTGTTGGCCAAGGAGCTTTTAGGGATGGGGAAAAACAGCTGGACTTGGGGCGAGAAGACTTTGCCATTACCCAGCCAGGGATGCTGGTTTTTTTTGCAGATAGGTACTGGCAAAGTCTTATAGATTAAGCGTGCTAATTAGTAGTAATTCACTGCAGCTGTTTTTTTGAGAAAATTGCGTGGGTGTTCTTCATTAGAAGATGACCACAACTATGGATGTCATCTCCCCTTTAGATTTTCTCAAAGTCCTGGTTTCATGTTTATCTCATTATGAGCACTGCTTTCCCCAGAAGAGCGTGTGTGTGACTGTATTATCCCTACAAAATTAGTAGTAGACATGCAGCAAAATAATACTGTTACTGAGTAAACAATTACATTTCATTTTCAGGAATAAAAGGGAATGTGTGCCCATAAGTCTTTTTCTAAATAATCTGTGTTGGAAAGTAAAAAGAAGATTAGGTTTCTAAATTCATGAAGGCCTTTCACAGTGGAATCCTGTGTGCCACTGAAGTGTAACAAGCTTATTTATATTTTATTGTGATTCTAGATCAAGCTGTATTATTATGGGCTGCATTCCCCTGACACTATAGCTGTTGCTAAGGAAGAGGTACATTATGTTAATATTTTGTGATCATAACTATGCAGGCTGGGTTAGGTACAGTGAAGAAGTTGGGGGGGAAGAGAAGTTAATGCACCATTTTGATTAGAGCCTCCGCATATTGTTCCTCACATTTAGAAGCAAAAACTAAGCTTGAATTTGAGAATAATTCACACAGAAAATGGGAGAAAACCAAACAATTGAAACAATTTGTTCACTGAACTTTAAAATTGCTCAGCAGTTGGAATCTGGAACCAGTACTGCTAAGAGGGAATCTGGCAGTAGCAAGCTGAAGGCTTTTACCAAACACGTACAGTGACGAATTTTACAGCTTCCTCACGCCTTAATTTGTTTGGATCATGTAAACAGAGCATTCATCCTTAATTCCTATTTCCTGACCATTTCCAGTGCCGGTGTCTATTATGTGATTTCGGTACTTTCTCATTCATTTAGCTTGATTCACTAAGAGCCTGAAGTGTGGCCAGCACCATACACAGAGTAAAATGGCAAATAATGCATTAGCTTCAGTGTATGGAGTCAAAGAACAGGCCAGAGTCATGAGCAAAATACCGATGTCCATGCTGGTTATCTTAAAAAATACACTTTACAGACTGTATTGATGAGCATTATGAAAATGTTTACACAACAAGTAAAATAAACAAGGAAGGATCTTGGCATTTCTCCTAAAGGAACGTTCTGAACTGAGTTTCCCCTTTCAAAACTGTTTTCTCATTAATACTGCTGCCAAGGCATGAAGCAACCACAGAGAAGGAGGACAGGATGGGTAGGAGCTCGCCTCGATTCTGCTGTGCCTTGCACCTAGCTGATTCAGCCAGGATGGAGTCCTCAGGAGTATCCTCAGGGTTATCCTGGTCATGGAACCCAAGAATAGATAATATTTGCCTTGTACTACTGTCTCTCACACTTTGAAACATTCAGTGCAGCAGAGCTGGGTTTGTGCTTGGATCAGGTGGGGTGAGGTTTATGCCCCCCTAATTTCATCTCCTAAATTGAGGGGTGCTGAGCAAGGAGGTCCACCCAGCTGAGATCAGTCCTGTTTGACAGAGCTTCAGCAAGCAGCGGTCCTCAAGTAGGGCTGGGAAACCCATCGGAGGCTTGCCAGCATCCTAACTCTGTTAGTGCTTTTTAACATCAGCTTCAGCCTCTGACCCTGCCATGATGAGCTGAGCAACTTTTCCTCCCTTATCCACTGCCTTCTCTCCCCACTGTGCCTTTTGCTCAAACCTTGTACAGTGGGTTCTTGTGACCCTTTAAAAGCCTTTAGGAAAGTTAATATTACATTTTCCTAGTTAAGGCTGTAATAACTTATGTTAGACCTTGTTGCATGCTCCTGATAATAAAATCCTTCTAGAAGCTGAGGTGCCTGGCCTGGGAAGTGTCTCTTGCTTGAGCAAATTATATATAGTGTGAGACAAGCAGGATGGAGGGGTGAGAGGGAAAGGAGTAGTTAGTCCTGAGAGTCAGTGCATACTTCATACTGGAGGTGTGTATTGTAAAGAAGAAAATGGGAGGAATAAAGAGTAGCAGAGGGTAAAAACAGGCAGCAGGGTTTGGGCAGATCTGGATGGGCACAGAGAGCTTGTTGAGCAAGCTGGATGGCTTAGAGTAGAGGAAGGCATGATGAGGTGGAAAGGGTGGGAGGGAAAAAATGGGGGGGGATTTTAAGAAGGTTTTTATGTAATGTATAGAGAAATTTAAAATCCTTTAGCTTTAGACAATTAAGACTTTTACTGCTTCCAGCAACTATGCACAGACTAATCACATAACAGTTATATTCCTGGTTTCCTACCCCAGGCACCTATTTCTACCTGCTTGCTTCTTCCAAGCTTTTGCTCTGAGCTGCTGCAATTTAACAGCAAAAATCCAGTTATTTCCTTCATCATCATTAACCACTCCTACCCTGTCTTATTGGCAGTAATACAGAGCTCAGCCTAAATGTCAAGAGCAGTTCAGCGTGCTCATCCATGTTTGGAATCTGTTGAAGTCTCCTCCTTGGCCCGGCTGCCCAGATCTTCAGCTCCTGTCCCTTTCACCCTGGCTGAAGTAGCTGTGCCTGTTGGCTCCCGAGGCCATGGGCTGGGATATTCAAAGCCCATGGTCTCCCCGTAATCATCCCATGGTTTTAAAAAGTGTCCCCTTATTGCCTAAGGTTTGTGCTTATCTTCAAAGGACATTGCTCTGTGCACTGTGTTTGGATAAATAACCACAGCTTGGTGTAGATATTTCGCATATAAACTGACAGGGTTGACATTGTGAGTATTTTGCAATCATTTGTTTAATTAGCTGAAGCTCTCTGGGGAGAAGTATATGAAATGGCATACTCCCAAAGTCTAATTTAAATCTGTTTTGCTTTTCTTTTATTATTTTTTGATGGAGGGCTTGTAATGCAAAGCATTAAAAAAGGTATAAGTGAATGGGAAGCAAGAAAAACCCTTCTGTTAATGGGCAGTGCCTCAGTAACAAATTCATGCAAATGCAGAAAGGAAATTACATTGAGTAAAATGACCTACAAGAGGAAAAAATGGAATTAAGTCTGCGTATCTGTCTTGTCATTTTTTAAATTTTTTTAAACCTGTACTTCCCCTCTGTTTTCTTTTAGTGCAATGCTTAATTAAGCTTCTCCTTTGTTTGGAGGTTAATTCCTTTTCTAATCTACAGCTATTTGTACAAAGGTGTTCATTACTGGAGCGAACAAAGGCAGGAGACAGGAGAGTGGCAGCTGTTGTGCCTCATTTAGTGGGAAAAGATTTTTTTTGCTCACAGTGAAATCTCGAGGCCCTGCTTTCGGATGCAGGGCTTCTGTGTCAATTCTCCTCTGCTTTCTGCTTCCAGTGAAATGGTTCCTGGTGGGGCACTGAAGTTTCTGCTGTAGCACCAGGGCTGTCCTATCCTGTCTGCTCACTTAATACACTTAATTAGAGCCCTCTGTGCTGAGCAGACCCTTAAACTCTTACCTGACTTTTATATAGTGACCACTGGTTTCTTTTTTGATGCTTACCTGCCCATTGAAATAACTAAAAAATTAAGATCCTAAACATTTAATGAGATCTGATGTGACCTTCTTGAGTCCCCATGGAGCAGTGAGTTCCTGCATGCACAGTCTCAGCATGTCCTCATTGCTCAGGCTAGGATCTCCTGCTGCTGGCATCACAATGGTCAGAGTACCTGAATTCTCAGGTTTTGCTGTAGTTAGTAGAACATGCAGAGCACACATTAATCATATAAAAGTATTTGTATTGCAAGAAACTGGGGTAGTGACACTAAATTTTGCTGCTGAGCTGAAGTGCTGGGGAGCAGGTAACAGGGATGGAGGAGGGACCAGCCCACCACGGGGTGTTCAGTCTGTCTCTCTTGCTTGTCATGCTTGCCCAGGCAAATGGAAGTGAACACAAGAGCAAGAGCTAAAACAGCTCTTAGAGGAGTAAAGCCTGTGATTCCTAAAGGAATGATAGAATGCCCCAAGAGTTAAATCAGGATCCCTCTTACTTGGGTAGTCCTGTTAGGAGCAATGTGGGCAGCCCCATCTCCAGGCGTTGCACTGCCCACATAGTTCTTCACCTTCCTGTGGCACGGTTTTAATAAAGAGTTGCTCCTTCCAAACAGCAGAGAAAGCTGGGAATGGCCTATGAGCCACTGCTTGCTGTTGGGAGACCAGATTTTTTTTTTTACATTTCCTTGTGCTGGTTGTGTGATTAGTCATTTCATGCACTCACACATATATCTAGTTTCTGTAGAAAGTGATTTTTTCACTGTGGCACCCTCTAACCTTGTGGCTGTTTATTTCATGTACTATTCTGAGTAATGGGAAATGGTCTTTTTCGTTCTGTAGAAGCTCTAGGTTTGAGGGTGAAGAGAAAGGCAATTGTAGAGCTCGTCGATTATTGCAGGCACAGTGTAATTAATGTACAAATATTTCCAAAATCAGCAGCTAATGACAGAAATACAGGTCCTGTTGTTTTCATGAAGAAAAGAGATGGGGCTATACTTTAAAATACTTTTTGTTTGTTGTGCTCTCTAGGCACTGTTGTTGGAAACCTGCACACATGGGTAAAATATTTTGCCCTTTTTGACATTTTATTTTTTTTCCAGAATTGTCAAGATGAGAAATGGCGTAAATGGCTCAAGGAGTATTGACTTTTGCAATCAGTAGCTAGTGAAATTAACATCTTCCTTCTGTTCTCCTTGCGCAGACTATTACAAATTAGATCCAGAAAACATGCTCCCAGAGGTGTGGGTTTGGGTTTTAATAGAACACTGGCATGGGAAGGAGGGAAAACTTGTTAGCAGAGAGCATTTCACCCCCATTTGTAGGTGGCTCAAAGCTACAAGCCTTAAAAAATTTTAATAGAAAAGAAGAAAAATGTGGGTGGAAAAGCAACCCAGGAGAAAACAAGGGGCTGTATAAACAGCTAAGTAGTGTAGATTGCATTCAATTGTGCAAGAGGTGCTGGGAAAATATGGAGTGTGGTATATGAACAGTGAGGATGGAGGAACAGAGGATTCTTCCATCCACCAAAATTGTGTCTGAGCATTTCCAAACACAAAGGTAGAAAAAGCCGAGCAGAAGGGGCTTCTAGTGAAAAACCCAAGATATATTTACAGTCCTGGGGTTTTTATGTAGCCACATCCCATTGGGGATGAGGTGGTATTTCTAGGGTGTTTTCTTGACCCACTCTTCCAGCCTAATCTCCAAGATATTGTTCACGTAAGCCTCATCCCAGAGGGACTGACTATCCCTGGAGCTGTGCAGCATCAGGGAGAGTGCTCTCTGAGCACCTCAGATACAGAGTTGTTATTTGGATCTTTAGCAAATCCAGTTTCTGCCCCAAAATTCTCACAGGCCCACCCCCACCTGCCCTAGAGGGCCTTCGTATATAAACCTGCAATCTCTTGGCCGCCGATGCCAAAGAAATGTAAGTAACGAACAACTTCTATTGACCGTAATTGCACTTGAATTAACTAGATGCCTGTGTAGTTGATGGCTCCTGCAGCCTGACATCCCTCCTGCAGCACTGGAAACCTCATTGCTTTGCCTCACAACACTTCCTATGCCAGGAAGCTTCAGAGGGCACAGCTCTCTTGGCATAACTCTAAAATAACTTGGCAAGTAAGCTCCGGAGGCTTAAACTCTTGTCCCAGCTGGGATACATAATGATCTAGCTACCTGCTTCTTTGATCTTCCCTTTGTTCTCTGATTTTCACAGAGTTATCATTTGTTCACATACCCCCCCAAAAAAGGGAGGGAGGGAGATATAGAAGGGGAAAACACAAAAGGAATAGGATTGGACATACTCCCTGCAATCTGCAGGCAGGGCTGAGTTGCAGCCTTGGCTCTGCTCTCTGTGTCCTCAGGGTGGTAGTGCAGCTACTGCTTCCCCATGTAATGCCTTGCATGGCTGGCAGGGAGGAGAAAGCACATCCTAACATTTAATTTGCTGTTTAGAGGTTTGTTTTACCTACATCCCTGTATTTAAATGACACGGATGCATCTCCTCATGAGCTTTGTTTCCTTAAGCTCCGTCAGGGCTGCCGGGATGAGTAGCAAAGGGGGCGGTTTTGATACTGTGCTAGATGAGAGTGTTCAGAGTCGGGGACTGCAAGTCACTGTCGGATCAGCAAGGATTTAGCAAAAATTTCTTCTGCCACTCAGGAGATGTAGTGGGACTTCTGTGGGTGAAGAATAAAGAAACAAATATATGGGCAACTTTTACTAGGTCCAAAGATACTAAGCTTTTGTTTTGATTTTTTTCCTGTGTGTCCAATTAAAGACCAATGCAGTTTACCAGAAATCTTTAAAGAAGCTGCTGTTACTGACTGGATAACTGAGAGTTTTTCATGCAGCACTTTTCAAAAGGCAAAGGTACTTCACACAGTTACAGCAACAGCTGCAAGCAAGAATGAACCGCAGCATACTTACTGAGGCTTCATCCCTCAATGCTTCTTTTGTCCTTACATTTCTTTTGTTGGGGTTTATTCACAATGCTGGTGTGCTGCTATTCTGAAAAGTATGGTATTACAGGAAAAGATAATCGCGTGGTGGGATTTAAGCTGTTGCAGAAAGGAGTGTAGAGTACATGATCCACTTAAAATGATGAGTGTAGCTAAAAAGTCACCAAATTTTACAGTGCACAGACCATAATATACTGCAGGACATCCGTCTTTAGCAGGAGGGGTTCAAATCAGTGGAGCTTTTCAGCCTTCATCTATGAAATCACTTTAGCGTTTGGGTTTTTCATTTGGCTTTCTACTCTTATTTGATTGTGGCCATGTTTAAATAATGTCAGAGCGGAAATTGGTTTTATTGGACTTAATTTTGTCCACAGCAAGATGTACGTTGCCTTGAAATATGATGTAATTCCCAAGCAGAACGAGATGGGCGTCTCTTCAAGTCAGACCTCGGCTCTGGTGTCTTGATTTTTAATACACCAGGCTGCAAAGTAGCAGGAAATGGTGGAAATTGCAAGGTGGAAGTGGGTTTAAATGGCAGTAATCTCTACCCTTGCTTCAGGCAGAGAGCTGTAAATTGCTACTCTCTCTTGGCTCTTGCCCTAATGCAGGTTGTTGCTTGGCTTTTGTTTGATGGTATTTCACCTTTAAGTGGACAAAGGTAAAAAAGTTACCGGGAAAAGAAAGTCACATAGTGCTAGGGAGAAAAAAAAAATGAAGGTCTCTCCAAACACCTCATAGTGCTGGATGTGACTATTTCTCAGATAGAAAAAAATGTCCAAAGGTGAATGCACACAGATGGAAATACTGGCGTGAGTGAGGGATATCTGCAGTCTTTTATTAAATACAGCTGAGTGAAAAAAAACTCAAAGAAACATGGCACAAAATCTCCCAAAATCCTGAAATCATTCATGGCTCATCCAGCAGCCACATTCCAGGTTGGAGCCTCGGAGGCACTACACTGTTTCCTAAAAAAAAAAAAAAAAACCCCAGGAATTTAAACTGTGTGAAGAACTATTTAAAAAGAAAAAAAAAAAAAAAAAAACCCCAGGAATTTAAACTGTGTGAAGAACTATTTAAGAAGAAAAAAAAAAAAAGAAAAAAAAAAGGTGTTGCTCACATTTTCAGGTTGCCATGGTTTTTGGAGACTGTGGTATTCACTGCATTGTAGATACTGAATATAGACATAGTTAATTTCACCTGGAAGAATGATGGGGTTTTCTCTTCTCTTTTAAGAGAAGATTTTGTCTGTTTGTTCTTGACCTACAGTTTCTGTGGGGCTGCTTGTTCATCTATGGATTTTGTGTGTGTGCGTGCAGAAATGACTGCGACTAAGATCGATAGTGAGTCTGTTGGGCTCTGCTTAATAATGCTGAGGTTTAGTTGGCGTAGGTGTGTAGTAACTCAGTGCACTGAGTGCCCATATCGAAGATAAAGGGTGGCAGGCCAATTTTTGGCTGAGAGTCACTGCTTTCTCAGCAGGCAGATTCAGCAGTTCGACGGCATAACCTGTCTGACAGTGATGCAAGCCCAGAGCCTGAGTTTTTGGCACAGGGGCTGAAACAGTGCCAGTTGGTTCCCACAGAGGTCAGAGCAGATGATTCCCAATGCCTTCTTGCTTTAGAAGTCTGTGAACCAGTGCAAGGAGTTTCTGTGTATATGTTTGAAGAGGGATAGTTTATTCCAGTGTGAATACTGCAATGGCTTTGTGCTGGGCTGCAGTATCCTTGCTGGCTAGGTGGGAAATGACATTTCCCTTCTCCTCCTCCTAGCAGTACTTGGGATTTGGTGTATACTTAGCTTCAAAGGGATTTTGCATTTGCACAGGGGAATATTTGTCTTGTCATCATAACCATGGACTCAAAATTTGCCGTTAACTGAAAGAAGAAGATTGTCTTATAGCTGCACACACACTTTATGGAAGTGTTTCTCTTACCCTACACAGTGTTTTCTGGTTAAAAATTTATAACTGGAATCCAGGAGAGGCCGTGCAAGTCAGAACATGGTTTGTTCACTCACTCTGTGCTCAATCCCCCCTTGAGCCCAGTGCAGTTCATCACTAATCCAGCCGGATTTGAGCTGCAGGCTGTAATGTTGAAAGAGAAATGCACGCAGCAGGGTGCATGTCTTACCAGGTGAGAAATGTGGAAGAGGCTGTTCCAGTACAGGATGGCAGCTGGGACTGATGCTCCTCCCACCTTTCTCTAAATAGGTCCTGGTGGTCCCATACCACTTTAAATGCAAAAAATTAGAGGCAGAGGTGGAAGAGATAAATATGGTTTTCTGTAGACAAAGCAGTACATAACCATACATGTGATCTGGAGACACCAGTGGGGATAGCAAATCCATTTAATTTTTTTGTTCTGCTGAATATTCATTTTCTCTGCTAAAAGAGACATTTTCTTCTGCCTTTGACACCTGTAACCATTTGCCATACCAGTGGAAATGGAGGGTAAAAATATTCCTATGATAATTTGGTAGTGCTTTACACCAACTGTGCCATCACTTTGCACAGGCATAAAAATAACTAGATGAGGTACAGAAAATCAGTCTGTAAATCCATAAAAATTGTGGGTTTTTTGCGTCTACTGATTTTCCATTGTCTGTATTCATTAACAGAGAGCAAAATGGATGAATTAGTGCTCAGTTCCAGGCAGCTGTTCATCCAACTTCCCCAGGCTGCACATGCTGAGAGTGTTTAGGATATTTGCACTTACAAAGAAATTTTAAAAAATCACCAGCCTCTGTTATCTCTTCTGCTTTCTATGTAGCCTTCTGAGGCCAGGGAACCCACTGCTGCATTTTGTGCTTCCCTGAAGCTTGGCTCTGATGGCATGGCCACCTTCTAACAAAGATTTCATACCAAAGAGCAGCTTTTGCAGGGATCCTTCTACTTCTCTGATTGCTTCCCAGACCTCAGCCACCAACCTCTGTTTTGGGGCTTACATTTCCCATTAAGAACAGCCTGGGAGGTGCTGAGCTCTGCTTGCTGTGTTGGTCCTGCTGGAGTGCATAAAGAAATAGCTCTAGGTTGGCAACAGGGGATTTTTGAACTTGGAAGAGCAGTGGGAAAGCTTTGAGCCCACTGTGGCAGCACAATAAAAGGACTGTTACTTGCATGTGTCACTTACCGAGAGGTAGAAAGGTTTGATTTATTCTATGAGAAACCATCATGCTGTCCTGCATGTTTACAAGGATGGGGAAGGCTGTGGATTAGGCAGACTTTGGCAGGAGATCTGTAAATTCACAGCCCATGGCGAGAAGGGATTTGGAGCAGTGTTGGGGGTGTCCCACTGCTCCAGGCACAGCTGGAGGAAGAGGCCAAGAAACCAGGCACAAGCCAGCTCACAATCAAGGACCTGGTGTGTGCTGGAAGGAGGGTGAAAGGAAGTTGTCTGGGATCTCAAAAGGAAGCGTTAGCCCTGCTCCTTTGGCCTGACACACACTGAAAAGCAGAGAGACAAAAGCCCTGCTAGCAGAGCCAGGCATGAGAGGCCATCTTGGGCAGGAGACTGAGGAGAGGCAGCCAGGAGAGGGGCAGATGCTTGGACCTGCCTGGAAAACACAACCGAGTGCTTTGGGATACAGATGGCATGTCAGAGAGAAAGACTGCATAGGTTATTAATATGGTGAGTGTCTTTCTTGGGGAGGGCACTCCTTAAGCTGTTATTTTTCTCCCTTTCTGTGTCTCTGTGCTGCTGATCACAAGAGGAGAAGAGGGTTATTATAGATACTAGCTATTTAGACACTAGAGATAACTCACAATGCTGAAAACTGAACTTACCTCTGATTAAAATTTAATTGCTCCCAAGCTTCCACTAGTTACTTGCATTACGTTTCATGCCATTGGAAAGTGCTCATCAACCAGTGTTGGATTTAACAGGAATTTGGCAGATGTTAGTGAAGTGCTGGAGGAAGTCCAAACCACAAGATCTGTGGCATATCATATGTTTGAAAATTTGTTGGCAGCTGAAAGAAAAATCACAAAACTGGAAATAGCAAGGACTGGACACGGATCTCTTCTCATCAAACAGCCAAAAAGTTGGATCATCACCTCCAGCACCTGGAAGACAAGCACAGGTCATGAAGTGCTGTGTGCCAGGTGTCTCAGTGAGGTGTAAAAGCAGCAGATATTACATTATTGGCTTTTGGAGTGCTTTATGTGAGGAACATTGGTATCACCATGGAAATCTTCAGGAAAAAAATATCAGTCTGTTCTGAGGCAATTTAGCAAATTAGCTATGTTTTATAAAACTTGCGTTTTCATTGCAGATTTCCCTTCCTATTGAGGACATCTATTCAGAAAAAATTGGGTCCTTGTTCATTAAGAGACTAATTTATTTCTGTTATGTATTTCCTTCCTATTCCTCTTTGTCTGTAGCATTGTACCTTCAGCACTGCTTAGCTTTTTGTCACCAGGATGTGCTCCTGATGCAAGGAGGGGACAATCATGAGTAGCTAAGAAGGTTTGAGAAAGCTTGATCCATTTTTCCTAAGTATGTAAAAATATCAACTTGTCCGTGTGTAGTATTAGGAAAACTTCAGGTGCAAACAGGAAAAGAATTATGAAAACAAACAGGAGCTGAATTAAATTTTAGAATAATTAAAATATTTTTCAAAGAAATTAGTTAGTTGCATTTGAAAAGAAATATAACACACTTCATGATTTAGTATCTGTCATGTTTTAATGCATGCCAGTGTCTTGACAGTGGTTGTGGCAGGAGCTTGTACGGAAAAGAGTAAATCTCACCTTAAGCCTTTTTCAATTGAAACAGTGTTTGGTGGTGTTCATATGAAAGATTAAGCTAGATTCAGGCCTTGCTGGGGCTGAGTTGATGGGCATAGAGATAGACCAAGATCAGTCTTGTGCTGTTGCAACGTTTGATCCCTAATATACTATTTCATTTGTTCTCTAGCATATAGCAAAATGCATTTCATATGCTCTTGTCCTCTGTAATGCGGTCTGGGGTCAGCAGATCTTTATTGTTAGGTAAACACTACTTGAGAGAGATGCTGGATTCCTGTTAGTCCTGCCTCACCTTTTCATGCTCATCTGGCTTTTTTTCATCTCCTGGGGAGTTTATGAGTGAATGAGGGTTTGAAAGTTTGGGTTTCTGGCTGTGAAATGAGTTAAATCCATACTAGGCTCTTAATTGTAAGTCTAGATATAAAAGCTGTAGTAAATTGGGGACTGTGTACTGCCACACTCTGCACTACCAGGTTAACAAGTTTTGTATGTGGTAGGCTATGTCCCTAAGTTACATATTGTATTATTGCTAGTAATTAATACAGTTTTTATTTTAAAAAGGCAAATCAAAATGCTTCAGAGTGTCAGTCTCAGTTCAGATGCAAAACCCGTCAATGCTCCATTTCACATAGTATTTTTTTTAAGATTTGTAGAGTATATCCTTTATATTCAGAAATACATGGATAGAAATACAGAAATTCTATTTCCAGCAGTAAAACTTGTTCAAAGGCTGATAAGAAAGGAGATTTTTTTTTTTCCGAGCACCAGAGGCAGTCAATTTGGAACTCGAACAGTGACGTGGGAGGCAGAAGGTACACGTTGGCTGGTGCAGGGCTCTTTGCCAGAGTGGGGAGAAATAGGGCAGCACAGGCTCTCAGCCCAGGCTCTCTTTTGGGTGTTTCAAAGCAAATCTGAAGCAGATGATCCTTAGCCCTGAGACACTGTTCTAACTGTGAGCACTAATCTAACCTGACCGTAATAAAGTCTATCCCTGCTTCTAATTCTGTCCAGCAAATGCAAAGAGATGTATACAGAGGTAGCAAACCATGGGAGGGATTTAAGGCATCTTCAGCTATTTAAAATTTGGTGGGCTAACCCATCCGTTGGGGCTCCCTCCACCACCAGGGAAGAGGAGCGCCTTCAGACTGAGATTAGGAAAAGCACCTTGCAAAATTGAGCATTCCTGTAGGTGCATGGAGAGGATGCTTGTATTTTTATAAGATGTATGCTTGCTGGAAATTATAGGTATTGGAGGTGTGATACAGCAGTCACTTCTTGATAAGGTGCACTCAGGATTTCCTAGCTGTCTGGAGTGAATTGGAAGCCTTATTTTTTTAGGGTTCATCTTAGTTCTGGTCTCCCATGTGCAGCTTCATTAGATTGGACTCTTGAGTCAGCACTGAACCTGTGGTATGAGAAGATGAAACGTGATTTGAAAGTAAGGCTGAGACCCCCTAAATAAGCTGATACTCAAAAGGCCAGTGTTTGTTTAAGGCAGTGGGAGATACTGCTTTCTTAGTGTTTTTTAAAATCAGGTCACTTGTTCAGAGACTAACATTGGGATCCTATTTATGAAAGTCTTGACCTAAATGTCTTACCCACTGTGTTTGCATTGGTTTTTTCCTATGGGGAAAAATAATGAAGTGCAAAACTTAAGAGAAAGGGAAGTCTGCAAAGTCCTGCCTGACCCACTCGCGAGGGCACAGGCTGCACAGGACTCGATCCATACTGGCGCAGTGCATTCCCCTTGTATCCACCCCTGCCCCTTTGCTCTCAGTGGGACAGTGGTCTCCTACATACTCAGTGCCCAAGCAATTTTCTTTATTTGGTTAGGACTGTAACATTTCAAAGGGACTAATTGCAAATGGCAAAAGCACCTAAACTTGTGCCTGCTGCACGTGTTCCTTCACTGACTCACGGAGCAGGAACTCCACAGGGAGCACACACCTGACTTTCTGTCCCTTGGCACATCTCTGTCACATCTTATTGATGCTCTCAGGACAGCATTTGGGTAGCTGTCCCACTTTTCAAAGGTGAAATACTTTTCCATCTCTCCATAGCTCTTTCCATCCTTGGCCTACAAGCCTGGCAATGACATGAGCCTTTCTTTACCTGAGAGCTCTTGGAGGATGCTGTGATATTGTCACCTGTGTGATGACGTTTTCTTCCACAACACCTCATGCTGCCTCCGACACTGTAGGCCTGAAATAAATACCCAGCTGCTCCTCCTGCATCCTAAAGCTTCTGTGCATGAATGCAATAAGACGAATCCTTATCTGTATCTCTGACTGGCTGCCCAAATAATGAGTCGTGTTTGCAAAATCATTACCTATCATCATTCATGCCATTGCCGCATGCCTGCTGCAGATGGCCTAACCTCAGCCACCAAGGACAGTGGGGACTGAACACATATTTCACTGAGAATAGTGAGGATGCCCTACAACAAGGAAGGTTTAAACAGGGCCTTGTTTTTCTCCCCGCTTGCTGCATGGCAGAGTGGCAAGGAGAGACAGGCAACGTGCAAAATTTTGCTGACAGAGCTGCTATATTGTCAGCAATTAATTAGAAAATTTTGTTCAATAAAATGTATTCTGGCCTATGAAAGATGCCCTTGACTTCAAGTTGTGTTATTAGAGGACTGAGTGTCTCGTAATATACTTTTTCTTCTAGTATGCTTGGTTATCATCGGAAAAAACAGGTCTTTGCCTGCAGTTCTGATTGAGCACAAATAACTTGTAGAAGGTCAAGTCACAAATGTTTTTATGGGTATCAATTTCGGTTCAATTTGCAAGTTTTTAAAAATCACTTTTCCAGAATGACAGTTATAATGAGACAGGTGTTTTGAGTGCGAATCTACTATCATGTCCTTTTTCGTGTGCTGTTTGATCAGATGCAGCTAACTCTAATTGTAATTTGTTTTGTGGAGGAGGAAGAAGTGTATATACAAATATATCCTCACAAACACAGCTAGTTCATCTGGCAGTTCTGGGTGTGGAGAAATAAATTAAGTTTCCACTCTGCAATCAGACTTTAATACTACCCTGCTGGTTATGGTTCTCCAAAGGTGGAGAAAGTGGTAATTCAGCAAATATTACCACTGGGAGGTGGCACATTATCCAGAAAGAAGGTTTGGTTGATTTTTTTCTCCCTTCCCTATGCCCTGCTGTGTTGGGTTCTGCAGAAGAAAAGATGTTGATAAATGTTAGAAAATGCCTGGGACATTAATTTGTGCTCAGTGCTCACATGGGCTTCCTTAGATCTGTTAGACCTTTACTTGGCACATAAAAAGATTGGTCAGGAGAATCTGAGATGTGTCCTGGGGATCCACAACCCCAAGCAGAAAGGCACTTTAGGTGCATAGGCACACCTAAGAAAAGGAATTTATAAAAGCCCATGGCTCTAACATAGCAGCTGAGCCTCAGCATTCCTGGGGAGTCAAGGTGCAAGACCTGGCTGGAAGAGGAAATACCACTGACACTCCTCCAGAGCTTTGTCGGGCAGCCCCAGCTTCTGGGGCTGTCCTGCAGCCATGGCAGCATGGGAATGAGTTGGGGGATGAGTGACAGTGGCAGGGAGCTGCTGCAGTGAAGCCACGGAGCTGCTGCAGGGCTGTTCCATCACTGTTGTGTCCTCTGGGCATGCTCACTGCAGGGTGAGCAGGGAGTGATTTCCCACTCCTCCCAGCTCTGATTTTTCCTGTCTCCAGCCGGTTAATCCCAAGTGGTAACATCCTGTATCTCCAAGGTACCCTTTATCCCAAGATAATCTTAAAATAAATGTGAAGTGAGAGCTGAAGACGGCACCCCACACTGCAAGTCATGCCCACTGGACTTTGAAGGAGGTTGGTGGGGTAGCATCAGATGTTAAGTCAAGGAGATACTCAAAGCTGTTGGCCTTGAGAGAATCCTTCATTTTGGAGTTAAGGGAACAGAGATCTGAGAAGCAGGTGTGAGGCTGAGGAAAGCTCCATGCTGGGATGTGTTTGTGGTAGAGACTTTTCTGGAAAAGGAAAGCAAATGGAAAACAATGGAGAAGTAAACCTTGGAAGGAGCAGCTCATTACCCAAGGGGCAGATGCAGAAGTGGTTTGTAGGCAATGACAAGTGAGACAAGGCAGGGGTTGGTTTTGGAACTGACCCGAGGTGAGGAAAAGAGCTAAAAATAGTGATTTAAGATCCCTTTTAGTGGAGGTGAGCCAGTACTGTGCCCAGAGAGCTGTAATTCAGGTTCCACATGACTGAGATTTTATTTGATGTGAAGGGAGAGAAATCTGGATAAGAGGGAGATTGGGGGTTTTCTGATTGTTAAGCTGAATTTCCAGCAAGGATCCTATCACCTGCAAGGGTTTGGTCTCACCAGTGTAATGTAATGTTTCTGTTGGCTGATGAAGGAAATATAACACTGCCTTCACCACTTCGAGGATCCCTGCAAAGAAATTATCTCCAAAGAAAAAATATTCAGTAATACTGACTTAACTCATACTGCTTTCATCCAGTCAGGCTGGGTTGTAAGATTTAGATGCTATCAAAAAGGAAAAAGCAACCTAGAAAAATGCAACTGTTAATATTGTAGGGGGAAGGAATTTTTAAGTCAGATTGGTCCCTGCATTTGGTTTCATTCCCATTTTACACCTTTTGCATCTGCTTTCCCTTTTTCTTCATCTCTGCCCCATCTCATCTAACATACTCTCAGTCTGGCCTGGGTCAATTCTGTCATGGTTTTGTTTTTCATTTAGGCAGACACCACAGTGTGGACTTGCCTCAGCTTGACAGAAATGAACAGATAATATTCTGTTTTGTTGCGAGTGGAGTCCTGCATGCTTCAGCTGGCAAACAGATTGTTAAACATCCTTGAACAATATTTGCTCTGAGTGCAAGAGAGAAAAGAAATCTAATATCTACTTTTAGATTCAGTCTCTTCCTTATGTATTTTATTTGGTTTTCTTTGCACATGCTTAAAATTTCCTTTCTATTAGAACATATTCAGCCTATGCTGCTTAGTGGGATTTGAAATCCAGTGAGTGCTTGCTCATGTTTAAAAGCTGGCTGAATCTAGAGCTGACTGCTCTCCTTTTTTCCACCCATTTCCATCAGAGGTGGTAAATGGCAGTGGATAGTACCTCCTCATGGAGCCAAACATCCCATCCTCACGTCAACCAGCAGCTGCCAGTGGCTGAAAGCCATCTGTGGCAAAAAAGTGTCAGGTCAGGGTGCCCTGGTAGGGTAGCCGTGTCTATAGGCTACTCTTGGAGATGCTCTTGAATCTTCAGTACAGAATGCACATTGCTATTACTGAAGGCAAAAACTCAGCCAGGAAGCGCAATTCACATTGCTGTCTCTGGACCTGAAATGATTCATGCTGCTAAAATAAAGTTGCATCTCCCTTAGTTACGACTCACTGGAGTCTGTTTGACCTGGCATCTTGGTCTCTATGAGATTTCTGTGCACTCTGCTCTGAACAAGAGCTGCAGACAGTGAGGGTTTAACTGAATCAGTGATGCTGTTTTAGTTCAAATATGGTGTTTAATAAGGGAAAATAACAGCTTAATTTGGAAAGGCATCTTGTAGGCCAAGGGGACTGACCTTGCAGGAGTGACTGCTGCCAAGAGGATTAGGGAGTTGTATGTTGCGCTCAGAAATGTACCGTGGACATGCTGAGCTTGGCGCAGAAGATGTGAAGAGTGGTCCCTCAAGCCCAATACCTTGTCTGAGCTTCAGACTCTGCAGAAACAGATTCCTCGTGGAATAACCTGGATCGAAAGAAGGGCTCGTTCTTTTGCATTAGCGAATAATTTCCTCATACAATAACACGGGAGGATCAAAGCCTTCCCTGTCCACCTCTTGTTTTACTGTAATCCTTGGCACGTCTCAGCACTTCCCAGGAGTGTGTTGTGGACTGTGATGAATGATGTCCTCTGCAGGAGGAGAAGGAAATAAGGACATCAGGTTGGCTGCTTGGGGTGGAATTTTCCTAAGCCTCTCCCCACTACACTGTTCTTAGCATCTGTGCTGTAGTTCCGGATTTTCTGGTTATTCGTGGAAAGGCTTAAGCCTTTCCCAGCACCAACTAAACACCTCAAGGACAGAAGAGCAAATAGTTGAGATGCTTGCAGTTTCTTTTGCAGCCTGGAGATCTGCTGTAACAGACACTGTGTTTTCCAGGGCACAAAGTCAGAAGTTATTTGCTGATGGATGGCACAATTTCAGCCGAGGCTCAGGCATGGAGATGTTGTTACGGTGAAGGCAATGGCATTGCACCAACCTGTAGGCTCCTGCACCTCCAAAGAGCACCTGGGGTCTTGGACAAATTGAATGGCTTTTGATGCCACCTTTTTATTGTCTGTAGACTGGCTGACTCAGATTCCTGAATCTCCCTTTTTCTTCGAACAAAGCTGCATTTCTCTCTGCCTTGGAACAATGTCTGTGACAGCTGAACAGAGTGGATGAGCTGCTTGCCGCTGCAGTGCCTACACTTGTAATTTGTATTTTGTCGAGCAGCTCCAGGTTGAATGCCATGCCAGTGAATGCTATATGTCTGATCTATGGTCAGCTAGGCTCTAGCCTCTAAAGAAAAAACCAACAAAATGTGTCTAATATTTATTTGAAGGTTTAAACATTTCTTGACTTGCTTAGTGCTGACCATGAAGGTCTATCAGAGGTGACCTTCTTCCTCCCCTCCCATCTTGAGCCTGACCACCACACTAGAAAGTCTGGTTTTTCCTTCAATTCCGAATGAGTTCAGTGTTATACTCTGGCTTTTATACTATTACTGGCATGACAGATCTCCTTTCATTATAAATTATTCTGTCTGCTTCAGCTGCATGCTTTTTCTCATTTATACTTAAGATAATGGAAGAGGAGTTGCTTTTCATGACATAAGTGAGCTAGATTTTTGGTTAGTGTTATTATAAAATGAGAGTTCTGGCTGGATAATGTAAAATAGGGATTTTGAGTTTTTTAGTACCTGTGAAATGCTGCAATGACTAGAAAAACTAATATACTTCTTCCCTGTAAATTGATGAAACTTTTTTTATGCATGCATGGAATGTGAAAGGCTCAGGGCTAATAACATTACAGGTCTCAACACACGTACTAAGTGGTCTGCTGTAAAAAATTTACAAAACAAAAACATTTGAACATATTTAATACCAGAGAGAGGGAAAACTAATAATCACTGTAGACTGGTGCATTTATTTTATGTTACCTGTGAGAGCTGTAAAATGAGGTTTAGTCTGTGTGCTAGAAGCATATAGCAGCTCTTTAGTGATGTATTGTAGCTGTAGGTTTATCCTAGATAGAATTAATACCTGTAAGTATATATGTATCTCTGCTGTATTTCAGTATTGGATGCATACTGCTTGACTACTTTTTTTTTTCCTCCCGTTTTTCTGTTATGCTTTTGAATTGTGCAGTCCTATGAAGATGCATTCACATTTAGTTAAGTCTATATGTCTGTGTTTATCTGTGAAACACATGTAGCTATTTAGTAGTTATGTTTTTAAGACATATGCATTGGACTAGGTCAGGTTTTTTCTTGTCTTTCCTCTCTCTCCTTTTTTTCACATGTTGGATATGTGTATCTTTTTCCTTTCTCTTTATAAAACACATGATTCTTTTGTTCAAAGTATCAAATGTATGCTTTGCCGTGACATCGGGTACTTCATTTTATGGGTGTATATATTATAAAACGGCAAGGCAATTACACAGCTTGAAAATCTCTAAAGGACACAATTTGCTTTTTTCATTTCTATGTCATCCTATTTGATGAGGTTTTTTACCAGTTTCCAGCTTCTTGAGATTCTGCTGTTGCTCATGAGGATCTGCAATGCTTTTGTGGGTAGCCCAAGGGGATCAGGTGCAGTTTAGGCTTCCAGGCCAAGAGTACATTACGGAAAATCCCTAGTCTGGCACAGAAGCACCTGGGCATTGTGCATTTGGTGCCTCTGGTTTGGACCAGTAATTCCCCTAAGCATTAAAACCCTTTAGCACCTGACTGCATGTAAAGCCACATGCCAAATGGGGGGAAGCAGGCATACAGCTTTGACCTAAAATAATTGCTTTTCAGCACTCCTGTTCACTTTCTTGTAGGTTTTTTATGTCTTTCTCTTTTGTGGGCCCAATTCTAAGTCCTAAAAGGTCAATGGGTATATTCTTTGGCTTCACACAAAAAACCACACTCGCTTTGCAATGTGCTGATCTGAACTATCCATTAACAACAATAATCTGAAAGCTGACAGATGTAAAGCTACAAATCAATGTTGAAAGTTTTTCCACCCTGGGATTATGTATTGTCACCTTGTCATCAACCCCTCGGGTAAGAGTCTGAAACTACCTCTCGGCCAAAGCTGACTGCATGAGAGCTGGTAGCCCTTAATGGTTCAGAGGCAAAAACATTAGGTAAAACCTTCTTTTCTGGTGTATTGGATGCTGTTCCTGCCTGCCTCTTGGGGTTCTGCTGTGACTTTTCAACTGAGATGTCTGGCCATGGCAGTGCTGCCAGCCCTGGAGCCTTCAGTGCAGAGATCTGTGAGATGCTGAGGCACAGGAATGAATATTCACCATTGCTACCATTGCCCCAGTGGCCTCCCTCAAACGAAAAATTAGCCTCTGGGATGTGGGTGAGAGCTGCTTGCATGCCAAGCTTTTTAGGACATCAGCATGGATCTGGTAGTGTACTAAGCTGCCTGTGTCCAGTACTGATGTCTGTTATGAAAATGGGAGATCCTTGAAGGTGCTGCCTGGTTCATTTCACCTTAAAACACCCTGTATATTGCACAGTTTGTTTATTTGCTATAAATCTGCTTTGCTGAGGTAAATGTGTTTTTCATAATATTAATGGTGTTCTCATTGTTGGAGCCCTCTGCAGAAGTCAGATATCTATAAAACAAATTTAGATGCCAGCCCTGTCATTAAGCATTGTTAAGGCAGATCCCTGAGCCAACATGAATACAGCTATTAGAACTGAGCTTTACAATATATTGATGTTTCTACGTAAGTAATAAAGAGTTTAGAAAAGGAGCTGAGCAGCATTTTATGTTTTTTCAGGGAAACTGCTTTATTTCTGAAAGTAGCTAAATATTGATATTCTTACAAGGGAGTTTTGTCAGCTTCCTAGGATTGGTTTATGTGAAATATTTTTTTTTCGCATAGGCTTGTTTCTTCTCTCCCTCCCTTCCATCTGTGTCTTCAGGGGCAGCAAGCAAACCACTGGCAAGTTTGGGGAGAGGACTGAAATGACTTGAGCTCCAAACCAAGATATGGCCAAGAGGCTGAAGTTGTGCCTGCCCTCTGATTTACAGGAGGGGTCTTGACAGCACATCCATACCAAGGTGCACCAGGACACGCTCAAAGGATGAGAAAAGGCAGCCTTTCTCAGCATTTTGTATTTCTGGTGATTTCAGTTCTCTCCACAGTTCAGGCTTGTTATAAGAATAGGAGTGAAGAGAACAAATATGTAAAATAGAGGTTAATGCAGTCAGAGATTGAGCGGAGCAAATGCCCTATAGAGGCACCTTTGGTGGCTTTAGAGAAGGATTTGGGATTTTGAAACTGGTTTGAAATAGCTAGTGGGTAGCAAGAGGAGAAAATAGATTGGTTTGGTGAAAGACAAAAGGTGAGTTTTTGCTGGCAGGTTTATGACTCCTGTTGCTCTAGAGCATGGATGTAACAGGTACAGCAGGGCCTGTCTGTACAATACCTGCTCAGATCTCAGGTTCAGGTCTCCAGTTCATGCCTGGGAATGAAGTATGGCCTGCATGCTAATGAGTCAATGCTAATATGGCCTAGAGAAAGAAGGGTGTAGGCAATCATAACTTCACCTTTGATATTTTATGGTTTATTCCTTTTCCTCTCTTTGATTTCACCTCCCCAGCCCACCCACAGAGTGTGTTTGCACTTAAAACACTGGCCATCGGCGCTGGTTTGGAAGCCCAGTACATGAAAGCAGGGGGCACTTCAAACCCCGAGCCTCAGAGCAGCTGAGGTCAAGGGACAGTGGTGGAAAGGGAGATGAATTGTAAATGCAGAAAGAAGCCTTTGTGGTTTTAATATGCCAAACTGGACCGGAGGAAGTAGGGCCAGGCAACTTTTCATCTACCTCTCCCTGACACCTCTTGCACACACATGTGCTGTGGGGCCAGGGAGCTGATTTCTTGTCATTCCAAGTGGACTGCCTCCTTGGGCTCGGTTGTACTGTGCCCTCTTCCTCAAGTTAACAGCATAACACAAGCAGGTTTTAAATATTAATACGGAGATCACAGAAGTGTAGCTTGGAAGCATGGAATACTGAGAATTGAAAAGTCTAATCTGTCCTTTTTGAAAGCTGTCCAATTTCTTTTTTATTTACAGCATTTGAACCATTTCACAAATTGGAAAGCAACTAACCAGCCATTTCACAGGCAGATTATGATATGTTTAAGAAAGTCCAAGGCATTTATCTGAATGCAATTGGCCATCTTGCTGACTTACATCTAGATTGGAGATATTACACACACAGTTGAACAGAGACTATTTGAAGATGATAGTTTTCTCTTATTAAAGTTGTGTTTGTAGCTTGCAACTGAAGAAATGTTTCGGATGGTGGTATAAGCTGACTGCCTGTGGCTCTGCAAAGGACTCATCACATTGATTGGGTAGATGAGAAAATGCTAGGGCGTGAACAGTCACTTTATGATTCCTGCACTCGATTCCATTCTTTGCAAATGCAGAGGTGGAGAACTGCTGGAGAGAGACTGGCTCCATCTGGCACTGCCTCTGCACAGTGCATGCAAGTTGTTCAATTAAAGATGCAGAAGTGCAGGCAAAAAGTAGGAAACACATTAGATGAAGCTTCATCCATTGCCATACAGATGGAAAAAATTGGCTTTCCCTCTTCTCAGCTACAGATGTGCTTGTTCTGCATAGAAACTAAAAGGTATGTTTCAGCTTGCATGGATAGAGCATTCAGGGTTTACTTAATTAAAAGATTTTTAAAAAACCCAAAAAGCAAACCACGCTAAACCTGGTGATCCCAGCCTCCAGTAAATCTCTTAAAGCTGTAAGTGTGTAGTGCTCACGTGTCTGCACTCTAATGCGGTCTGAATGAAAAACTGACAGCACCTGTTACTGAAATCAAAAGTGATTTCTCTAACAATGGGATACTGGGGAATTCCTTCCAGGCTTCTCTTTAATAGAGTTTGAAGGATTCAGGTTGGAAGACAGTGCATAAGATCTGCACCACTGGCTCTGATGGATGTGAATCATGCCAAGGGACAGAGATTGTTTAGGAGGTTAGAAGTTCACTCCATACATTCAGTAATAGTATGCAGCTGGTATGTCCTTAAAAAAAGATTGTATGCTTTCTTTTCCCCCCTGTGTGAAACGACATATGGATTTAAAAAAAAAAAAATCAGATTTTATACATTCAAATCCAGAATTTTAAAGTAACTGCAACCACATCTGACAGTATTTTTGAGAACTGGAGCAAATTGAAGCTAGATTGCCTAAAAATAGCCCTTGAACTGAACTCTAAAAACTATTAGATTTGTCCATTTATAATAAATCCTGATCTACTGTCTATTAGATCATCTCTTCTGTAATCTTTTCCTATGGGCATACTTCATCTGCATTTCTAAAAGCATTACAGCATGATGTTGAAAGAAATGCACAATTTTTAAAAATTTTTTTGTGTGTGTCTTTTGCACGATAGTCTAGTTAAATTTCTGCATTCAGAATGAGTTGCAAAATCTGCAACAAGCAATAGGNGAAATGCACAATTTTTAAAAATTTTTTTGTGTGTGTCTTTTGCACGATAGTCTAGTTAAATTTCTGCATTCAGAATGAGTCGCAAAATCTGCAACAAGCAATAGGGCATTAACACTCTCAGTGGATGGTTACCACAGGGTACAAGAGGTTCACAAAGGTGCATTTGGCAGAGGTCCTGGGTAGGAAACCAGAGATAAGACTTTAGGAGCTGTCTTCTGATAGAAGAGGACCATGGTGAAGACAACAGGTGATGGTCCTGTGCTGTACCCATTCATCTTCTGGTATTGCTCAGTATGTGCTATAAAATAACAGTTAAAATTTTGTCTGATGTCTATGAGTTTACATATTTTAAGCAGGATCCAGTAGTTTCTTGGAGAAGAATGGGTCAGAGTGAAAAAAGAAGAAAATAAAGAAGTATCTTCTTTTATTCAAATGACAACTAAATTGGGGACCTGACATTAAGAGCTGTTTGGAGACAGAAAAAATATTAAGTGCTGACACATGCACACCCCCACAAAAGTCCCACAGAAGCATAAAAGTTGGTATTTCACAAAAATGTAGTCAGGCTGCTGTTTGGGTTATTTTTTCAGGCAAAATCTAGAAATTTGCAATAATAACTAGAATGTTTTTGGCAGAACAACCTTTCTGTAGCAATCCAGCATGTGTAATGAACTGTTGATCACTGTCAGAAATGTAGAGTTTTGAGTCAAAAGGTCTCTGGTAGACATATTTTTTTCCTGTTGAAAATCGGTGCATGTGGTGGCTGCTTTGAATGTATTAATTGTTGTGCTGAGAGTGGTGGTACAGTGAAAAAGGATGAGCTGGGGCAGTTTCAGTGAACTTGAGCCTGTTATGATTATTTCGTCCACTTCAGCTCTCATTTTTTGTTGTTTCGTGTTAAATGCTTGAACTGAGACTCAGAGCAAAGTCCCAGCATGTTAAGGGGTTCCAGCTTGAAGAGCCTTGTGCACCATGTATTGGACCATAGCTGTAGGTTTCCCCTACATATGTACATATGTTGAGTACAGGAGCTCAACATATGGCCCATATCCACTGCAGCATCTCCCCAAGCCCAGCAGAGTAGTCATATCTGGGCAGAGTAGCCTTGGGCACAAAAACTGATCCCCTGCTAGAAGAGGTAGGAAAAATAACATCCAGAAAGTGTTTTTCCACTTTTCAGCTGTCCACAAGGGAATGGCTCTATCTTCTCTCAGATGCAGAATCCTCCTCCTCTGATTTTCCCCCTTACCTTGTGTTAAGCGAGAGGAAGAGCTCTGTATCATGCTTCATGTGACTTTCAGGGTGCAGGGCTGTGTGCAGTTGTGTTCTTGAAGACAATGTGCCACGTTGAACACTGTGGGGCCACTGCATATGTAATCATTCCATCAATGGGTTTTGCAAGCCTTTTGTCAGTGTCAGTAAATAAAGCTTCAACAACAAAACCCACAATCCCAACCGCCCCAAAAAGCAGCGTGTGAACTTCTGTTCACACACAGGATTCTGGCTCAGCTTCCCCAAATAATGGCATGTGTGAGCACAGGGGAGAACTGTTCAGATGTTTGATGTGAGGCAGACTTGGCCTTTGCCTGCAGTAAAAATAAATCATAGTTGCTCTCAAACGCGTGGAAGGAGCTGTACATAATTTAGGGCCTAATCTCACCTTGTCGATTCTCTGGCCCGCAGCTCTTGAGTGGCACCAGCATGTGGCTTTTGGTCTTCCAGCAGACATTTACCATCAGAAGGTTTTGCAGGGTGATGTCTTTTGTGGCATAGACTCAGTATAGCTTTGCAATCCGCCAGTGTGTTAATGAGTTGATGCTGTCTGTGTAGGTGCTTCTTTTCATCATCCTTTTCTGTCACCTTACATGGAGTTCTTCGGAAAAAAACACATGAAAATAAGAAAAAAAGGCAAAAGAAAATGGGAATATATTTACTTTCAAATATTACTATTTTTCTACAGAGTCTCAGAAGATGTTCTGAAATGCTTTTGAAAATGCCTGTAGAAAATTAATTCCCCTGAGATGCATTTATGTGACAAGGAAGAGAAAAACAGCTGTGATATAATCCTCCCATTGTATTAGGTTTGTGGGGTTTTGTGCTGCTTCTTTCAAGGCATGCCTAAACCTTCTTATTTGCTATGTAAATACAACTTGCACCATCTTTCAGTAGAAGAAGAAATGATAAAAGGGATGCTGTAAGCAAAGGATGAGGTTGCCAAAAATGAAAAGGGCAAAACTAGCAGGGAGAGAGAAAAAGAGGAACCTCCTGGGTTTGTGCTTCCCGCAGCTTTCCTGAATCCTACAGCATTTAGTTTGCCTTAGTGGAGCAGCAACATGTGTAAATGATTGTGTGCAGAGTCTGGCCGTGCTCAGGAGGACCCTGGGGTTGCTGCTGTTGAGCTGCTGGACCCCACTTGGTCCAGCCCAGCTCCAGGTGCGGCACAGGGAGCAGGCAGGGGCTTCTGGCTGCCAGCGCCCCGTCCCACCTCCTTGAGCATCAGGCTCAGGAATGCAGAACTCGCCAGAGAGTGAAGTCATCACGGTTTGCTTGGACCTTTGGCATGGAACTTGGAGTGCAGCCTCTCCTTCCAATTACGTGAGTGAGTGCTGGCTCACAGCATGCAGCCATCGGGCTGAACCTTTGGATTGCGACCCCAAGGGGAGAGCTTGATGGATGTGTCCCGTCATCTGTTACCCCGCCAAAGCCAGCGAGCCTCACCCAGGAAATCTTGTCTGCAATTTCTGCTCGAGGGGCACCCAGTTATCTTCATTCATAGGACAGAAAGTGCATGACGTCTCTTAAAAAGTATTACTGAGTATGCCAGGTCGTAGGCTGGAGACTTA
The DNA here is from genome assembly GCA_013400915.1 of Pardalotus punctatus. NCBI lineage: Eukaryota > Metazoa > Chordata > Aves > Passeriformes > Pardalotidae > Pardalotus > Pardalotus punctatus. Next base: position 925,595 of record VZTX01020713.1, on the reverse strand, counting down.
GGTGCCAAAATTAAAAAGTGAGAGAAAAGGTAGCAAATAGCCTTTCTTGCAGTCAAAGCTGTTTTTGTGATAGGAGAACACTTGTCAGAGTGATTTGGGAAAGCAATTTCCCATGTCTGGGAGCACCAGGAAGAGGTGAGCAGAGCATCTAACCACATCATGGTTATGACATGACGTGGTGGATTTTCCTCATGGCAAATACAAAGTATTGGTCATAAGCCAGTACTGCACTTGTCATGTCATTGCTTCAGGAAAGGGGAACAGATAGAAATGGGGGAAAAGACAGTCCATTATTTATGTGAGATTTTTTCCCTATGAGCAAATCCCTACCGTGATTTCCCTTCCACCAAGCAAAAATCTGCCTCCATAAGCCTGAGCTCTACACAGTGGCTGGAAAATAAAAAAGATAAGGGAAAAACCTAAACATTTTTATTTTCTTGCTAATCAAATGTGCCCTTAGTAGAGAGAGGCCCCTCTGGGAGTTGCAATTTCTCCCGTGTGGATGCTGGAAATGTTTTGGGGTTTGTTTTTTTTCTTTTTTTTTTATGACTGTAGCTCTAATCTGAATGATGGCAATACTTAGTCTTCAGCTATTACTTCCAGCTCTCTTGATAGAGCAGGAAAGAAAAAAGTGAAGTATCACTTTGGGGTGTTTCTGGAGAAGAAATTTTCCAGACCCATAAATTGCTTTCTTGGGAGCACTGAAAATTCCTGTCCCAGTGCTGCTTCATTGAATCAAAGTCTGCAAAGTCTTGGATTTGGAAGAAGTAAAAACTGAATCTTACCCAAAAACTCTAAGGTTTGATATATCAATACATAGTAAAAACAAATAGTAAAAATAAAGTTATGAAGTTTATACATTGCTAGTTGTAGGAGTGTTGTTGATTTTTAAAGGTGCTTGTCTTGGAGCAAAAATTGTCTTGTGAAGCATTATTTGAAAAATCCCTATGTTGGAGCAGTGCTGCAATGCTGCTTTCCCCCAAGTTAAAAATGCAGAGTTTATTGGCAGCCTGAGTTAATCTGGAGGTTTGATCTCTGTTCTGTGCTGTAGGATTTAGGTACTTTTGCACAGTTTGCAGTCTCTTCGTGGTTTTGCTTGGATTTGAGAATCATTTATATGTAAATGATCCTGATCCCCTGTTCTTTTCCTCCTTACCAATTAACTTGGTTCTGAAGCACACAGTTGTGTGAGCAAAATTGGGAAGCAGTGTGTCCTGGTGAAAAACTGGGTGATGTTAGCATGGTGATCGTGCCTGCTGGAGCCCGTTACCAAACTGACTCTTTGCAGAACCAAACCTTTGAACTCAGTGCAGTGGTATCCCATCCGTGTCACTCCGTTAGGCAACTTTGAGGCAGCTCTTTTATGTCGTCTTGCAACTTGTCCTATGTAAATGGTGGATGTGTTTATTTTCAAAAGCAGCAAGAAAGCCCAGTGGAACAAGAAAAAAGTTGGAAGAACAAGCCCTCAAAGAGATTTTGACACGGGTGCCAGGGGGTTTATGAAAGATAAAACAGCTCATTTTTTTATGGCTAAAGGAAAATGCCGTTAAATCCCTTGTGACTAACTGCTACAGTAAACTTGCCAGAGCTATTCTAAAAACAGCATGCCATGGGATATTCAATGATTTTCAATGAAAACTAGGCTTAAAAATGCAGCTCTCCTGCGTGTGGATTAAGTGGAGCTCCGGGATGCTCAGTGTATGTTTTTATATGCTGACACATGACTGTAATAATTATTGTAAACAGGGTTTGCTAGCTTTGACTTTGAAACTGCATCCACTGTATCTACTAAGTTCTTCTGTCCAGGCATAGGTAATTTTGCAGAAGGAAAATAACTAGTTATTGCAAGAGTAAATGGGAAAAATTTTGCAGGTTGCTATCTTCCAGGCTAATCTATATTATGAAGAAATAAAATGTACTTGTGGCAACTCCTGCTGTAGTAAAAACGTAATATTTCCTGAAATTCTCTAAAAACTCTAGTTTTTCTTGTAACACCAGGTGGAAATCATTGTTTGATGACCTAATACAGCTTTGAGCAGAAGCTAGAAGAAATCTCTCACTGCCTGCATGTTTTTGCATTGTATTTTTTGGAGTTCATTTAAACTCAGGGTTCATAGTGAGAAGGGAGGTGGCAGGAGAAGGCTGGAAGCTCTGATCACTGAGTGTGGGAGACCTATATTCAGATCAGTGTCCTGGTGCTCAGGTGAGTTAGTGTAGAAACTCCAGTTCCTGTTGCCGGACATGGAACAACAGTGACAGAAGGCTTTTTGAATGCTGAAAGATGTGGGATGGTAGTGAGGTGTTATGACATGGAAATTAAAGTGAGAATGGATCAGACAAGCCTATTTGTATGGCCTCCTCACCTGCATTTCACAGTCAGCCCCAATGTTTTCTCAGGCAGGGATTGAAGGGGGATGTTCTCAATATCTGGCATTTAACTGGAATAAAAGTCTCATGTTGAGAGAAGCTGGAGGGTGCTTGTCTTTGAGAAGGGCAAAGGAGATGGGAGAAGCAAGCTTTTCCATGAGCTGTGTGACATGGCATGAGAGGGGGATGGGGGAGCAGCTGGGGGGTAGCCTGCTTCAGTTTCCCCAGCTGGTATTTCAGGTCAAGCAATAGACAAATCCACATGGAGCTCCAGTCTGTCCAGGCACTTTGGTCTAAATAGGAGGCTAAATAAGGTAATTATGAGGTGGGCATCCCTCAGTATTCCCCCCACACTCAGTACTTGGTGCAGCTGTTGCAGGATGTGCAGTGGGTTAATGCACTTCTGAAACAGGTTCCCCGCCTCTTGCAGCTTGACTGCTCGTTGCAGGTTTTCAGTGGATTAGCCCACTGAGCATTAAAGTCTCGAGGATTTGGCTGGGCTGACATGCACCTCTGCTTGTGCCACATGGCCTGCAGACCAAGGGGCCAGGCATTGCTCCTGGGATGGAGCAGCAAGGCATGAACCTCAGAGAAAATGGGTGGCTTGCTCCAGAGTACAGCTTTGTGTTCATCCCTCTGTGCACTTCTGATTTTGGGAATGGATTTGTGGTTTGATTTGGGTTTTGTTAGGGTTTTTTTATTACAGCATGGAAAATGTTTTTCTGTCCTAACCAGCTGGGTCTTCAGCAAAACTTAACAATTAAAAGCACTTCTGTGCTAGGTGTTCCCTAAAAGATGGAAAATAAGATTTTTACATTAAAATGCCAGGAAGAAAAATGGCAAGGGCATAAAGTGCTGCTTTATTTTCATCAGATGCTAGTGCTTTTGGAAGATCAGTTGTGCTCCAGTGGTCATTACCCCACTGTGTGCTTCTCTCACTGTTTGTTCCAGCTTCTCTCTGAAAGGTGGCTGTGCAGAAAGCCTTGCCTTAGTTGTAGCTCCAGTTACACTCTGCAGGCCAGGGGATGGAGGGGACATCCTCAGGATGTAGGCTCGAGTCCTTTCTCGTGGCTCTCTCTAACCAGCTGTGCCTTTTTTCAGGAGTCTCGACATCGGGGGCTCTGGGCCCGGGGAGCACCACTGCCAGCACCACGCCGCGGGTGGCCACCAGCACCACCGGCCGCACCACCACCACGTCAGCTTCGGGCAGGAGGAACAGGAGCACCAGCACCCCGTCCCCCATGGCCGATGTCCCCGAGGAAATGACCACGCACCTGCCGCCTGCCTCCTCCCAGCTGCCACCAGCCGGAGCCGAGAGCTGCGACCCCGTGGAAGCCCGCGACATTATGTGGTCTCGGACTCGGCAGGGCCAGGTGGCGAAGCAGCCGTGTCCCTTGGGCTCCATAGGTGAGTCAAGGGGCGGAAGGACGCAGCAGGCTGTCTCCATTTGCCTGTGGCACCTTGGCAGTGTGCAACCGGTACTAAAGCCCTTGTGCTTAATGTGCTGTAAGAGCTTCTGCCTCCAGAAGTTGTATTCAATGTGCCTGTTACCCTGGTTTTGCCTGTGTTTGTAGCCCCTGGGCTCACTGAGTGATGTGTTGGTGGCTAATGCTTTGCTTGTTTTGCTAAGAGAGGAAACAAGGGGAGGAAATCAACAAAACTTGTATTTTGACGCTCCTGAACCAGTGTGAGTGATTTTTCAAACTGCATCCAGTGTGATCAGCTGGGAAAGTGGTGGGGGGGAAACAAAGCCAAATCTTTCAAAATGGTTTATTGCTTATTGGATTTTGCTCCTTTTCTTCTGCTCTTCCCGCAATTGTTTTCTTGAAAAATGTTGCTTTTGGAAATTTTCTGTTCAATTTGAAACACAATCAAATTAAGAATGGGTTTTGGCATATGGTTCAGTTTGCTGTGTTTTAACAAATGCATCTTTCCAAAAATAGTTATTTTTCATGCTGGTCTTGGTGTCCAGCCCCAAAAGCTTGCTTGCAAAGAAGAAATCTTAATAGTGGAGGAAAATGAGGGCTTAAGGGATCTGACTTGCAGAGGAGAGATTCACTGTTAATTCTCCACTCCTGGAGAGCCATTCACACCTGTATATATGAATATTGACCCACTCTGGAATTTGGTGAGGACAGACTGACAAAATCTATGTTAAAGTATGAGGAGCATGGAAAGGCATGGGGATGAGAACAGGTAAAGAACATTTTTGCTGTCTTTCCCAGCCCTACTTGGTAAAATTAATGCAAAAAGTATATTGTGGTTCCTAGAAAGGGGAAAGGATAGTCTTAACCAAAGCTGTGAAAACAAAACAAAAAAAACAAAAAAAAAAACAAAAAAAAAAAAAAAAAAAAAGATGAAAAACAAAAATGAAGGCTGGATGCAGGGAGCCCTTTCCTAAGCGCAAGAGCTAAGGACTGGATGAAAATAACTAAGGAAAAAATAACAACCCAGTTTATGGATAGGGGATGACCATAAGCCTTTCCATCTCTAATTTAAATGATTCATGGAACTTGTTAAAAGCTGTGGTATATTAGCAGTGATGCATTTCTCTTTGTCTGAAAGGGTCTGAAGCGTTCTGGTGTCTTTTCCAGCAGGGATTGGGCAGCTCTTCCCAAACAAAACTCTTCTCTGAAGTCCCTCTTGACAGTTAGGGGCTGACAGTAAACCCCAGTATTATATCTTGGTATTTGTAGCATTCAAACTTTCTTGTGTTTCCACCCAAATGTTGTAATGGTGATTCAGAGCCATAAAATCTTCATAAAGCAGCACAGAAGATGAGGCACAGGGTCTGATCCCAAATCAGCAGTGGTGGGGCAGAGCACTCAAGGTGCTGGCTCAGTGTTTGAGATCTACTTCTGATTTCTTAGTGCCTGGCAGCTTTCCTGCCTGGCCTAAGGCAAAGTCCTGTCTGTAATCGCTGTTTGGCAAATTAGAAGTAATATTCCTGCACAGCATCAGGGGTCTTTTACGTTGTAGGGCCCCTGAGCACCAAGATGATGGGAGCCTAGGACACTGAGATCACTCAGAAGTGTCCTACTCGAGACCTGAGGACTAATGAGCTCCCAGAAGCCTGTGACATGGGGTGCTGGGGGCAAAATGCAACCAGTAACGCTGAACACAGTGACTTTCCTCTTACAGGTGTTGCAACTTTCCGGTGTCTTGTGCCTGATGGTATCTGGGAACCCCAAGGACCTGATCTTAGCAACTGCTCTTCACCCTGGATCAACCACATCACTCAAAAAGTAAGACCCTTCTACACAGTAACCTTGCTCAGCTCCCTTGTTTCCTCATACAAAGAACCTAAAAGGATCTACAGTCAGACATAAAGCATGAGCCATGCTCACTAGCCAGGAATTGCTAGGAGGAAGCAAGACTGTAAGTGTCTTATGGAAATTAAGGCAAAGAGAGTAAGAGAAGGCAAAAGAGAGGGACTGGAGAGTGGAATTTAACTAGAGTGAATGACATTTCTTGTTCATGGCAAGAAATGGAAGAAGAGGGAGGAGGAGGTGGGTGGACATATGGAAACTACTGAGTTGTTGGAAAAGGAAACACCCTTTCATGCATCCTCAAGGATTTTTTCATGTCACTCAAGCACAGGATAAACCCCATGGTTAAGAAATCTTTACCAAAGAAAGGCAGGCTCAATGTGAAATGTTTGATTTGTGCCTCTGACTTTCTGTTTTTAACTTCTGCCCAAATTATAAAAGAACTGATGGAATAGAAAACAATGCTGCAGTAATGCTTATCTTTTGACTCTTAAGTCCCTTGATGAATGTTTTCTAGCACTTCATCATTTATCAGTGTTAAAAGTGCATTAACATGTGACAATAGAAGTTCAAGACAAGCAGAGTTTATTTGGTAGCAATATGTTAAGCATTTTTGTTATTAATGCACAATGGTGCTTTCAGCTGATTTCATTACAAACAGAGACCAGATGTGTGTTTACGCCGTGGAGTCTGTGGGTTGAATCTTTATTACAGCAATTTGTGGGGATTTATTCACTCCTTTAGCCAGAGCAAGTGAGTCCTGGCATTGCAAGTGACCTGTGCTGCTGCACAATACTAACAAGGCAGTCTCAAAGACCCACTGATCAGTGGGATGGGGTCACCCCACAGACAGGACTCTTCAACATTCCCCTCTGTGCCCCCATCTTGACCGAGAACTAACAGCCTGTGAATCACTAGCACTGATCATCCCTATCTCTCTTCATCTCTGCTTATACCTGTCCCTCCACAAAGGAAGGGAAAACCTCAATTAATGTGGGGCTGCTGTGATAGGGCACAGCCACTACAAAGCTCATGGTCCTTCTGCCCCTCTCCTGCCATACACCCAGCGAGCTGATGAATACAGACTGGCTTTGCTGGAATTAGCAGCTGTGTGCAGCTCTTGTTTTATGACCTACGTACTTGCCCTGGAGGGGTTAATATTACTTACTCCAGCCATAATTCACCCAGGCAGCTGGGAGACCTCTTGCTGCTCGGTGAAGATGACTAGGCCGTTAGCCATTAGCAGAGGGAAATAATAGCCTACACTGATGAAATCTCCATCAAGGTTAGGCTTATTTTATTTGAAACCCTAGCTATCATTTGCGTTAAAAATGAGCCCCATTTAATTTGTTACACGCTTTCAAAGCAGGCTAAAATTGAACAGGCAGGTTTTCAGAAATGCCCAGCAGGTTAAAACTGGGACTAGATTTTTTTTTTTTTCTGAAAGAATTTAGTTATGTTCAGCTTTGAATACTTTCTCCCCATCGGTAGAAAGACTTGGTGAATCTATCAAATGACCCTGGATCTAAGCTTTTTGCCTGAGTGGGAATTCGCTGATATCTTGGGATATGTGACCCAACCTCCATGGAGTGGTGTTACAACACATCAAGAGTTTTCAGGAATGACTTTTGAGGAGAAAGCCCTGCCAGGCTTGCCTAGGAGTTTGTGTTGGGGGTTGCATTCATTGAATTGTTTAGATTGGAAAATACCTCTAAGATCATTGAGTCCAACCACTCACCCAGCACTGCTGTGTCCACAACTAATCCATGTTCCTAAGTGCCATGTCTACATGTCTTTTAAATCCCTCCAGGAATGGTGACTCAACCACTTCCCTGGGCAGCCTGTTCCAATGCCTGACCGCTCTTTCTGTGAAGAAATTTTTCCTAATATCCAATATAAACCTTCCCTGGTGCAGCCTCAGGTGGTTTCTTTTTGTCCTGTCATTTGTTACCAAGAGAAGAGACTGACACCAACCTTGCTACAGCCTCCTCTCAAGTAGTTGTAAAGAGGCATAAGGTCCTCCCAAGCCTCCTTTCCTCCAGGCTAAACACCCTCAGCTCCCTGAGTGGCTCCTCATAAGCCTTGTGCTCCAGACCTTTGTCCAGCTCCACTGCCCTGCTCTGAAGTCACTCCAGCCCCTCAATGTCCTTCTTGTAGTCAGGAGCCCAGAAGTGGACCTAGCACTCGAGGTACTGAGTACTGGGGGACAATCACTGTCCTGGTCCTGCTGGCCACACTATTGCTGACCCAGGCCAGGATACCATTGCCCTTCTTGGCCACCTGGGCACAGCTGGTCATGTTTTACGCTGGGCAGCTTTCCAGCTACTCTTCCCCAGCCTGTAGCACTGCTCAGGGTTGTTGTGACCCAAGGGCAGGACCTGCACTTGGCCTTGTTGAACCTCACACCATTGGCCTTGGCCCATCAATCCAGTCTGTCCAGATCCTGCATGTGCCATGTGAGGGAACTCAAGATGATCTGCTCCATGATATTGCATCACATTTTCAACTTCAGTTCACTAGGACACCCCCGGTTAGCCAGGACTGCTGAGAAATGATGGAAAGTGGCTCAGCAAGCTCTTCTGCCAGCTCCTTAGGTGGATCTCATCCAGCCCTGTGCATGTGTAAATGGTGTATCAGGTCACTGACCATTTTTTTCTGGATTGTGGGGGTTTTCTTCTGCTCCCCATCCCCATCTTCCAGCTCAGGGTGCTGAGTACCCTGAGGACAACTGGTCTTGGTATTAAAGACTGAGGCAAAGAAGCCATTAAGTACTGCCTCAGCCGTTTCCTCATTCTTTGTCACTATATTTCCTCCCTCATACTATAAAGGATGGAGAATCTTCTTAGCCCTCCTTTTGTTGTAAGTGTATTTAGCTAAATATTTTTTATTGTCTTCTATGTAAACAGATCAAATAGACAGATAAAGCTCTAGCTGAGCTTTAGCCCTGCTAATTTTCTCCCTGTATAACATCACAACATGCTTGTAGTCCTCCTCCTTAGTTGCCTTCGCCTTTTCCAGAGGCCATAAATTTGTGGTTTTTTGGGGTTTTTTTTGGTGGGTTTTTTTTTGGTTTTTTTTTGTTTTTGTTTTGTTTTGTTTTGTTTTGTTTTGTTTGTTTTGGTTTGGAGGTTTTTTTTGTTTGTTTGTTTTGGTTTTTGGGTTTGGTTTTTTTTTTGTTTGTTTGTTTTGTTTTGTGGTTTTTTTGGGGGGGAGTTGGGTTTTTTGTTTATTTTGGTTTTGTGGGTTTTTTGGGGTTTTTGTTTGTTTGTTTTTCTGTTTTTTTTAGTTGTTTTTTTAATTCCAGCCAGAGCTTTCTATTCAGCCAGGTCAGTCTTATTCCCCACCAGCTCATCTTTCTTTTGGCACATGGGTATATCCTGCCTTTAAGATTCAGTAGGATCCTTACAGTAAATACAGTTTTAAATTACTTATAAAATAAGCATAACCATTTGGTTTCCCTGCCCAAGCAAGAGGCTTGAAAATGATCACTGCACTTAAAGATGGAGACTGATTATCCATAAATCAAGCACTGTTTTCTAACATCCCTGCTGTGGATGGGATGCTTCCCAAAGCTTGCAGATTTGCTCCAACACCTCTCTGAAGATGAAAAAGGAGCCTTTGTTCTCTAAGCCAAGCCATCTTTTCTTCTTGCTGTGATGGGGGCAGCTAGAGAGAGCAGTAAGCCAGCTGTGCTGTGAGAACAGGGGTGGTTTCACCCTGCAGCTCAGCTCTCCTGGGTCACCCAGCCCACTGCAGCTTCAGCACAGCTGGAAAAATGGGTAGAAATATATTTTTGTTAGACAGGGTTCATACCTGCTCAGTGTGTCCTCATTCCTAATCTGCTTTGTCTCCCAAAAATCTCCTGTCGCTTGCTGGATCCAAACTACTCTGGAAGAATGGTGATGGGTCCCCTGGAGGGATTTCAGCCAAGCCAGAAAGGATGGTAGGGAAATGCTGTGCTTGCTTTCATATCTCTGTAGTGAAGTAAGAATTATTACTTACTATTTCTCTTTCTCCTGCTGTGCTCAGATTGCAGATTGGGTGTTTGCCTGCTTGCATCATGGTATTAGGTTTTACAGCCATTTCCTAGCTTCCATTAGAGTTATTGTGCTTGATGGAAGATCAGAACAAATGTTCTGTTCAGCAATTCATTGTCCTCCTGACATTTACTTTAACTTTATTGTTGGTGCCTACCATGCCCTCGTAACAGAGTGGGAGAATAAACTTGCCAGGGCGATTGAATTATGCACTGCTACCTGGGTTATTTCTAGAGTCAGGCAGTAACAGGAAGCAAAAAGGTCAGCTTTGGATACATTGCATCATCTGATCATGAGGTCATGCGCTCAGTCTCAGCCTGTTTGTTTTGCCTCTTGCTTTCATCAGTGCCATCCTTAGCACAGAGAGACATCCTTGCCTGGAGACGTCTCTTCCTCGCTGCAGCTTCCGGGAGGACGGGCACTGCTATGCCCAGCTTCAAGCCCCTGGAAGAGAGGAGGCCACTTTTGTAGCAGAACAGAAAAATTTGTGTCCTTCACAAACGGACGAAACCCCTTGATCTGTAAATCTGTGCGTACCGGCCATGCCCTCCTGAGTGGCCTAGGTCATGTACTCTTGGAGAGCAGGTGAACCCTAGGCTTTGTAGCACCTTCCTCAGGTCTTGTGGATCTGCTTGGGTGTCTGTTACAGGGAGAGTGAGGTTTTGTGCAGGACATCACCACATCATCACGTCCAGGTCTGAGGGTACAGTTACAGTCCTGATGACACCCTGATGAAATCCTCCATCCAAGTCTGTTTTCAGAGCGCCGTCATGTACTGGAGGAAGCAGATGCCACGGAGGGTGGATTATTAAAGGGTTATTAAATACAGTTTAAGTTGATTGAATACCATAGTTTCAAAGCCACGTTTTCAGTGTTCTTTAGATCTGCTGTACTATATGGAGAGCAGTTGGTCTCTTCTCCCAGGCAGCTGGGAAAAATACAAGAGGACATAGCCTTAAGCTTAAGTGCCAGCGAAGGTTTAGGTTTTTACTTTAGGAGGCATTTCTTCATAGAAAGGGCTTTAAAAAATCCTAGTTCAGTCTTCCATGCCATTTTTTTCTTTTTTTGTATCAGTTAGCCTCAGGCTGCAGGAAAATATTTTTGCCTTTATGACTACTGGTGTTTTAGCTCGTTTGCTCCCTTCTCAGCATCTTTCTTATTTGATCTGAATTTTCCTCCCTAAATACTTACTTTTTTGCAATTTCTCTCATTTTTATTATGCTGTCCTCTTCTACAATTGCTTTCCTCTGAGAAAGGCAGGGCTGAAACAATGAGCACTCCTGCAGAAGGTTCTTTGTCTTTTCCAGGCAAAACTCGCTGCTTCTGTTTGTTGGCATATATGAAACAGGCAGGAGTATATGGCCTCTCCAAAAACTATTATTTCACAGTCTTCTCACTCATAAGAAGGTGCAAGATAGTGGCAGAAACTTGGAAAATATTAGCACAGTGTTGCACAAAGGGATTTCAGGTGGGCGAATGATCATTTGTAAATCTGGACTGCATCCTGCCATTATACTCAAATGGAAGAGAGGAGCAGTTTTCTTGGCAGACCTATAAAACTATATTTTGTGTGTTGGCATTGTTGGCAAGAAACATTTTTTCACTCCTTCAAATTATCATTCCAAGACTGATTTTAATCAATTTGTAAAAAGAAAAAGGAAAAAGAAATAGGCCAAAAAAACCCAGAAACGAAAAATTTGGCTTCAAATTTGGTTTGAACAGTTTTCTTTTATCCCAGAATCCTTTTTAGTTTTTACATTTAACTTTTTCATGATCAAGGTAGAAAATGTTAAAAAGTAGTCTTGTGTCAGGGAGAGATATATTATTTTTAATTCCCTTTATTTTTCTTGAGCCTCCCAGTAGAAAGGTCAGTTACTTTCACATTTTTTTCCCCACTTCTTATTTGCCTCTCAATATCAGCTTGAGCCATGGAAAACCTCCAGGGTTTGTTCCTATATTCCTATGTAACTATGTCAGTGTTTGGGTTAAAGAGTATTGCGTGTTTTGGAAGAAATAACACAAAGAGCTCATCTTCCATGCAGCAATAATGAAGAGAAAGATGTGGAGAAGTGCTTTACACAAAGGAAGTAAGTTAGTAATGCATCCTCTTGGGTAGCAGTAAGCTTTGCTGAGCATTATGTAGAATTAACCGAAAAAAGGGTCTCAGTCCTGTTGTTATAAGAGACCAGATATATATCTTATCCCTGGAATATTCAACCGGCATTTGGGACTCATAACAGAAGTTGGGTTTGACAGCAGTGCATAGGAGACACTTTCATTTCAGAGGAAAAAGCTTAAAGAATCTGGGAAATTAGCATTAACATGTCACACAGCCATCATTTTGGTCACCCCTCTCATGCCCACAGCCAGAGTGGAAAGGGCATCTCAGCACTGCTCTAGTGACATGTAGCTGCATATTCTGTGTGACCGTGTGTAGGTGCGGAATTGTCAGTGCTAGGATGTGGCTTCATTACCTGTCAGCCAAAAACGTTTTCCCAAGGGAATGGCACATCTGTGTTTTCAGGAAATCAGTGTGTGTGAGATAAGTTTGGATAAATACTTCTATGTCGCAGGAGTTCATAGACTTTTGAGTTTTGGTCTGTCTTTTTCTCAGGCATTTCTTCCATTGCTGCCTGTTTTTTGTGTTGCTTATTTGGTCACACTAGAATTCCTCAGATTTGCCGTTTTTAGGGTCAGTCCAAGAGAAAAGGAAATGGGTTAATTAATGACCAGCCTGCATCACTTTTGCAGACAGATAGGAGCAACAGCAGCGTGTAGGGAAAAAAAAAAACCTCTTGTGTTTGCCTTTGTAGCAGCTGAGCAATTTTCTCTGACTGTGCCAGTTTGCATAGGTGTGTGGTCCAAGGAAAAATGTGAGCATCAAATATTGGGTGGTGGGTTTTTTTGGTTTTTTTTCTCATGTATCTGTAAAAAAAAATCTTGAATTCCTACAGTTTTCTGTAAAGTTTACACAAACACTGTGTCATGATACCTGCTAAGCTCCAGTGATGAACTGTAGGAAAATGTTGAAATTTATTTCTTTATGTAAAGGGATTTGATGCAGTTATTCTTTAAAGTTCTGAGAGCCAACAGCAGAGGTCAAAATTCAGCCTCTGTGCTGATGTGTGGCTTTCTTCAGCTGCTTAGGAGAGCAGGCAGCTGTAAGAATAGGATCTGGTTTCTATGGCATTAGTCTTCTGTGTAACAAGAAAGAAATAATTCAATTTTTGAATATATCTTATCATTGCTCTAATGGGAAGAACAACACATTATCTCCTTTATTTATCTTCTCTGTATCATCATATGCTTTAATTCTCTGAAGATGAGCATATGAACATCTTGAGTTAGATTTCATTAAATCAGATGGGCTTTTGCTGTCAAATTGATGGAAGTAAGTTATTCATTTATAACTCAGCTAATTGATTTACAGAGAGGTAGAAGCTCAGCCTATAATCTTTGCCTAGAATCTTGCTTTTATAATAAGCACCAGAAAGTGAGGGAACAAGAGAAATATCTGATCTCTAGCTGTTGGTAGATAAGACAATTGAAAATTCATATGAAGAACACAGCAGAGTTTGCCATTGAGCCTGACAGAGAAGTGGGAGCTTCGTTTATGTGTCATCCTGTATAATTTCTCCTTGTCCCAGGCATATTTCACATGGATATGCATTCCAAATCACAGACTGGTACATAATGAGAGAAAGACCAGCAACCTGCAATGGTATTTTTGTAGTGGGCTGCTCATGAAAAGGAGATGGGGTCAGCTGCCCTGTTCCAAATCCCCATGGCATGGAAGAGGAAAGGAGTACCAGATAGGGAGAGCAAAACAGAGCAAAGGGGGAAAAGCCACAGGGAAAAGGAGTTTCCCAAATAATTACATAGTGAATTTCCCTGCATGTGATTTGTGAGTTTTGTGACTCAAATAGATGATACAAGTCTTTTAGTAGAAAATTCAGCCAAACAACCTGCTGGCCCTTCCCTTCCAGTGGGTCTCTGTTCGAGCTTTTTGCTCTAGAGTTAGGATGCTTTTGCATGTGCTGAGAGTCACTCGCCTCATGATTGGTGGCTAATGTGGCAAGGAGCATGTCTCCTGTGTGCATATGCTAAGTGATAAATTAGCACCTGATTATTAAATCATTAAGATGGGAATTGTGAACTTTTCTCCCTGTTTTTTCTTGGTTATGTCATCTATTTTTGTTCCTTTTACAGGGAACCCTTTCATGCACGAGTTGTAACAAAATTCATCTCTTCGCTATCACATAAACTTCTGGAAGCAGAAATGGCTTTTTCTTGACAGGGGAGGCTACTTGCCTGGTTTGTTTTTTTGCAAGTGGCATAGTAAGCCAATGGGACAAGCTAATTAAAGCCCTCCTTAGCATGGGAATCCCATGGAAAACAATGCCAAGTCTGAATAAATTGTTGAAACCAGCATGGTTGACTGGAAAAACCACTTACATTTAAAACCATATTCAAAAAAGCTATTCCTGATCAAACCACAAAGATCCTTGCTGTAGTTGACTTCTTGGGAAATTCTTCTATTCTTCCTTCATCTCTTTTGTTCTTCTTCTGGAGGGGAGTTGACTCGCTTAACGCTGTGGGGTTTGAAGGCGCTGGAGTGCCCTCACACTGACAGCCAGAGCAACCTTTCCCTGTGCTTTCCCACCTGCAGATGAAGTCAGGGGAGATGGCTGCCAACATCGCCCGGGAGCTGGCGGAGCACACCAGGAACCACCTGTACGCTGGCGACATCGCCTACTCCGTGTCCGCCATGGTGCAGCTCGTGAACCTGCTGGACGTGCAGCTCCGCAACCTGACTCCCGGCGGGAAGGACAGCGCTGCACGCAGCTTAAATAAGGTAAAATGTTCATTTACACTGGACATACATTTACCAAAGGCACATAAGATACCGTCATATTTATGCTTAACGTTTCAGGCTGCTTTAGTATTACAGGGCCTTTTTAGTGATAGTCCATGACTTAGCCCAGAAGCACCTTAACTGCACTACAGCACTGTGGTTTCTGTGTCCCTGGTTTAAGAAGAATTATTAGTCTTTTTGTCATTTCCAGAAGTGGCATTACTACAGAGCATTAAAGGTGCTAGGACTTGCCCGCTGTGGGAGAAACTATGAGCTGTGGACTCTGTAAGAATACAGTTAAAGCTGAAGGCTTCCTTGATGAAAGGCCCTCTTCATCACTGAATTTCATGTAAACACAGGAGATAGGACTTATCTAGGACTCTGACGGTGACCTGTGCGGGCCTGGCTGTCAGGACAAAGTTCAGCTGGACCCTGTGAAAATGAGCACGTGGTTATATTGGCCACCCAGTTAAAATAAGACACAGAATTTTGTTTCCAGCTGCATATCAGGCTCTGACATTTCTGACATTCGTGTAAGCGTGAACAGAACTTGTTCCCAAGCTTATATGGGGAATAAATGATCCCAGCTAAACCTGAAATTTCTTCAGTGCCTTATGAAGAGAAATACTTTTCAGAGAAGTAATATTGTCTTTTTTCTTTTTAGTTATTATTGTAGACTGATGCTGTTTTAAGTGCAAAGGGCTTTGGGATTGTTTGAGATTTCAGTCGCATGGGAGCTGAACTCCTGCATCTCATATGCTTTGCATGTGCTGTGAATTGGATTATCCCAATGCTTTTAATTAGTGCTGCTTCCAGCCATTTTATAACAATGTAGGTAATAATTGTATTAACTGTTACATCAGCATAACATTATTTGTTATAATCGTACCATGGTTCTCTGTTGAAATGATGGTGATGTCTGAGAATATCAGGTAAAACCAGCAATTAATGTCACCTACTAACGGGTTTCATGGTTGCAGTCTGCTTGCTCTTCTCAATACGCCCCAGCCACGCCCAACTTTTTGTCAACTCAGCTTTGCAAGCACATATTTTTCATCTTTTTATATCTCACCTTATGATATTTGTTTCAATTTCATGAAATGAGGTTATATCATGGGGGCATGTATGAGTTACTGAGGGGAGGGGAAGACTGGACAAGGCAGAGCTCCTCAGCTCAGCTGTCACTCCTGGCATTCCCACTGCAGGTTTCTTCCCCCTGCCATCAGCTTTGCACAAGCAACTCATACAAATCAATTGCATTCCACATTAAAATTCTGGACCACGTGAAGTCCTGCAAAACAGCGATGCAAGTCAGTGATCCAAATGACAGGCTCAGTAATTTACTTGCTCTCATTCCCCACTTAATTCTTTAGAAGAGCAACTGCTCTGTGTTCATTTAAGAATGCATGAATTCAACTTGGAAGTAGTATTGGGCAAACAAAAGGCAGCAGAGTTACTGCTCCATTTTCCCCTTCACTGATCAAGAGTATTTAAAAAAAAAAGGAAAAAAGTAATTTGCAAAGAGTTTTGTTTAGTGTTGTTTAGTCAGAAAGAAGAAATAAAGTAAGCACTAGCCTTTTAATCATTAAAGGAAATGTGCTGGGGATCTGAAAGTAATCACCTGTGCTTTTTTGTACTGGTGGAGTTTTTTTACAAGCTGATGTACAATGAATTGAAATAAACTGGCATAATCAGAATTTTTAAAAGCCATCATCTTTCAGGAGCCCCTGTTCTGTCACTAAAAGCTTTATGCTTTCCACTGGATCAGGCTTAATTAAGGTAATAATTGCTCCATTTCAGACTGGGAAGACCCCCGAGTGGATAGCTCTGTAATTTTCAGCAAGGCTTTCTTTGATCTCCATTTGTTTCTGTAAAGTCTTCATACTGGCCAGATTTACCCAGAGGAAGATTTCTACTGTTACAAATTGATAATTAGAAATTGAAATTAGACATTGAATGATACCTGGGTGTATTTTGTTTATTTCAGAGCCTGAAAACTCTGAAGGACAAATTTAGCTCTTGGCTGTAGTAATGGGATTGCACTGCTGTGTGGTGAGAGCACAAGTGCGAGCACCCTGAATCTCTGTTGATGTGCAATTTCCAGCCAGGCACATCAGCAAAACCAAACCCAGCCAAGCCAGTGGCTCTGAGCAGCCTGGTTTGGTGAGCTTTCGTTGCAGTGATGCAGAGCTCACCAATTCCAGCTCACTGCTGCAGACTGCCTGCAAAGTCCCAGCTCTGAAGGGATGGGTCTGTACAGGTCCAAGCTGTATCAGGATGCAGTCCTGTGCATGTCTTGCTCCCTGGGGCTGGTCCTGCTCATCTGAAGCTTGGTTATACTTCACTGTGGCATCAGCACTGTCTGACTGCAGAGCCCACACTCCTCTTATGCAAATAACCATCAGCCTCATCCTTTGCAGCCTTGTTTGACGTGGAAATGTCATGTGTGATCTCCAAGCTGTAAGGAAAACATCATCTCTTGAGTATCTCTACTAGACTTCAGTGTCTTCTACCATTTAACAGCTGCTCTTGCAAAGTTGTCACTCTGTGCTTTACTTTACTGAAAAAGACCTAACCCACGTTTCTGGACCGAGTCCTTCCAGTCTTCCACTGCTGCCTAACTCACACTCCTTTAGTTTGGTTGGTTTTTCAGGAGCTGTTTAAGAGAGAAATGAGGGGGTTTTTTCACAGGCATTTTCTTGAATTTTTTTCCCTTGTTCTGTCACTAACTTGTTTTTTCTATTCCGTCTTTAATCTGCTCTCTTTATGGACTCAGCTTCAGAAAAGGGAGCGCTCTTGCAGGGCCTATGTCCAGGTATTTCTTGTGTTTTTAATACACGTGTCCAGTTGTTTGACTGAATGACTGTGAAGTGGGTCTTGTCTCCGTGAATAATATGATTATTACCACCTTTGTGGCAGCAAGTTCTAAGGTTAAGGTTACAGGATAATAATGTGATTTTTTTACCTCACCCCACCTGCCTCGTTGCTTTCAGACTTGATAAAAACTTGGGACAAAATCTCTGAACTAGAAAGTGGAAAAAAGCACAGGAGAGATCTGACAAGACTCATCCAGCCACCTGAATGAGCAGGACAGTATAGAGATGTTCAAGTAAAGAATGCAAAACTGCTGCTCACAGAGGTGTCTCAAGACCAGCTGGATTTTGCTTACACCATGTCATTCATGTTACTGCCACCTGCATTTCCTTTGTTTTCCTTCTTCCCCTTTTACACTTTCAAATTCAGAAACAATTCAAAATTGCAACACTTGGCATGAGGGAGGAGGTAGGATCATAATGAAATGCAGAGTGTCTCACAGAGGGATGTAGGAAGAAAGAAAGTGCTGCAAACAACATATAGGGTAGTGAGCATAACATCCCATGAAGTTCACCCAGGTCTGGCCTGACTTTCATAGGCTTACATTGTGTTTTATGTGAACGAGGTCAAGCCCCAGCATTCTGGAAAGACCTGCTTGTGGGCTTTTCGAGAGTGGGACCTTGGGTTATCCTATTAATCCTGTCACCTTGCCTTATAGCATTTGCTCCAGTGTTTTTTATATAAACCTGTTTGTATCCTATGGGTGAGTTAGTAGTGCTTTAAGAAATGTGAATGTTTTACCTTCTAATCTCTGTCTTGTGCTTGTGAATGTTGGTACTGTTCTTACGGCTGGTTGATCATTATTTATATGTGTATGTGTAACATGCATAAATGAACTCTGTGTTTCTGGAGGGGGCTGTCTATACCTGCATTTTCCTGCAAAATTCAACTTCCTACAGTTGGTACAGACTTTATTTTGTGAGCACATATTTCATTTAGCAAATGGGATTAGATGATCTAGATGTCTAGGGTGTTAGAAATAAAACAGTACCCCTCTGTGCTGGTAGGCTGTTTGTCTTCCCTTTGGAAGATGTTGCAAGAGAAAGTCACCTTTTCCCTTCCATATTCATTAATGGATAAAGATGAGTTATGGAGTTACATGTGCCTTGTCTGGGATCCCAGAGAACGCAGCTAGCAGGCATTCGAAGGAATTTAGGAAAGTTCATAGTGCAATACCCACTCCCAAGCTAGCTACCATGTGTGCTGCTGCCACTGGAAGTGTGGTGGGACTGGTTAGACTCTGGGCTGCACAGTCCTCTTGGGGACATTGGGTGCTACCTGAGCCACAGTTCTTTTCAGTGGCTACACAGGCATTCTCCACAGAGTTGATGCATGCTCCTGCTCTTTTGTCTTTTTTCGTACAGTAGCGATTGGTGTGTTTAATATACCCTACAGAAAGCTTGGCCTTGATAGAATAAAGCCTGAATACTCTGCAAAAACTTCAGCTTACCCTTAATTTCAAGGACTCCTTCCCTTGAACTTGGAAAGGCTGCTTGCGTGTTTAAACATTAATCACACACCTACTTCTTTAGTAAAGGAAAACTGATGAAAGCTCATTGCTTGAGCTGTTATGTACGGATATGGACAAATTTGGTACGTATATTGAAGAGGACAGTCCTGTAAAAAAAGGCTTGAAGAATGAATTAGATGACCTAATTGAACCTTTCCAGCTCTGCTTTGTACTGTATGGAGGTAAAGTAATGTATCTGGACATATTTTCGTACAGTATGCTTCCATTTGGAAAATTGTGTGGCTAAAGTCATCAAAAAATCTAGTGAGGGAGAGGATGTCTGAAATAGCAATTAGATGTGACTGCAGATAGGCCTGTTACAGGCTACTCATCCTTTACCAAGAGGTGAAATGTATGGGCTGGCTGAGGGAATTTAGCAGAGCTTTTTCAACAGATCTAAAGTGGTGACACCCTGGACTTTGTAAGGCCAGTGGAAGATGGGAAGTCACTGGGACATACGGCACTGATGGCAGAGAAACAGACTGTTCAGCTTTACTGGCATGATCTCCTCGTGCTGATCCCATTACTGTGAAGAGCATCCCTGGCTGAATTTGGCTCACAGGGCTGGAAGTGTACCTTCAATTCCCTACTCCCTAGACAAAGGAAAGTGTGGTACGAAGTTTATGCGAGAGATGTCCAGTGGTTTTTTTTGGAAGGAGGAGGGTGGTGACCTGAGAAGATAATTGCTAAAATCAGTCTTACTGTTTTCTTTGCGCTAACAAATTTAAGTAGCCATGGCAGAGCCCCTGTAGCAATTGGTGCATAAAGTCCTCTTAAGCCCAAAATAAATTACTATAAATATACAGAATGGATGGAGAAAATTTGCAAGCTATTCAAACATAAAACTGAGAATGCATTATCAGGTTATCACCTCATCTCTTTGGGTACCTTTAAAACAAATACAGATTTTAATTTGTTCAGTTTCAAAGTATTTGTTGAGTTAAAAGCTCTGGGATTTTATTTACTGGAGATAGAGGTTGCAAATGCTGCTTCTTTAGTTTTAAATGTGGTAAATGAACTTTTTTTTTGGCTCAACAATCCAGCAAGAACCAACCTGGCAGGTGACATGATGAATGCCTATTAATATAATGACTGGACAGTTGCTGGAAGATTTTTCAGTCATGGTGATATTTAAGAAACGGCTACGTGGGTTTTAATTTGTGATACTAATTAATAGTCAACTTAGATGGAGCTGACCAAGGTGACAGAGTGGCCTCAGAAATGTGCTTCATTAGCAAAGAGTGTGGCCTTTTGGGGAGCAGAGATCTACATCTCCTGTGCCCACCTTTCTGCAGTTCTCGCACTCTATTTTGGGAAAGGGATGGAAAAGTCATCATGTGGGAGAATGAGTCACAATGGGTGACGCATTTGATTAGCATAGCTTAGTTTGGTGACTGGTGTGTGATGTAAGCTGGTATGAATTTTCTGTAATTTTTTCAGAATTTATGTTTGTTCATTATCCAGAAGTTTTTCTCCTGGAGCACCGCAGTTGTAGAAAACAGAAATTGCTTGTCTTTTGGGGATTGTGAAACTGGGTTTGGTGTCAGAGATTTCTTTCATGCCCCTCACCAAGTGTCATGTGCTCAGTATTTCTCAGGTCTCCAACTTAAAATGCCATGGATGCAATTCTCCTGTTCTCTGGGAATAGAGGTGGGGCAGTAAAGGAAAAAAAAAGGCTAAGTACTCACATGATGTAGTGAGTGAGGCTGTATTAAAACAGAAAACTTAAACATGGGGAAAAAATTAGAGAATTTTTCTGATTTAGTAGCTGGAAACACAGGCTTTATTAAAGGTTCTTACCACACCCATGCTTGCAGTCTTTTTATCACATATATGCATCTGATTGCAAAATCTGAGCTCACCTCCTTGCTTCACGTGGATTTGTGGGCTGCAGCTCTGGGACATCAGGAGGCCAGTGAATTTCCTTGCAGTGCTGACCAGAGGTCTCTTCCCATGTGAAATTGCGTGCTGCGTTTGGGATGAGGATCTTGGAAGACAAAAACTTCATGGTGTTCTCATTCTTTTGGTTTATTTTATAAAGTCAGTATCAGTGGTTTTAAAGCTGGAGGCTGGTGAATACAATAGACAGTGTGAATGGCAGCTTTTTGGAAATGGTGGAAGGAGGCAGCAGAGGGTTGCTTTTGCAGTATCTTCCTTGTCTAATGAAATTTGCTGCTCTTGGTTCCTGCCATCATCTGAGTTGCCCTGTCAATCAGCTTGCCCTGCTTTGTAATTCTGCACTGGTCCAGATAGCAAATGGCAAAGATTATGGAGATGCCACCTGCTCCCTGGTAATTACAAGAGCTTGTGGGTGCAGGTGTCGTCAGAGCCACACATGAAGCTGGTGCTGAGCTGCTGGCATGCTCCTGGTAGCAGACAGTGGCAGGTGGCTGCAGAGTTGTCCTTCTGGTTCTCCTGGGAATTTTCTGAATGCTTCTTGGGTGAAACATGGGCTCTTTGAATTGCTACACTAAACAAAAAATGAAAGGCTTTCCTCAGAGGATTCAAGGCATTAAGTTTGGTGCTGAACAGAAGAGACTTTTTTTTTTTTGCTTTGCTAACCTAGTAGTTCTCATCAGATAAAAGGTGCATCTGGGACCTAGCCGGTACTATTTAAAGTGGATTAATTCTGTTTGTCCCACTTCTCTCTTGCTTGCATGATTGGTCCCAGCTTCCATGAAGACTAGACAAGAGAAACTTGCAGCTCTGAGAGGGAACATAAATTGAATTATGCCGTGTTTGCTTGTGTTCTTGTTGTGCCTGTGACAATAAAGACTCTAACCTCCATCTATATAAAAAGAGGCAAATTAATGAAGGTTTTCAAGTTCCTTGTTTGGTCACTTAATTGGCTGTATGACAAAGAGCTCTGCAGTGTGTGTCAAACAACTCTGAGAGTTCTCTGATGATTTGTGCATTGCTTGACTCCTGATGCTATTCTGCGCAGCCTGTCAGGCGAGGTATCGTTGTTAAAGTGGCTGGAATAAATTGGCTAGCAGTGAGCATACAATGTTGTATATTAACTATAGCTACAGGGAGTACTTTTAGCTGCTTTTTCAAGAGATCGAGATATTTGCCCATCAGCATCAAAGTGCCTAAAACTTTCATTTAATATAATTAAAAGGGCATCTGAAAGAAGTGTGACTCGCAGTGAGGTTCTGTGGTTTGGTAGTTCTTTGTTAAAACTCTGTGAACTTAATATACTTCACAGCTTGAGAAACCTGCACTTGATTTGTGTCAGCAAGAGTGAAACTAGAAATCCTCACCCTGCATGTTTCTGCTGCAGTGAGCCCATTGTTAGGGGAGAGGAGGATCAAAGCAGCAGCCTTGGGTTTGTCACCAGACTCCAAAATTCTTCACATAAATGTTAAAAAGGAAGGTGACCCCATGTTCATCCACCTACAACTCAGCTACATCTAGGTTATGTTCTCACATGGCAAAACTGAGAAAAAAAATCTAGTGCTTTCTGTATTGCTCTGTGCTTACTCTCTGCTTTAGGCTGAGTCAGTCCTGGTATCTGGTGTCACTGGTAACGAGTGAATATAAATTGCCATAGGGGGCAGCGGGAGAATTCCCTTTGATATGAACCATTGGAGGAAAGGATGAGGCTCACAGACTCCCCAGGAGTTTCCTTGAAGGCCATGGATATTCTGTCAAAGAGGCATTTCTGATGTGTGGCCCATTTTCCTTTCTTGCTACAGCCTTGCCCACTTCCCCAGTGTAATTACTCCAGCAGTTGCTTGTATAGTTTCAAATCCCAAACAGTAGGGCAGCAAATACAGATGATTCATAAATGCAGTTCTCAGCTTATTCTGCAGGGAAGATCTCATTAGATGAAATAGATCGTATGTTATTTCCTTCTTCCCAATAATTCCTTTTATTTCAGTCCTACGGATGCCTTCTGACCTTAAAGTATTCTTCCTCGTATAGTAAGTAAAGCAAAACCATAACCTGTAATTTGTAACCTTGTTCTGTTTCTCCTTTTTTTTTTTTTT